>JAQJVK010000007.1:44090223-44690223 GCA_035578135.1 Flexamia atlantica | reverse complement strand
CTGGAAAGATTCACAACCATTATTTCACATGAATTCAATTCACTGTCTTATCCACGACTTCAAACAATAAGAAATGTAATCCATACAAGTTTACAACACCTCACTAAGTAAATTAAGTCTAGATAAATTCAACACATGAAAGAAATAAAAATTTTATCAAGAGAAAACTATCACTACAGTGGGAAGTAATCTGCTTGGGCAAAACTCTCTTCTGACAGTCGTCTGTTAAAAGATCTCTTGTTAAAAAAAAACTCATCAGAAATATATATTAGGATTATTATTAAGGAAAAATATGATCTTTGGACGTATTTCTAGGGAAAACTAACCAAATACTAATCTCATTAAGTAGGACCATTTATCGGTGGAAATTGGACGAAGAGAAAACGTTATTTGGATAGTTATTTGATAGATAGCTATTTTTTTTAAATAGAAATCAAAAGAGATACGCTCGAACTTTATAATGAAACTTTATTGACTTACCACGAAAGCTCATATGTTATGGTAAATATTTTCAAACACGATAATGAGTTTTTCTCATTAATGGCATATTAGGAGAAGTACTACCTCTACCTAAATCCTTCAGTCGCAATTCCCTATGATGACAAAGTAAAGTGATACTTTGTTTCCCAAGAGAGGCAAAGTAATCTCATAAGAATAACACTGATAAAACTGCTGATAACTAGACGAGTGTGAATGTTGCAACAACGGCCGATTGGTGGTGAAGGGTTGCAGCTGCGTGGATTGGAATCGCTAACAGCAGAAGAAAACAAAATGGAAATTGTTTGTTACAATCAATCGTGTGTTTCATGTTACTTCATGTTTTTCATGTTCATTACTGCAGGTTGAGAAAAAATGTTTGTGTATTTCGATCAGGACAGTAAAAAGAAACAATTGGAAACATTTACAAAAAACAATTGTTTCGCTTGAGTACCTAAACATACAAACGACTATATCCCCCACCTTTTACTAGTCACATTTTCCCTTTTAAAAAGGTTGTGAAATAATACACAGACACTGTAACAAAGAGAGCTGAAGCATGCAAGAATATGACTTTGATGTCAATAGGTCTGTCGCTAACATATTGAATTGATTCCTCTAACAATAATTAAGAGAGAAGTATTCGTAAACATAGGCTGTAAAATGCTCGGTTTTCCGTCTATTAGTCTGTAAAGGTTTTACATCTTACATCTTACATCCCGTAGCATCCGTGGTTCCCTTCTCCATGATGGTATCAGGGAAATTGGAATTGTCAAGGTGCCTAACAAAGTAGGTCACAAGCAAAGAATATGAGGATAATAACTAAGATAAAAGAAAAAAAAACCCAACTGGAAAAATGGGCTTAGCTACTATTGTATTTTATAAATGAATCAAAATCGTAGAAACATTGTTGGACCAGGTAAAGTTTAAGCCGGTTTTTAAAAACAGAAATTTTATTGATGTTTATTAGTTCTTTGGGGAGAGATTGCAATAATTTAAGCCCCGCATAGGTTGGTTTATTTTCAAAAAGTGACAATCTATGGCATTCTGCAAAGATGTCTTTTTTCCTTGTTTGGTATGGATGACTTTTTTGAGGAGGTTGAATATTTTGTGTTTTGATGTAAATTAAAAGTTCAAAAATATAAAGAGACGGAACTGTCATTAGTCCCAGCTGAACAAAAGCATCTTTACAGCTGGCTTTTGGGGGGAGGCCCAACAGTGTTCTGAAGGCTTTCTTTTGTAATCTTAATACTATGTCTAAATTTCCCTTTTTTCCCCCCCACAAAATGATGGAATATCTGATGGTCTGCTCAAACAGGCCATAGTAGACTAATTTTGACAGAGAAATGTTCCCTATTGTTGCTATTCTACGTAAAACAAACAAACTTTTTGAAAGGGACCTTTCCAGACATTGAAGTTGTACATCCCATTTGAAATTTTCATCCAACTCCACTCCCAGCAATCTAGCACTTTTTTGATGATTCAAGTTGGTACCCCCAATCTGGAGGATTGGTATTTTGAAATTTTTTGATTTCATTTTTTGACAGGTTTGAAAGCACATGTAGCCTGTCTTTTCCGAGTTCAGCACTAGACCGTTCTCCTCAAAAAACGGACACATGTCATTTAATTTTTGATTGGATTCTAGCTCCAGCCCCTCCGTATCCCTTCCGCCGACGACAACTGTTGTGTCGTCGGCGAAAAGGAAAAGATTTTCAGGTGGAACCATATCTGTTATATTGTTGATGTAAACTAAGAAGAGTAGAGGCCCCAAAACTGAGCCTTGGGGAACTCCACTTTGAATAGCTCTTTTTGACGACTGGATTGTTTTAATTTTGACATTTGTTTCATTTTGAATTTATGTTACTTGATACCTATTTGAAAGGTAAGATTCAAACCATTTGAATGGTGTATTGCCAATTCCTAGTGCTGCTAATTTTTCCAAAAGAATGACTGTATCCACACAGTCGAAGGCTTTGGACAGGTCAGCATAACAGCCGACTACTGTACCACCGCCCTCGACCATGTCGATACAATCATTCACAAAATCAATGAGAGCAAGTTTTGTTGAGTGATTTTTCCTAAAACCGTATTGTTTCTTACAAAGCAATTTGTTACTTTCAAGAAAATCGAGAATCTGATCAAAAACTATTTTTTCGATGATTTTTGAGAAAGCCGGGAGCAGTGAAACAGGACGGTAATTGTTCATATTCATTTTATCATTTTTCTTGAAAAGAGGCTTAACTTTAGAGATTTTACAACTGTCTGGAAAAATTCCCATCGAGAGAGAACTATTAACTATATGTAGCAGAGGCTGAATAATTTCCTCCTTGCATTGCCTTAACAGAAACATACTGACACCATCCACACCAACAGAATGTTTTGGGGCAAAATTACTGACAATTTTCAGAAGTTGACTTTCAGTTACATTTCTAAAAGTGAAAAAATTTAAATTTTTATTTTGCTGTGGAAAACCTGAAAAAACATGATCATTGTAGTTTGGGTTTACTATTTGTCTGACTTCCACAAAAAATTGTTGAAAGCTTCACTAACTTTGTTTGGATTGTTGATTGTTTCGTTTTCTATTTTTAACTTGATATTCTTATTTTCTTTGATTTGATTGGGTCTTACTGAGTTAATTACTTTCCATGATTCTTTTGATATGTTTTTTGCATTTTCTATGCTTTGTTGTTTATATATTATAGTTCTGCATTACTTATAAACATCTTAATTATGAACCAGTGGCGGCTCGTGAGTTCATGTACTGGGGGTTCAGAGCTAATAACATATACATGATACCAATGTATTATATTAGAGTTAGTGTCTTAAGCCAATCAGTATTTAAAAACGTTGAATGCTTACAAGATCGTATTGCCTGCAATTCTTGACATACCTGCTTTTATACACGAGTGTAATGCTTATAGTCTATAGGATTAAGGCACTATACCTTTGATGATAAATTGTGTTATGCTAGTATGTACATTAAAATGTTAAATCCAAAATTAATTAAATCAATAGCGTTATTACCGTTGCTCAGTAGCTTAATTACTGTTCTTACAGAAAGCTATGGTGCGGCTGCTACGCCGATTGTTTTCTTTCAATAATCAGAGCTAAAAATAAAACGCATAACTGAAATAAACGTATTTATAACTAAAAACAACATAGAAATCACACAATATTTAAATAAATAAACTTAAACATCGCCCGAACCATTTAAACCAGTGGTTCCCAAAAGGTGGTCCGCGGACCCCCAGGGGTCCGCGAATGGCTTACAAGGGGTCCGCGGCGTTAGGCCTGTACATATTGGCTACTATTATGGATGGTCGGGTCCCGAAATTTCGGGAAATTCTCGGGTAAATTAAATTCCTGATTTTCGGGCGGGATTTTTATTCACTTCGGGAAATTTTCGGGACGGAATCGTTTAGCGATTGCAACTAAACAGCGAGTGTAGCTTCGCAAAACTCGCGATCGGCCGCGGAAAATGATCTTGCCGATCGTATTTGCGTATTTGCCGATCGCGAATAAATAGACCAGGCGGTATATGTTTTGACTTGGGTAAATCATACAGTCTCCGAGATTTTTGTGTTAATGGCTTCGTAATATCATTAAAAAACAAAATTTCACCATGCGTACGAATATAAACCTGTGCAAAATTTTTTATCGAGGAAAATATTAAAAATTAAACAAAAATATCCACGTTTTTTGCCTGTTTT
Organism: Flexamia atlantica; assembly: GCA_035578135.1. Classification (NCBI taxonomy): domain Eukaryota; kingdom Metazoa; phylum Arthropoda; class Insecta; order Hemiptera; family Cicadellidae; genus Flexamia; species Flexamia atlantica. Next base: position 44,686,036 of record JAQJVK010000007.1, on the reverse strand, counting down.
TTGAAGATATCTCCGAAACTATTCACTTTAGACAAAAATAAATGACACCAAACGTTTTGTTATAAAATTCTACATTGAAAAAAGTTATTTTCAATTTAGTTTTTCTTACAAAAAGTGCATTTTTAATCGAAAAATGTAAAAAAATAGTAAAAAATAATCTAAAAATTTACGTTTTTCGCGATTTTGTTGGGACACGACGACTCAACCAATGAACTTCAAACTTTTCACAGTAAATGTTTGTATTATAAAAAATAATTACACCAAGTTTCATAAAAATCAGCCTAATATCTTCAGCACAATAGTCATCTAATAATCGTACTGCCAAAATATTAAACTATTTTCAAACCCATCTAAACCGCCAAGTACGATCCGCAGATACATGAAAATTGGACCAAATATAAAGGAAAAGTAGATCTTTCAGACAAATCTTAAAATATTAAAATCGGTTCACTAGGAGAGCCTAGGCAGGTGTTTAAATATAGTATTATTTTTGGCAGTTTCTAGCAATTTCATTAATTTGCATTATTTTCTATTAAAGTATATTTTTTAACCTCAAAAATATTTATTTCAGGCCTGAGTGGCCTTAACATCGAGTCTGACCTTCATTTGTCAAAGCTCGGCCCCCAAAACGCAAGGGGCGCCTTTTATTAGCAGTGCTCGTACAACCCGATCGAACATACATTCGCATGCATGAAGCTCGGCCCCCAATTACATAAATCCCTAATGCCTATCTTCCCTTCGCCAAGCTCGGTCCCCCAAATTAAACATGTTGCCCTTATTAAATAATACTCACCCCCTATCATAGGGCTTTTTTTATACGAAGATAAATTACCAAGTGAAAAGGTCCACTTCAGTTTCCTGTGGCCTTCTCTCATAACCGGAAGGTCCTTCTTGTCCACTTTTTTATGTCTGTATGCGGAAGTCGCTCTTTGTAAGATGAAAAGTGTTGTTTGTAAACAACAGAAATGTAAACATTTTAAATTCCGTTCTTACGTCAAAAATCTTTTAAGAGAAGAATTTTAACGACTAAAAGCTTATTTTCACGGTATGATAAAGTCGCTCCTTGTAATGAAAACTGCTATTTTGAGCTCTACGTAGACAACTACAAGAATTATAATTATTTATATTTAGTAAAATACGCACTATTGAAAACAAAAGTCTTCAGTGACTAAAATATCTCCCTACATAGTCTGTAGCAAGTATTCAGGGAAATAGAAATAGTCCTCATCTTAATCAAACCATTTACACTCGTGTAAAAAATGGTTCACTTTGACATTTTTCAATATCCAATGAAAAAAGGAATAAAAGGTATAAAATACATATTAGGAAGAAAGTTTTTCTTACCAGCAAACATGACCTTTTTTTTACTTACATGTATAGTCTCACCATCTTAATATGATGATCACCGTCCCACATAACATGCATTTGCGTACAGGACACACACAATAACAGACACGCATGCTTAGAATTACTATTACATCAGCGGTAGCCCTCTCACAATAAATCAAATAATCTTTTTTCCATAGTAAAATAACATTTTTTGTTCAAATACTTTCTTTAAATTACATTACATGTAAACGAACATGAATTCTGAACGTCTAATCCATAAAATACAGTGGGAGTCTGTTCGTGTTGGCTTAAGTAAAACCCTTAAGGCTATAGAAACTAGCTTTAGCTAAAAAATACTTCCTTATAAAAAAACTTCCTCTATATGCATAAACAAACAAAATAACTAAATTGTTGTTACAGAAAATAATTAAAACGCTGAGTCCAGTATATTGCTCTTTCCTATTACAATCTAAGGTATATGGACAGTACATTTTAGACTTCAGAAGAAGGAGACAAAAATATGTGTAGCTCGTTTCTCTATTGTAAAAAGGGAAGTTAAGAATAAACGTTTCGAGAATAACGTTTCGATAAAGAAGGAACTACCGAGTCTAAATTCCTTGAAAGAATTTTATAAAATTTGAACCAATTTTACGTGGAAAACAGTTAAAAAACCATTAATTTAACATAAATTGCCTGAATATCTTTTACACGTTGTTTTATCACAGTGTCATTGCATTAAATAAATGCAAAATATTTTAAATTGATATTTGTAAAACAATTTGAAAAGTTCCTTATGTATTCAAAAGAAAAGAATCACAATTAAATAAATCTTTATAATATAAAATCATTTTGAATATGGTGGGGGGGGGAATTTAAGGAATCGAGCTTGAGGAATAAAAGAATAAGGGTACAATTACAGCTTTCTGCAGATTTAGAATCAAGCTAGGGATAAATGAGAATGTGTACTAATTGCCCATGAGGGACCGTGCACCGCTCACTATCAGCAAAATTTTCAGTTTGGGGACCGAGCTTGACGAAGGGAAGGTAGGGATAAGGGATTTATGTAATTGGGGGCCGAGCTTCATGAATGCGAATGTCGGTTCGATCGCGTTGTACGAGGACTGCTAATAAAAGGCGCCTCTTGCGGTTTTGGGGGCCGAACTTTGACAAATGAAGGTCAGTCTCGATGTTAAGGCCACTCAGGCCTAAAATAAATGATTTTGAGTCTTAAAAATATACTTTAATAGAAAATAATGCAAATTAATGAAATTGCTAGAAATTGCTAAAATAATACACATTTAAACACCTGCCTAGGCTCTCTTAGTGAACCGATTTTAATATTTTAAGATTTGTCTGAAAGATCTACTTTTCCTTTATATTTGGTCCAATTTTCATGTATCTGCGGATCGTACTTGGCGGTTTAGATGGGTTTGAAAATAGTTTAATATTTTGGCAGTACGATTATTAGATGACTATTGTGCTGAAGATATTAGGCTGATTTTTATGAAACTTGGTGTAATTATTTTTTATAATACAAACATTTACTGTGAAAAGTTTGAAGGTCATTGGTTGAGTCGTCGTGTCCCAACAAAATCGCGAAAAACGAAATTTAGTTGATTATTTTTACTATTTTTTTACATTTTTCGATTAAAAATGCAATTTTTGTAAGAAAAACTATATTAAAAATAACTTTTTTCAATGTAGAATTTTATAAAAAAACTTTTGGTGTCATTTATTTTTGTCTAAAGTGAATAGTTTTGGAGATATCCTAAAAAACAGACGAAAAACGTGGATATTTTTGTTTAATTTTTAATATTTTCCTCGATAAAAAATTTTGCACAGGTTTATATTTGTACGCATAGTGAAATTTTCTTTTTTAATGATATTCCGAAGCCATTAACACAAAAATCTCGGAGACTGTACGATTTACCCAACCATGTGCTTTTTTTAACAGATACCGCCTGGACTATAAAGGCAAATCCAGCTTTGCAAAACTCGCGATCTTCCGCTAAAACTATCGTGCGTATTTGCCGATCGCAAATAAACGGCAATGCAGCTTTGCAAATCTCATAATCGGCCGCAAAAACCATCGAGCGTATTTGCAAGTCGCGGATGAACGGCAAAAATAGCTTTGCGCTATTCACGAACGGCCACGAGATACGCTAGCGCGTATTTGTCGATCGCGGACAAACTGCCGATGATGTTGCTTTACGAAACTCGCGATCGGCTGAGAAAAACTGTTGCGCGTATTTGAGGATCGCTGAAAAACGAAAAATGTAACATTGCGAACTTGCAATCGGGTGTGAAAATCAAGTTTAGCTATTCACTGAGAGCGGTTAATCGACAGAAATAACTTGCTAGAAGGCTTTACAGTGATGCATTTGATATCATCGGCCACATTGGTCGGCTACAAATAAATTGGTTTAGCCATTGATTCAATTCTCTAAACTAATTCAGATTACATTGAATCCCAACCGAAAGTATGATTATTTTTCATAAATAAGTAAAAAAAACTAAACAGTTGACAAAAGTAGATAATTTGAGACTTTTGAATTTAAATTTGAAATACATATGTAATTAATATTTTATGTAATTTGAGGAATATCAAGTTTGGAAGTTGTGAAAAACAAGAACTTCAAAGCCTAAAATTAATAAAAATACAATAACATGTTTACTGCAGTAGTTATACTTGACAGTTATTTTGTCAACATGCAGTAACCACTCAAGTATTTTACTTTTGGATTTGTGGAAACCAAACAATAAAATGAAAAAGCAAAAACTTAAAAATGATTGTGTTTTTGTCAAACTTTAAAAAATGTACTATATTTGTTTTTTTTAATAATATTTCTGGTTTTCAATGCATTTAAGTCTTTATTTCTTGATTAAAAAGATGAATAAAAATTCAAATTCAATAAAAAATAATAATAAATAAACAATAACTTTACTATTTTATATAAGTTAGTATTTTCCTTATAATCAACAATTTCATTGAGTTACTTTTTTATTATTTTGGAATGTGTTTTTAATGTTTGCTATTTTGTCAATTGCATATAAGTCAGTATTTTTTCACTTTAATCTTTTCCTTGAAATGTTGTGATCAGGTAGGATATTTATTTAAACAGTTATATATGACATTGTTCTTAACCTAATGTAATAAAGTAAAATAAATTTGTAAACGAGCATTTCCAAAACTTTAGGGAAGAAAAAATCCTGTCCTGTCCCGTCCCGAATTTAAGAGGGAAGAAAAAAATCTTTTCCCGTCCCGTCCCGAACTGAAAGTCCAATCCCGTCCATCACTATTGGCTATAAAACAATTTGGAAAGTTTTGGTGGGTAAAAGCAAAAATAAAAATAAAAACAAAAACAAATTATTAAATGAAATATACTGAATCGACAGTGTTAGATGCCGGAATGCGATCGTATATGCGCGCGGGCATGCAACTGAGCATGTTGTAAATCAAATATAGCTTTAGGGGTCCCCGATTGTTTAGATTGTATACCTGGGGGTCCGTGACTACCTGTTATTTGGGAACCACTGATTTAAACAACATCATCAAGCTTTACAGCGCGCGTTCCGTAGGGTGCTGCTGAAACAGAAGTGGTTAGGAAAGAAACCCGGAAGAGGCCCGGGCTTTCGGAAGAGGTCGGCCAATTTCGTCAGCGCTCGGCTCGCCGCTAGCATAGAGCATTAGCGGTCGGTCCATTGCTTTCAAGCAAGCCCCCCTCCGCTCCCCCCACAACCCTCGCCCAGCCAGCTGGGTTAATTCGGCGTACTGAACCTCGCTCTGCCGGCGCAACGGCGTTGCGTGAGAGCTTCGCCCAGACGCAAAAATAGTTTTTTTGCCATGTTGTTTATAAAAGTATGTTTAACAATGGGTTTTTCTGCTATTTACTTAAAAAATGTATTGTTTTTGATTATTTTAGGGGGTTCACTGAACCATTGAACCTACACACGAGCCGCTACTGGTATGAACTTAAAACTTGGTATATGAATAAAGAACAACATATAGGGCCTACTTCAGTACGGAATCTCAAGTTACTATTTTATATCACCCCGTAGTGGCAGCCATTTTTTGCTTTTAATGAGAGCTTAATATCTCAAAAACAATAAATTTTAGAAAAAATGTTCAAAAAATAAAAGAGATGCAAAGATAAATTTTTTATCTGTATTTTAAGATTTGTCAGGATTACAACATAAATAAATTAAAACGTCAATATTTTCTGTAGTTACTTTGACAAATGCTAAAAAACTCAAATTTTCAGTAATAACTGCAGAAAATTTAAAATTTCTCAGTTATTTGCGTTATAGTGACCCCGGTAAAAATATAGAATACCTTAAAGTTAATTAGGTTTCGCCTATTTTTTTTGTCCATCGACAATTTTATAAAATTTATCGATTTTGAGATACTAGGCTATTGAAACTAAAAATTACTGCTATTTTGAAACGGTAATAAGTATTACCGTAACTAGATTTTGGGCCGTAACTAGAGTCAAAAAAGGCCCTTTTGACTCTTATTTACATATGAAGTTTAAATCTGATTCCTTAAGTGGTTCAAAAGTTATGAGAAAAATATACATATAGTATATTACGTTACTAGGCCGGGAAGTACTGTTCTGCCGGACGAGCATGATAGTTCCGGCGCGGGCGAAGCGAGTGCAGGATTTTCATGCGAGTACGGAAAAACTTACCGGCCGTGAAACGTACGATAACTTTTCATCATACTAAGTACTCAGAAAAAAAATACTTTCAATCATAACGTAGTCCCTACGTAAACCAATAAAATTCTCAATCCTTCAAACCTAACCTAAAACAAACAGAACAAACATTTGCATTGTTGCAGCTGCCAGTGCTGCCACTACATTCCTCTAAAATGTAACCAATGAACGAGCATTAAAAGTCGGTTTGCTGCAAATCAGCTGATTTATACGGCCTAGGCCGGATAAAAGTTTTTGCCGGCCTATCCGGCCTAGGCCGGCAATGGGTAACTTTCGAGCCAGCAAAAAAGAACTGAAAACAGATGTTTCTGAGTAAGTACAGTACGATGAAAACATCTTTACAGACTGACAGACGTAACACTGAGTATTCAGGACCTTTGCATTTTAATTATTTTGTATGTAATGTAGCAGAATTCCTGAAGTTGGTGATAAACGTTTATGAACTCTCTGTATCAACGACATGACATGATATATTCGCATATCATCAGTAACTTAGTTATCAATGCAATAACCGACTCGCATTTAGTAAACAACTCCATCTTTATCTCACTTAAGGGGAATCACTTATCGGCAAACAAAAATAACTGAAGATTAGTTTGCAGTAGAGTGGTTTTTAACTACCACACAAACCGACGATTGGTTAAATTAATTGTTGCGCTATTTTTCACTTTTTTACCTTGAGGCCTATATCTGAAGACAAATAAATCCAAATATAGCGCCCTGCGAATTCTTCCTGCGTTTGAAAATGTCCCACCTCTTCAAAGAGCCAACTTAGTTCTGGACCCCAAAGTTCTGATTATGGATAGTTATGTATGAATTTCTTGTAATTTAATGTATTTTAGCTATCCATTCACTTCATTTAAAAGACGAAATCTACATCCAAACAGAATACAAACTGACAGTTATTTCGATTCTTCGATAAAGTTGTATTTAATGTATACCCAAAATTCGTAAATTTGAAGATGAAAATACAATGCCAATTCGGCTGGCTGGCCTCACGGCCAACTTATAAGGTTACAAGGCAGAGATGGCCGTAAGAAACAGCTGTGATGTAACGCTAATAATTATGATAATTTTAGAGTTTATTCTTCAGATACTCCCCGACGTCGCGTCGGTGGTTTAGCATTTATGGTTCGTGTCGTTTTGTAATGTACTGTCTTGTTTATGCGGCTCTCTTGTAACGTTCTCAAGACAAATATTGTAATGTAAGCATAATTTGAAGATGCTGCTGAAGATGGAGTCAAGCCCAGCCCCTAGTCAAGCCCTCGATGTATGTCCAGCACAATAAAGGAATAAAAATTGAAATATCTACAGGTATTACGAAAGTAAATATTTGAATATTATTATAGTTTAGATAAATGTACAAGCACCACTGATCCATTATCATCTAGCTTTTGGTACAGTATTGTTTTGTATTGGGCAACTTCTTTTGAAAATTCAAATATAATACTAGTATTACAAAAAAATGCAGTCAGGTTAATATTGAATTCAAAACGGCCTGACTCAGCAAAAGGAACATTTCCAACATTTTGGTATTATGGCATTCTTTTCTCAATAAACGTTTGAACTTATTTGGTGTATAAAAAATTGTATTAATCTCAAAATGCTTGGTTCCAATCATAATTTTAACACAAAAGATAAAAATTAAATCTCATTTAGCTTACACACATAACCATTTTTTGAAAATAAACCATCGTATGCAGGTATTAGATATTACAGTAATTTACCAAATGTTATTACAAAAATATACAAGAATAAAAATATAGTAAAAAACTATATAAAGGTTTTTTTTTGTAAAAACGAGGGTGGCGGCCTCTTTTTACCTTGCATTTGCCCCCCCCCCCCCCACATGGGCCTCAGGCCTGTGCTTGGAAGTTATCAAGCAAACCCAAGGAGTGAGCCGGTACAGTACAAGGATGAACAGTACTGCTAAAAGTATGCGGCATCATCGGAACTCGATCCTGCGACGCTGCCGCCACAGAACCGGGGCCGAGTGCGCTACCAACTGCTCCACCGACTCACTATAAAATGTAGGTAGGAGGCATGTACAGATGTTTCTGAATAAGTACAGTACGATGAAAACATCTTTACAGACTGACAGACGGAAAACCGAGAATTTAGGACCTTTGCATTTGAATTATTGTTGCATTTTAATTAATTTGCCTCTGTTGTTGTAGGTATTAGAGGCATGTACTTTTTCAACCTTTTTTTATTTTAGTTGACCATAACATTTAAAAAGCAGTTGAAAAAGTATATAATTCAAAAACCTTTATGTATTTTATGAATTTTTCTTTGAATATGAATCAAATGAGACAATTAGGGTTAAGATTTGACCAAAAAGAATTAAACTTATCCGTATTAACTGGACCTGTGAAATAAAATTGCAACACTTTCATGCTAGTTAGTATTAATGACGCCGTTATTGTACAGAAATGTTTATTACACACATTAATAAAGAATACTTGACTGTTGACCCACAGATAGTTATCATAAAGTCTTTACCTAACCTTATATTGGCAGCAGTCTTTTGGCGTAGGTCTATTTCATGACTGATTTTTCGATAAAACTCTGTTGTGACAGCATGACCATGCCACAAAAGATTTAAGAAGATAATGAAGTATCAGGCTATGGGAAACGATTGTCTTTTCGAATTGATGACAAGACAATTACGCACACTACTCATATCAGTGTCAGTGTATTTATGAATGAATTACTGAATTTAATAAAATAATAAATACAGTTGACAATTTCCTACTGGTTACATTATAGATACCAACAAAGCAAGCTGTTAGTGGTTATAAATCACAAAGTTTGGTTTATTGTAGGCTAACCTTACATTTACATGCTCCCGTTGTCGTTGGGATTAGATGGAATTGATGTTATATAGTTCACTTGGTTTTATTTGCTCGAATCACTCGATTAAAAAATTCCATTTAAAAGACAAACTTCTAAATCCAAACAGAATAGAAACTTATAGTTTGATACTGAATTTATAAAGTTAATGTTGAGAAATCCAAGTGCTGCTCACAATGCAACAAGCAACATGTCAAGGATGAACAGGTTTTATTCTTTATAGAACGCTCTGTAAACAGTTAGTTTGCAGGAGGGAGGATTTTTATTCCTTGTTTGAACAAGGCCAAGTTAGCTGGCTGGCCTGACTACCCAGTAGATGTAAAGGCTACAAGGCATAGATGATGGCCAGTAAGTGGCCACACCGCATATCGAGGCCGACACTATTGCTTGGCAAGGATGTAATACCTACAATATATCCTCGTAAATAATTTATTTAAATTCAATGCAGCTAGTAAAACAAGTTATTAACAAGGTCCGACGGAGCTAAATAAGAGTTCAATATTAAACAAGAAAGCAATTTACCTCATTTAATTCCTTATTTTAATAAATTTCAGACCCACCCATCCATACTATTTTAACACTGCCTGACAGGCAAAGCAGTAAATTTTACTTTTGTAAATTTTTAGAAACGTAAAAAATTGAGCATGATTCATGAGACGGGCCAGTTAAAATCGGGGCGAATGAATGACGGGGTGGGGGTGGTAGGGGATGACAAAGAAGCTCTTGGTGGTGGGTGGAAGGAGTTACCAATGGTGGGGGGGGGGGGTTAGTTGGAAGTGGGGGGGGGGGGGGCTGGCGACGCGCCGCCGACCAGCGACCGGCACGCCACCATGCGGCATACTGCGGCACCACTACCACTCAATACACCTCTACACTGCCACTGGCACTACACCCCTAGCCGCCAGGGAGTGCGCCACAACTATCACCAAACACACCACTACACCGCCACTGGCACTACACCCCTAGCCGCCAGGGAGTGCGCCACAACTGTCACCAAACACACCACTACACTGCCACTGGCACTACACCCCTAGCCGCCAGGGAGTGCACCACAACTGTCACCAAACACACCACTACACTGCCACTGGCACTACACCCCTAGCCGCCAGGGAGTGCGCCACAACTGTCACCAAACACACCACTACACTGCCACTGGCTCTACACCCCTAGCCGCCAGGCTATTGCTGGTCTCTGAGACTCGCCAGTCAGTGGTTTAGGTTTGAGTTAGTCTCTGAGACTGCAAGACAGTGTTTAGTCTGGGCTAGGTTCTGAGACTGGCCAGCTAGTGGTTTAGGTTTGGGCTAGAGTCTGAGACTGGCCAGCCAGTGGTTTGGGTTTGGGCTAGAGTCTCAGACTGGCCAGCCAGTCGTTTGGGTTTGGAGTAGTGTCTGAGACTGAGCAGCCAGTGGTTTAGGTTTGTGCTAGTCTCTGAGACTGGCCAGCTAGTGGTTTAGGTTTGGGCTAGTCTCTGAGAATTGCCAGCCAGTGGTTTAGCTTTGTGCTAGTCTCTGGGACTGGCCAGCCAGTGGTTTAGGTTTGTGCTAGTCTCTGAGACTGGCCAGCAAGTGGTTTAGGTTTGTGCTAGTCTCTGAGACTGGCCAGCCAGTGGTTTAGGTTTAGGCTAGTCTCTGAAACTGGCCAGCCAGTGGTTTAGCTTTGTGTTAGTCTCTGAGACTGGCCGGCCAGTGGTTTAGGTTTGTGTTAGTCTCTGAGACTGGCCGGCCAGTGGTTTAGCTTTGTGTTAGTCTCTGACACTGGCCGGCCAGTGGGTAAGCTTTGTGTTAGTCTCTGAGACTGGCTGGCCAGTGGTTTGGCTTTGTGTTAGTCTCTGAGACTGGCCGGCCAGTGGTTTAGTTAGGTGTTAGTCTCTGAGACTGGCCGGCCAGTGGTTTAGTTTTGTGTTAGACTCTGAGACTGGCCGGCCAGTGGTTTAGTTTTGTGTTAGTCTCTGAGACTGGCCGGCCAGTGGTTTAGCTTTGTGTTAGTTTATGAGACTGGCCAGCCAGGGGTTTAGGTTTGTTTTAGTCTCTGAGTCTGGCCGGCCAGTGGTTTAGGTTTGTGTTAGACTCTGAGACTGGCCAGCCAGTGGTTTAGGTTTGTGTTAGTCTCTGAGACTGGCCAGCCAGTGGTTTAGCTTTGTGTTAGTCTCTGAGACTGGCCAGCCAGTGGTTTAGCTTTGTGTTAGTCTCTGAGACTGGCCAGCCAGTGGTTTAGCTTTGTGTTAGTCTCTGAGACTGGCCAGCCAGTGGTTTAGCTTTGTGTTAGTCTCTGAGACTGGCCGGCCAGTGGTTTAGGTTTGTGTTAGTCTCTGAGACTGGCCGGCCAGTGGTTTAGCTTTGTGTTAGTCTCTGAGACTGGCCGGCCAGTGGTTTAGGTTTGTGTTAGTCTCTGAGACTGGCCCGCCAGAGGTTTAGGTTTGTGTTAGTCTCTGGGACTGTCCGGCCAGTGGTTTAGCTTTGTGTTAGTCTCTGAGACTGGCCAGCCCGTGGTTTAGGTTTGTGTTAGTCTCTGAGACTGGCCAGCCAGTGGTTTAGGTTTGTGCTAGTCTCTGAGACTGGCCGGCCAGTGGTTTAGCTTTGTGTTAGTCTCTGAGACTGGCCAGCCAGTGGTTTAGGTTTGTGTCAGTCTCTGAGACTGGCCAGCCAGTGGTTTAGGTTTGTGTTAGTCTCTGAGACTGGCCAGCCAGTGGTTTAGCTTTGTGTTAGTCTCTAAGACTGGCCTGCCAGTGGTTTAGGTTTGTGTTAGTCTCTGAGACTGGCCGGCCTGTGGTTTAGCTTTGTGTTAGTCTCTGAGACTGGCCGGCCAGTGGTTTAGGTTTGTGTTAGTCTATGAGACTGGCCGGCCAGTGGTTTAGCTTTGAGTTAGTTTTTGAGACTGGCCGGCCAGTGGTTTAGCTTTGTGTTAGTCTCTGAGACTGGCCAGCCAGTGGTTTAGCTTTGTGTTAGTCTCTGAGACTGGCCGGCCAGTGGTTTAGCTTTGTGTTAGTCTCTGAGACTGGCCAGCCAGTGGTTTAGCTTTGTGTTAGTCTCTGAGACTGGCCTGCCCGTGGTTTAGCATTGTGTCAGTCTCTGAGACTGGCCGGCCAGTGGTTTGGCTTTGTGTTAGTTTATGAGACTGGCCAGCCAGGGGTTTAGGTTTGTTTTAGTCTCTGAGTGGTTAAGCTTTGTGTTAGTCTCTGAGACTGGCCGGCCAGTGGTTAAGCTTTGTGTTAGTCTCTGAGACTGGCCGGCCAGTGGTTTAGCTTTGTGTTAGTCTCTGAGACTGGGCGGCCAGTGGTTTAGCTTTGTGTTAGTCTCTGAGACTGGCCGGCCAGTGGTTTAGCTTTGTGTTAGTCTCTGAGACTGGGCGGCCAGTGGTTTAGCTTTGTGTTAGTCTCTGAGACTGGCCGGCCAGTGGTTTAGCTTTGTGTTAGTCTCTGAGACTGGCCGGCCAGTGGTTTAGCTTTGTGTTAGTCTCTGAGACTGGCCGGCCAGTGGTTTAGCTTTGTGTTAGTCTCTGAGACTGGCCGGCCAGTGGTTTAGCTTTGTGTTAGTCTCTGAGACTGGCCAGCCAGTGGTTTAGGTTTGTGTTAGTCTCTGAGACTGGCCGGCCAGTGGTTTAGCTTTGTGTTAGTCTCTGAGACTGGGCGGCCAGTGGTTAAGCTTTGTGTTAGTCTCTGAGACTGGGCGGCCAGTGGTTTAGGTTAGGACTAGTCTTTGCTGTCCTCCAGAGCCCACTCCAGTTTTGTTGGTTTAGATGAAGAAAGCCAGATCGGTCCTGACCAGCAGATGGAGGACTTTGCTGAGTTTGAAAGTGAGGTGAGAATGTTACTTAGTTAGCGCTGGTAAGTTACTCTGAAATTACGAGGTTTTGTATAACCCCGTTGCCATTGATTGATAAAAAAAATCAATCAAAGCTGAATAAATAACTGAAAGTTAATAATGCATTTAGAGACTCAATTTTCTATTAGTTGTAAGCTACCCCCGCTGTGGCAGAACTACCCCATACACCTCTGCGTGCCACTGGCAGCTAGTGGTATGCAACCCCCTCTGTGGCAGAACTACCCCATACACCTCTGCACGCCACTGGCAGCTAGTGGTATGCAACCCCCGCTGTGGCAGAACTACCCCATACACCTCTGCGTGCCACTGGCAGCTAGTGGTATGCAACCTCCGCTGTGGCAGAACTACCCCATACACCTCTGCACGCCACTGGCAGCTAGTGGTATGCAACCTCCGCTGTGGCAGAACTACCCCATACACCTCTGCACGCCACTGGCAGCTAGTGGTATGCAACCCCCGCTGTGGCAGAACTGCCCATACACCTCTGCACGCCACTGGTAGCTAGTGGTATGCAACCCCCACTGTGGCAGAACTACCCCATACACCTCTGCACACCACTGGCAGCTAATGGTATGCAACCCCCGCTGTGGCAGAACTGCCCATACACCTCTGCACACCACTGGCAGCTAGTGGTATGCAACCTCCGCTGTGGCAGAACTACCCCATACACCTCTGCGCGCCACTGGCAGCTAGTGGTATGCAACCCCCTCTGTGGCAGAACTACCCCATACACCTCTGCACGCCACTGGCAGCTAGTGGTATGCAACCCCCGCTGTGGCAGAACTACGCCATACACCTCTGCACGCCACTGGCAGCTAATGGTATGCAACCCCCGCTGTGGCAGAACTACCCCATACACCTCTGCGCGCCACTGGCAGCTAGTGGTATGCAACCTCCGCTGTGGCAGAACTACCCCATACACCTCTGCGCGCCACTGGCAGCTAGTGGTATGCAACCCCCTCTGTGGCAGAACTACCCCATACACCTCTGCGCGCCACTGGCAGCTAGTGGTATGCAACCTCCGCTGTGGCAGAACTACCCCATACACCTCTGCGCGCCACTGGCAGCTAGTGGTATGCAACCCCCGCTGTGGCAGAACTACCCCATACACCTCTGCGCGCCACTGGCAGCTAGTGGTATGCAACCTCCGCTGTGGCAGAACTACCCCATACACCTCTGCGCGCCACTGGCAGCTAGTGGTATGCAACCTCCGCTGTGGCAGAACTGCCCCATACACCTCTGCACGCCACTGGCAGCTAGTGGTATGCAACCCCCGCTGTGGCAGAACTACCCCATACACCTCTGCACGCCACTGGCAGCTAGTGGTATGCAACCCCCGCTGTGGCAGAACTACCCTATACATCTCTGCACACCACTGGCAGCTAGTGGTATGCAACCCCCGCTGTGGCAGAACTACCCCATACACCTCTGCACACCACTGGCAGCTAGTGGTATGCAACCCCCGCTGTGGCAGAACTACCCCATACACCTCTGCACGCCACTGGCAGCTAGTGTTATGCAACCCCCGCTGTGGCAGAACTACCCCATACACCTCTGCGCGCCACTGGCAGCTAGTGGTATGCAACCCCCGCTGTGGCAGAACTACCCCATACACCTCTGCACACCACTGGCAGCTAGTGGTATGCAACCCCCTCTGTGGCAGAACTACCCCATACACCTCTGCACGCCACTGGCAGCTAGTGGTATGCAACCCCCGCTGTGGCAGAACTACCCCATACACCTCTGCACGCCACTGGCAGCTAGTGGTATGCAACCCCCTCTGTGGCAGAACTACCCCATACACCTCTGCACGCCACTGGCAGCTAGTGGTATGCAACCCCCGCTGTGGCAGAACTACCCATACACCTCTGCACGCCACTGGCAGCTAGTGGTATGCAACCCCCGCTGTGGCAGAACTACCCCATACACCTCTGCACACCACTGGCAGCTAGTGGTATGCAACCTCCGCTGTGGCAGAACTACCCCATACACCTCTGCACGCCACTGGCAGCTAGTGGTATGCAACCCCCGCTGTGGCAGAACTACCCATACACCTCTGCACGCAGCCATCCGCCACCACCACTTTATTTTAAACCACCCAATAATTTGCAATATGTTAGAAAAGTCTATTAGTCACCTACTGTAGATAACATGTGGTCCGTCAAGCTGTACTCTTTCATTTCTTCTTTGTAGTTAAACAATGCTGCCTGATAGATAACATCACAACTACAGTACTATAGAATTGATTATATCGGCGCACGGACATCAACACCATTACTGGATTATAGTCTATTTGTTGTATACAAACTTCTGTTGCATTATTTTAGATTTCGAGTTTCATGCGGACAACATTAATAACAATGTAATAGTTATGCGTTCAAGGTACGAATGATACATATTGAAGTACAAGGTTTACCTTTTATCAAAATATTATGCTGATTCGTTGAAACTCCGTGGATAGCGTGATTGAATCATAACCTGAAGTCAGCCAGATCGATCCCGACCGAATGATGGGCAAATTTTGTGAGGTCTAAATTTTGTATATGTCATTTGGATAGCGATGGTAAGTTAATATTCTGGACTTACGAAGCTTCATTTAGAGATACTCTCTGTACCGCTCAGATTTAAACAAATACTAATTCATTCGGAGTGACATAAATTAACAATGGTTTTAGATAACCGTATTTTGTGATACAGTTTTTAGTTCATGGTCAAGTTTTATTTGCGTAGGGAAATAAAGCGTAGTACAAGATGAAGTAGTCATGTTTTGATTTTGATTTTTGCGGACATTTGCCATCGCTGACTAGTATAAACGAAGGCGAAACTTGTTTTTGCTAATCAATGATGGCAAATGTCCGCAAACATAACAACATAACGGTATACGAGGTAGGTCTGGTTTGTTACCGGAGAGAAAATTAAACATCAATCGGTGAGCAAACCATAAAAGAAAAACTTTGGGGTAGAGCCTGCATCCCGAATTGCAACATGATTTTCTTCTAGAAACATTGTAAATTTTATATATTTGTTTCACTTTCAACTTTCTATAATGTTTACAGGTGCTATTAAAAAAGGGCAGTAAATTCTGTAAAATATTTTGTAAATGAAGAAACTCACAAATGACCTAACTGGAGGAAACTGAATTAAATAAAACTAATTAAAACGGGTTGGGTATGCTTTGATGGGTAAAGACTGCTCAAATACCCAGAACACCCCTCAACGAGGGGGGAAGTACAGAAAGCCTTTGTTTACTTGTTTCAGAAGACTTATGAAGTAGAACATCTGAGGAAACACTAAAATTCCCAAATCTCCTAATTTTTACTCAAATAATAAATTAAACGACGTGAAACACCTCTTAGGCCCTTTTCCATACTTCTCATTCAGTAAATTTGTGAAAAATGCTAAAAAGGATCGAGAGATTTTATAGATATCAATTCGGTTTAGGTTCCTCAATTGAACATACTTAATATTATAGAATTATATGTCCTTAATAGACAATAAAATACGTCTTGAATAGAAAGGAAACTAAATAGAGTAGTTGAAAAGAGAAATTTCAAAAATTGTCTTGTACTGAATATTAAAAATAATTACAAATAAACATTATGTGTCATTATAAATAACAATGAATTTATTAGTTTTAAATATTAGTAAGCTAATACAGTAACACATTTAATTTATGGTCTCTTGTTATTTTAAGTTTGGTCAAAACGCTTTCCTGAACCACCAAAGATTCTAAAATTCACAATTTTTACAAAAAGAGTAGTAAGCTTCGCTTCGGTAAGGATTCCAAAGTAGGAACTTGTGTTAACTGAAAGCATCGACTTAAGTTGTGGAATACATTCGAAAGTCCAAAAGAAGAAGTAAACAAGGGCGAGAGGGTTAACGAACTGTGGCCTTCTCGCTATTACTTTTGGAAATAAAGACACGAATCACAAAAATGAAAAGGGTTTCTCAAGTTTCATAAATGTCAAGACTTAAAGCTTTGACTATGAGCTCGTATAAATAATTAATAGACCTCCCATTCTTACGGCCCAGCTGTAACTAGTTTTCGGTGACTCAGAATTTAAAGTTGAAATAGTTTCATTAATTACCAGCAGAGGTTGCATAGATCGATAATTAATTGACTATTGTTTGATTTATTCGCCACTAAATGATATATTACCTGCTCCTGATACCTAAATTAATAAGTGACATCAGTACACTCTGTGGGGATTCTCTGTAACTAGAAGCTCTATTAATACTAGAGCATTCAAAACCAGGTACACATTTGATAATGCGATGGAAGGTCTGCTTCAGATTCAAAGTCAATGATTTAAGTAATTCTCTTATCAGAAAGAGCAAAATGTTCCATTGCGCGGAACGCTTTGCTTCATCACTTGAAGAAGTCATATATAGTTCATTGTTAGAATAACCGAACTGACTTATTTTCGATAACATCAATGTAAAATGAAATGCTTTGGCTCATAAACAAACTTTTTTAAAAATCGAGGGGCGTTAAATTGCGGTTTAAGCTGGGTGGATCCTATACAAGTGGGAATTTCTATATCTAAAGAATGTCTAATCAATCATTATTTTGTACGGTGTAGGCCTACACCTTATGTTCTTCTGGAACTTAAAATGAACAATTATACAACTTCTAAATTAAAGCGGTTGTATTCATCGAAACTATTACATTAAGTATCAATATTTATATAATGAGTTTATTTCGGTTGGTTTATTTCGGGCTACAGCCAAAACTACATTTCGTAGATACCTGATATTGGTGTCAAATTAAAGCTTGAAACCTTATGTATGCACTATGGTGGTTTGTTTTTGATGTCTTTAAGGACTTAGGCACAGGATCGTCCGAAAGGGAACAATGTCAAGGGTTTTGGAAGTGTTTTTAATATTTACCATGGTTACCATTTGAAATAGCTTCTATGGTTACTAACAGAATTCAGCACTAATAAACAACAAGAAGAAAATAAACTCCCGGGCAAAGCCAGGGTTATCAGCTAGTTTCAAATAAAATTGTTTAGTATTAATTAGCTTAAAGTAATTCTTTCAAGATCATCGTGTAAACTGAAAAGCAACAAATCCAGCTTAACTATTGTATACGGTAAACTTTCCAACGATAAAACTTTAAATAAATCTAAGCATCTACTACCACACTGTTCGTTCAACAGCTCAATTACTATTGTGCAACTTCTTTTTCCCTCTCTGCAATCACGAGAGCTCAGCTGCACTCGCGAAGCGCCGCACGTTCCAGCCTCGATGATTTACACCCTAACGTATAATTACTTGACATTCATTCTCCTCCCCTTCCCTCATTTCCAAAATCGCTATTTGGCTCGTTGTCGCTCAAAAGTGTTAACGTTTGATTCAAATGTTACGTACGCAGAACGAATGTCACTGCAGACAAACGTAAGTTGAATAGTATTAAGGGGGTAAAGTATATACATTTCCTGAGGGGACAATCTACTTTATTCCCGTGTTTTTCCTTACCTGTTCGAATAAATACTGCAAATAAGAATGGAAATATTTGAAAAATGCACGTACTTTCTGAGCACTCAGGGCGTTACCTAGGAATATATTGTGCTGTCTGGGTAGTATAATATGGCTAGTACTGCCGCTTTCGGGGAGCTTCCTAGCACCTGCAATTCTCACTCCTCCGCTCGTATCTCACCCCACCGTCAGTTCAAAGTAAAACTAAAACGTATGGCTAGTACTGATAGTTTCTTCAGGAAGCCCAAACTAGTTTTTCTTTTAAATCCGAATTTACATCCGAATTCAAGAGGCTAAATTCCTGGGAATCACAATTGACTGTTACCTCAATAATTGGAAACCCCACGTAGACCAATCAGACGACTCAAACACATTAGCAACACAGAAACTTCAAGAACAGCTTATTTCGCACAAATTGATTCGTAAACGCACTATGGGCTGATTGTTTGGGGGGTCTCATCCCAGAGAAACCTACATAGGGTGCTGCTTCTTAAAAAAAACAATCAGATGCCAACCTGGGTTTTCGTGACTATTGCTGGGGATTATTCGAAAAACTGATATTGCAAACAGTAGCTAACTTGTACATTGCAGAGGTAATAATGCACGTAGCAAATAAGGGCTCTTCAACTTTTCAGAGGCTCATTCTTGTAACACTAGGAACAAAATTAACTACAGACTCGGGGCCACCCGCTACAGACTTCCCACACATAACCTAACTGCCTACGAAAAACCCTACTTGCATTGGAGCTAAGCCTTTCAACACCCTTTCACCTGAACTGAAACAACAGATAGGCAACAAAACCTTCAAAGAATTTCTACTATTCGACTGGCTGCTGCAGAGGGACTCTATTGAATAATACCCGGTGCAAAGAGGTCAACCTCACTCATGAAATTTAAATGACGCCATTACTGTACTCTATATACATGTAAATATAGAGAATTTTGTCTTTTCTTGTCTTGTCTTGTACGACTCTAAGATTAAATTAATAACCAACTTAAAATATATTTGTTGCTCAGCAAGCAATTTAAATATTTTGTAGATCCCAAATTTAACCAGCAACAGCTAATACATGTTTACCTTCGCTAATCTCTGCTATACCCAATCACTTTATAATCTTAAACATAATTTATTAGTTACTATTGATAGAATGGAAGTGTCATGCTACTCACAAATTGCAGTAAATTATTCTTTTTATGTAGTTGCATCCATCAGAGAACGTCATGGTGGGGAGGGACGGCATTGCCCAGCCCATGAAGACGGAGTGTAGCGCTATAAATTTCATATCTGGTTGAATGTTAGTGGTAGGTGAACAGGTGTAGGAATCCAGTTCTGCTACCAATAAGAGAGTCGATGAACCTTAGCAGTTTTGGGCAGTTGATGTCGTTCGCCAGTATTCTATGAAGAAATATCTAGTGGATAGCGGATTCGGTCCTAAGAATTCCAATAAATTAAACAAGCAAAGTAGGCCCTAATATTCGTATGAGTAGAGATTAAACAAGCACCCTTTGTATATAGGAAAATAAAGGAAATCATGTAGAATTGAAAATAATAGTGTGTAAAACTTTGTGTGTATTTTATTTTGTTTGGAAATTACCCTTACTTTAAAACAACCCTCATATAATGTATATAAATGCATAGGAAGGGTGTATGAGCTGTGAGAATATTGTTTTGGGCACAACCTCCTTTTAACGTTTTCACTATTTAATACCGAGACAATTTTATGACCACATTATTTGTTTTATTAATTTAAAATGTTCAATTTAACTGTCAGATTTTGTTTTTACCGTTCCAGGTCTACAGTAAACTTTCGTTAACATTTAGTATATATTCATAAATCAATATTATCCTTCCATCAAAAAAGGGACTATTTTTTCAAAACATCTAGTATGACACCTCAACATAAGATATCGGAGTGAATTCAAAAACACTGCCTTAAATAAACTATGATAAAATAGTAAATTACATTTAGTTACTATTTATGTTTAGTTACTCATATATTTTTGTTTTAATTGTTTATCTCTCTAATCATAACTTCATGCAGAATGGAGGATTTTAATCGTACTTTTTAATCGATTTTTATTAACGGTTTCGCACTGAAAAGTAAAGATCTTGATGATTCTGAACGCAATTATTTCTTATTGTGTAAAGGGGCCCTTTATTAGACATTTAGTCTAGAGGCCATATTTTTGTACATTTATTTTATGAGAGGCCAGCCTGATTTTATTGTATTATTTATTTTTCATCGACATGTAATGTACTTGTTTCCATTTCAAGGTGTATATACAATTTATTACACTATTGTAACAGAAGTCAAGTATAATAAATATTTACTTATGAAAAATATATAAAGAAAACGAAAGTCGAAAGTGAATTGGAATGTAAATGTTGAAAGGACAAAGGAGCCAATAATAGGAAATAGAGTCAGGTTCAAACGCTCAAGTTTCAAAGAGGGCTTAACTCAAAGTCTGAGACAACCGAAACATGTTCCTCAGTTGCAGTCGATACCGATGGCTGCAGTATGAAACAATAGTCTTCGTGTAAACAACTCCACTGTACTTCATGCCTCAGTTGTAAATAATGAAATGGTACATATAATTATGGCTTTCGTTGTTGTTTATATTTATAAAAGTGTATGTTTATGGTTTCTGATTCTGAAATATTATGAATAAATGTAATACGTTTTATCCGTTGATAAAATAGATGGTCTTTGGTGTATTAAAAATATTTTACCCTTCTCATCTTAAAAATTTGTTTTGGTGGTTACTAACGATATTTAAATTATAATTCAAAATTGTTTATAAAACACTCCATGTACGTAAAAGACACACCCGGGAAAAATCTCTATACATTTATGTCAACACGTTATCTGACAATCATCGATATGTTATTGTGTACAATACTTGCATTTTTACTTATGATAAACAATGCATGCCTTATTCTATTTTTCAGGCTTTACATCATGCTATCAAAAAGTAACCTCAACAAGCAAACATTCCATCGGTAGAATACTACGAAATTACAAATGGCTACAAATAACATACAACACATTGAAAACTTCCGGCTATATAATATAATATTACGTTACCAGTTCGGTAAGGACTGAAACGGCAAGGCCAAGGCGGGAAAGTTTTCCGGACTGGTTTAGGCATGCAAAGAGTATTTATCCTGCCAACAACGAGGAACAGAAAACAGACGTTTCTCTGTAAGTGTAATGTAAATTAATTTAATACAACACCAGCAGATACCCGCGGCTTCTGTCTGTTTGATTCAGCGCGAGTAGGAAATCTATTTAGATTTTAGGAAATATTTAGATTTTTCCTAAGTGAGTAGGGGTGATTCGATATTTTAAGCGCCAGCAGAAGTGAAACGATATTTTTACGTTCAAACCGAATAGAGTCTCTGTTTTTGAGAAGTACAATCAATTCTACATTTGCGGCCCGATGTTATAAATGGGGTAGTAACGAACCAATGTTATAGATGGAATAGTAACGAACCGATGTTATAGATGGAATAGTAACGAACCGATGTTATAGATGGAATAGTAACGAACCGATGTTATAGATGGGGTAGTAACGAACCGATGTTATAGATGGGGTAGTAAAGAACCAATGTTATAGATGGGGTAGTAAAGAACCGATGTTATAGATGGGGTGGTAACAAACCGATGTTATAGTTGGGGTTGTAACGAACCGATGTTATAGATGGGGTAGTAGCGAACCGATTTTATAAGCTGGGGTAGTAGCGAACCGATGTTATAAGCTGGGGTAGTAGCGGACCGATGTTATAAGCTGGGCTTGTAGCGAACCGATGTTATAAGCTGGGCTTGTAGCGAACCGATGTTATAAGCTGGGGCAGTACTGAACCGATGTTATAAGCTGGGGCAGTAGTGAACTTGTGTTATAAGCTGGGGCAGTAGTGAACTTGTGTTATAAGCTGGGGCAGTAGTGAACTTGTGTTATAAGCTGGGGCAGTAGTGAACTTGTGTTATAAGCTGGGGCAGTAGTGAACTTGTGATATAAGCTGGGGCAGTAGTGAACTTGTGTTATAAGCTGGGGCAGTAGTGAACTTGTGTTATAAGCTGGGGCAGTAGTGAATTTGTGATATAAGCTGGGGCAGTAGTGAACTTGTGTTATAAGCTGGGGCAGTAGTGAACTTGTGATATAAGCTGGGGCAGTAGTGAACTTGTGTTATAAGCTGGGACAGTAGTGAACTTGTGTTATAAGCTGGGGCAGTAGTGAACTTGTGATATAAGCTGGGGCAGTAGTGAACTTGTGTTATAAGCTGGGGCAGTAGTGAACTTGTGTTATAAGCTGGGGCAGTAGTGAACTTGTGATATAAGCTGGGGCAGTAGTGAACTTGTGTTATAAGCTGGGGCAGTAGTGAACTTGTGATATAAGCTGGGGCAGTAGTGAACTTGTGTTATAAGCTGGGGCAGTAGTGAACTTGTGTTATAAGCTGGGGCAGTAGTGAACTTGTGATATAAGCTGGGGCAGTAGTGAACTTGTGTTATAAGCTGGGGCAGTAGTGAACTTGTGATATAAGCTGGGGCAGTAGTGAACTTGTGTTATAAGCTGGGGCAGTAGTGAACTTGTGTTATAAGCTGGGGCAGTAGTGAACTTGTGATATAAGCTGGGGCAGTAGTGAACTTGTGTTATAAGCTGGGGCAGTAGTGAACTTGTGATATAAGCTGGGGCAGTAGTGAACTTGTTTTATAAGCTGGGGCAGTAGTGAACTTGTGTTATAAGCTGGGGCAGTAGTGAACTTGTGATATAAGCTGGGGCAGTAGTGAACTTGTGTTATAAGCTGGGGCAGTAGTGAACTTGTGTTATAAGCTGGGGCATTAGTGAACTTGTGTTATAAGCTGGGGCAGTAGTGAACTTGTGTTATAAGCTGGGGCAGTAGTGAACTTGTGTTATAAGCTGGGGCAGTAGTGAACTTGTGTTATAAGCTGGGGCAGTAGTGAACTTGTGTTATAAGCTGGGGCAGTAGTGAACTTGTGTTATAAGCGGGGGTAGTAGTGAACCGATGTTTTGAGCAGGGGTAGCAGCGAAAGCGGACAGATATTATAAGATGGGGTAGTAAAGAACCGATGATATAAGCTGGGGTAGTAGCGGACCGATGTTATAAGCTGGGGTAGAAGTAGCAAACAGATGTTATAAGATGGAGTGATAGCGAACCGATTTTATAAGCTGGGGAAGTAGTGAACTTGTGTTATAAGCTGGGATGTTAGCGAACCGACGTTTTAGGCTGGGGTAATAGCGAACCGATGTTATAAGCTGGGAAAGTAGTGAACTTGTGTTATAAGCTGGGATGTTAGCAAGCCGACGTTTTAGGCTGGGGTAATAGCGAACCGATGTTATAAACTGGGACAGTAGTGAACTGATGTTATAAGCTGGAGTAGTAACGAACTGATGTTATAAGCTGGGGTAGTAGCGAACGGAAGTTATAAGCTAGGGTAGTAGCGTACCGATGTTTTGAGCTGGGGTAGTAGTGAACTGATGGGTTTAGCTGGGATAGCAGCGAAAGCGAACCGATGTTATAAACTGGGACAGTAGTGAACCGATGTTATAAGCTGGGGTAGTAACGAACTGATGTTATAAGCTGGGGTAGTAGCGAACCGATGTTATAAGCTGGGCTAGTAGCGAACCGATGTTATAAGCTGGGGTAGTAGCGTAGCGATGTTTTGAGCTGGAGTAGTGGTGAACTGATGCGTTTAGCTGCGGATGGGACAGCAGCGAAAGCGAACCGACGTTATAAGCTGGGGTAGTAGAGGACCAATGTTATAAGCTGAGATAGTACCGAACCGACGTTTTAGGCTGGGGTAGTAGCGAACCGATGTTATACGCTGGGTAGTAGTGAACTGATGTTTTGAGCTTGGAGCTTGGGGGAGTAGAGAGCTGGTGGGGACAGTATTCAGCCGATGTTTGTGACGCGGGTAGTAGCGAGCCGATGTTTGGGACACGGGTAGTATCGAGCCGATGTTTGTGACGCGGATAGTATCGAGCCGATGTTTTCAGCTCGGTGCTGCCGCCGTGCTGAGCACCGTGGTGTGAGCAGCAGTAGTCAGTCGGCTGCGGCCTGTCGTGGGGTGAAGTGCATGAACGTTCGGTTGGGTTAATAGCACAGCTTGATTTGGTGAGTATCGCAATTCTCTCTTGGCCTTTTCCCACTTTTTATTCACTAACAAACACTATATACTTGAATTTTTCAAAGCTTTTGATCAAAGAAATTTTTTACACACAAGCAGCACGGGAGACAAAGAAAACATAACCACACTCTTGTTTTGGTCTGGACGAAATCGGTGTATTGACTTCTGCTTATGCGGTGTTCGATTTTGATTAACAAGGGAAGTAAATACTTTTATCTGATCGATAATTATATATTCATTTACGTATATTTTTACTCATTATCAATATTTATTTTATTTATTTATATTTGCACAGGATTGTATCTCCATTGGAATGTTTACGTTTTACAAAGTAAATTGATTCTTAAACTGAACTAACGCTGGAAATATAACAATAATACAGCTAAATTTATAAGTGTTAAAAATATCAATATTGATAATTAATATTAATTAAATTTAATTTGATTCGAGCTACTAACTGTGACATTTAATTATATTGTCATTTACGAAATCAGTTAATTTTATGTTATGCATTCTTTTGTTAACTTAAATTACTCAAAGTATAAAGGTAATATAGAGTACATTTTTTTAAATCCTTTTCTACTAGTTGAATTTATTCCAAGTAAACATTTATTATATTTAAGTATTTCTTTTAGCAATACAATCGCCAGTTTAACCAAAAAATGTTGTTTTAAAGTTAAGCTTTATTAATAGTTAGAAAGTAATTGAATATCAATTTATACCAAACTGTATCCCAGGTTTAACGTTGAACTTCGTTAATGTTAATAAAATAAAATTCGGGAAAATACGGAGGCGATCTTATTAAGTCATATTAATAGTTCACGGCGATTTCACTTCTACATAATCAGTTTAGGAAACATTATTTTTGTGTATTTTTTCCGAACCAAATTTTACTATATTTAACTTACACATTTTAGATTCAGTTTAATTTATGTAAATGAACATGTTTTCAACTGGCAATTAAGCCTGAGTCCAGTTAAAACATTTGATTTTTTCATCTTCATTAAAAACCATGAGTTATAATTTAACGATATTTTTAATGCTCTCACAAACGAATACAAGAACGATTTTTTTAAATTGTGCGAAAACGTCTAGTTCATTGACGACATGGTATAATTTTCTATTCTCTACCACGAATATCAATGATAGCCTGCTAGTTTTATAAATGTTTTACTGCCAAAGGAATAAAATTGACTATCTGAAGGAAATATATCTTGAAGACAAAAACACTTTCACTATGCCCAAGTGGTGTTCAGTGGTTTATCACTTTGACAATTTTAACCAAATATACACATTAATTTAGGTAACTATGATTATTACTTCGTGTTTAATCTAATAACTATCTCCGCGTAAGGAATTATTCGTCAATTTAACATTATTAACACTATTTTTACATGTATAGGCATTTATTCATTCCTCGACATATATTATCTCCAATCCAGCGTAAAACTGAATCGTCCAAACAGGTCTAGTACATCGATTTTTGCATTATTTTTTACTATTACATTTACTAAATCCTTGATCAATGAATCATAGACTCAATTATCCGAAGGTAAATCAACTGTCCATTTCAAGCAGTGAAATTGAAAATTCTACTTGCAATGATACTTGAAGAAAGTAAAATGTAAATTTCAAGGAGTAAAATAAACAAATTAGTCGTGTAAAAATATTTCGAGATATTCTTCATAGTCTGATAGTTCTTAGACTTTTTCTAGATAATTTCTCAGTCAATAAACTAATATATAAGCTTGGGTAATTAATTCATTGACACGTTGTTATGATAATATGTAGAAAACATAAAGTAATTCATAATGGGGTATGGAAATCCCTACAGGAAATTTATTTTTTTAAACAAAAATTCATGCATTAGGCAATCAGTGTTATTCGTGCTTGGATTGTAACATAATTTTACTTTCTCCTCACCAACACTATATATGTATAATGAATTGTTTTCATCAACGTTTTATAATTTGATTTATTAGCGAAAATATAGTGCTCTTTGTATCCAAAAAAGTGGTTTTCGAAGCGATGTCTGTCCATCCGTATGTGTATGTGGATGTAACACAGCTAGAGATGACACCAGTTGTCTGGTTTTCATTATGAAGATATTAGTTTTTTATTTCTTGATTTTTATAATTTTGAGCAAACTGATACAACCTTCATATTTTTAAAAGATCTGGTTTACAAGCGTTGAAGATTAATGTTTTAAAAATTTTATTTTTTCAAATAGCCTAATAACAATAAACCTTTATGAAAATCTACTTGCAACCAATTAATTGATTTGATTTAAAAACACATTAATCTAGTTGAGTTGTATACTAGCACAACCGTCTCAAGTAATAAGGCCACGGTGCCATTATATGACAAGTCGCACCACAGGGTTCGAATGACATATCTGTTATGTCCCTATATGTTGTTTACTTTTAGTCGGCTGACAACAAGAATAAGTTTTTCTTTACTCTACACACGAAAGTGCACTTTCTAAACGTAAAATGAGCTAAGAAAATAGGTTATTCCTGCTACTGCACGGCAAAATTACATAACGTTGACTTTCTGTGCATATGTGGTGCACGGAAAGTAACCGTTATGGGATTTTGCGGTGCATACCGATCAGCTGCTGCATTTCCGTGCGTATATACCTCGACATAAGCACGGAAACTCAGCGTTATGAGTTAGTTTTTTTCTTGATACTAAGTCGAATAAACAAAAATGTTCATGTTGTTTACAAGTTTTTCGATATCGTAATAAAAAATAATTTTCAATATTCGTCTCAAAAGTGCCATTGCGGGGCTCGATAGCTTTTTCACGCTCGGCTGCGCCTCGTGCGTAAATGCAATCTCTCCCCGCAATAGGTCACTTTCGAGACTAGTAACGAAAACTACTATTCCCGCCTTAAAACCCCTTACAAAGCGATGTTGCCAGTTCGAATGCGACATGCCTTATTAAGACCGCGACGGCCTTATTACTTGATATGGCCGTTATATTGGTCTAAAACGCATATTTTTACGTTTCCATTGCAGCAGACCTCCATACTCAACGCATATATTGCGATGAAGACCAAAGGGCATCATCATTATTTCTTGACAAATCTAGATAAAACTTGGTATGTTGCGCGCTCTAGTTAAGTTCTAATGGAAATTTATTTAAAACAAAAAATTGTTACATATCTGCACCTTCAGCAGCAAACCTGCATACTCACACCCCATGATATTCTTGAGGGAAAAAGTCATTTATCGCTATAATAAATTGAAATAAATATATACCGGTAATGGCTTTATGATGTAGTTTACAATTTTGTAATTTACAAACCTTTGGACTCTTTATTAAATTTTACCATCCAAATGATTGCTAAATTCAGGTTTACAATTTCAAGTCATAAAATTATGTAATTGAATCTTAGATAAGCGGAAAGAGTACGAGTTAGATTTCTGTTACCATTTAATTACGTTCTCTATTAGTAACTTTTCTAACCATAGTTATAAATTTGGCAGAACAAGGAACAGTTGTACATAAAAGATGCGTAAAAAACAATGAACAAATTAATGTAATTATTGCAAAACAATAGTTATTTGTGTTTTGAGTGAGTAAACAACATTGTCTCACGAGCGAAAATGTTGGCGCCCGAGCCTTGCGAGGGCGACTATTTTCACGAGGTAGACCATGTGCTTTACTTTCAAAATACTCACAATAATACTTACTTACTTTCCCCACCTGCAATAATAAATCCTAACCTACAATAATAAATACCCAATATATAGTCATCTATTTCATTCAATATATAATCATCTATTTCATTAACTTACTAAGTAACAAACATCCATTTTGTTACGTTCTGTTACTAGCGCCTGCATCCAGGTATCTGCAACCATTCATTAGCGATCAGCTAATTGTTGCGAAGTTCTTACATGCTGTATTCTTAAACGTTGTTGTCACAGCTGATTGTCATTCTTATTTGATTATTTCTGCTACAAAATCAGCTGTTAGCGCCTGCATTCGTTTCAATCCCGGGGTTCTTAGGCTCATTCCCGGGATTTTCGGGATCATCATTTACGTGTATAATCTGTGTTCGCTAGGTTACCACCAGTTATAACAAGGCTATAACTGAGAAAAAAGAAATTAAATGTTGTTGCTGACCAAGTAATCATGGTTTGATGAGTTATTTTTCGTCCTACTTTATCCATATAAGTGGTTTTCAGTTAAAACTTTCAAGCTTTTAAAAAAATTCACAAAAGTATTCTAACTCATTCCTGATGCAGTGTATTGAAATTGTTATTCAGTTTCATTTCGATGCTCTTATATGATTTTTTTTCAATTTTTTATCGTAGTTACAGTTTTTCTACTTACATCTTTCCAAGCGAGGTTTTACTTCTAGCTCTGATATTTTTTGGTCAAGTATAATTACATTTTGTATAAAACTTTCTCTTACTTATATCTGAACAAATACTTTAATGGTTCTTTTACACATTGAATTACCGTACATTGCAGAATAACGACACTCGTAATTCAATCGTTTTTTTTGCTTGTTATTATGTGTTGATATACACTTTATTTCACATTTGCATTTGTATTATACTTAAGAAATATAAAATATTGACAATCATATGATCACATAATAATTGTGAATGAATACGTTATAAAAGAGTAATTAATAAATAGATATAATAAAGAAATTAGCAACCCTCACATTTAGGGAGTAAACGAGAAAATTAAGTAGAATTTTTATTTATAAAAATGTAGGTAAGTAAATAGAATAATTCATTTCGAATCTAAATCATTATCGCCTAAAGTGATATTGTAGATCAATACGATTAATTGTGTGTAACCCGTTAACTTTGCTTCAATAGTTTTAAAGTGGTAACATATGACTCCACAGTCATTATGTACATGACGTTTTCATTTCAAACAAATTACAAGCATGTGAAGAAAGTTTTAATCCTTAGTGCATAATAGTTAATAAACCAGACTGCGTCGCCACAAAATAAACAGTCATGACTACTTTTTCTAAACCATCACCACAGAGTTGGATTTCTGTTTTCTACCTTTCTTGAAAAGTCTCACATCCGTACGTGGTTATTCAACTCTAAACTGGAATGCCTTTCGGTGACTTTGGAATCTCGGGTGAGCGCCACAATTATTTTAATATTGTTGGGGAACTCCCCACCTTGATGTATTTAAAGTTAGCCCTTAATGGAAGATTTGGGGGTTGAATTCCTTTGTCAGCACTATACAACTCACGAAAACTGGGACGTAAAGCACGGTGACTCTCGAAAGAGAATAAAACGTTTCCGTCATCGTCAGGCGAGGGTCTGTCGAGGTTATGCGGTCAACTTAATTATCATGGAAATCCTTAATAACGGGAAACATGTTTATTTCCCCCGTAAACGTCAGGACTAAATTAATTGTGGTGGACATGTTTTATGTCCGTTTGTGCGTGTGTCGTGTAAGAAGTGGATTTGACGACCAAATCTTTGTTTGAGGTTTAATACGAAGATCATAAGTAATTGAATGTGGTATCATCGTCAATTGTATTAAAATAGTTCAAAACCAACTAAAATGAGTCTTTTAAGGGAAGAAGAACTAAAATTAAAAATCCGTCTCCACGTTAAAATTGGTATTTTTTGATTACATACAACTAATCAAACTCCTTTAAAAAACTTATGTTTTATTTCTACCTATGTATAACTTATAACTTAAGGTAAATGAATAATGTAGATCACCGTTTTGTTTAAATGTCGATTTCATTGGTAAGTGCTTCGTCTTTCCTTTTTCAGTGAGCTATTTTCATCAGAAGAACTGCCAATTATATTAGTAAATTCAAGGATTGCAAACATTTGTTTTGTCAGCGGATTCAGTTTCATGATAGAAGTGTTGTTTTGCAATGTTTCTAGGAGCGAAAGATATAGTGACGGTAGTGTAACCAACGTGGATGTAAAGCTGTAAAATCACTAAGTAAAGGTACATGGTTTGAAAGTTCAAAATTTGTGTTGAGTTAAATTATGAAAATAACTTATATGTGGAGCCACAAATACAACTCATGCACAGTAATAGTAATGCCCTTGTTAACTTTAATGGTAATTTCGATTAAATACGTTTACTGTATTATAATTATAATTTAACTAGTAGTTATACCCGCGGCTTCGCCCGCTGAAAGGATAACAAATGTTTGGTTCAACTATACGTTATTTGTAATGTGAAACTTTTACAGATTTCCAAATAAACTGATAATTTATCTGAACTATACGTTTTTAAGCGCTTAATTACAAACTTAAGGTTGCATCTCGATCCCAGATTGACATGAGAGGATGAAACGTTTCCTCGATGAAATTCCATTTTCCCCTCAAAAGGTACGAATTGGCTAACATGTGCATTCTAATTTTTCAGTTTAGCCTTAAGTATACTGAAATTTCCGAATTAATCTATTATTTAACCTATAAAATCGGGTTTGTAATAGTTTAAACACAAAAGTGTCCACTTCAGGGTTTTGAACTCAGAACTTTGATTGCACCGCGCTACCCCCTAAAAACTGTCGGTCATTTTGACTCAAAGAATAAGAGGCATGTGATATATAACTGATGTAAGTACCGCAAATTTAAATTCCACTAAGGGTGGACTCTATAAAACTAACATCTGAATTTAGTATGTTTATTAATATAGCCTACCAAAAACTTTAAGAAAAAATATATAATTAACGTGTAGGCCTAAAGATGAGGAATCCTGATTCCCCATTTTTTCAATCATATTGGAGATTGGATTACTCCTTTAGCAGCTTGAGGTGAAATTTTACGGTAGAAATAGTATATTTGTTTGAGCTTAGCCCAAATCGCTTTAGGCCAGCACGCAGACCCTCCTAATTTTTAAAATTCAGAATAACCCCGATACTATAAAAATAACGGAATGATATGTCCATGCAGAGTTTCAAGATTCTAGTCGAATACTTTGATTGATCCGTACAACGCGAGTAGCCTATGTATGTAGTATTTGATGTATGCAGTATTTGATGTATGCAGTATTTGAAAAAAAAGATTAGATATGTACATTTTATTCTTTTAGTGAACGAATTTATATTTTTGTCCCTGTAAAATATTTTAGAGACCTTCTATTGATATTTTGTAATCACAGCTGTAAAACTGAAAAAAACGCCATTTTTAATTTTTGAATTTACCTTATTTCAGCGTTTCCAAAGAAAACACTTTAAAATCCTTCTCTGGTATGCATCTAGAGCCTATAAAGAATATTCGAGCCAAGATTCATGGCCCAAAGCCCTGCATTGTTGTAGAAAATAAGCTTTGAAAACTAAAAATATCCGCCATTTTGAATTTTGTAATTTGCCCTATTTTGGCCTTTTGAGAGTATATATTATCCGTTCTTAGTACGCATTTAGAGCCTATAAAGATTTATTGTGCCAAGTTGCATGACCTGAAGCCCTATAGTTTTTGAGAAACTGTGATCAGTGAGTCAGTCAGTCAGTCAGTCAGTCAGTCAACGGTTTTGGCTTTTTTATATATAGATAAACAATTATGTAGATATTATAGTAACGTTATTATATTATTTATATTAAAGTTTCTTTATCGCAATAAACGTAATCGCGATTGTAAATTTCGAAAAATATTGATTTTAACGGCGGAGACGGATTCTAAAGTTTCGCCGGGAAAAAACACCGAGAATTTTGCAGAGGGTTTAAAAGACTAGACGTCTTCTGCTCATTAGAACCTGAAGAGGCTAACACACGAGTGGGCAGACTCTAGAGGCCGCGCTAAGTAGGATTTTAATCAAGTTATTACCTCAAAACTTTAATTTTTCTTCAATTCATACACTACGAGAGTTAGGAAAAGCGTAGATATATTCCAACACTATAAATGTAAGGAAAAACGGGGGTCTGATTTAAAAATCAGAAGTTTTCATAGTCAAAAGTAGTCTGAACTTGGGTTGGATTTAGAAAAAAAAACTATTAACGTTTTTGCTCGGACGTAGGCTAATTTAGAGTCAATTACCGGAGGCATATTGTTCAAGGACAGACTAAGCAGTGATATTACGAACGCAGCCTTTCAGTTAGGAATAATTTATGTATACTAGCACTTTGTTACTTTTCATGTATAGTAGCTTAAGTTTGTATGGGAATAAACTTTTCTTTCATTCATTCATTCATTCAATTTCCTGAGACAACAAGAAAACCAGCATTACAGTACTCGGTATATCTTGGATTTGTTTTCGCACACTTAGATTATACGAATGCAGAAATCTGTAACTAGCCTGCATTCCCTGCACTCATATTTCTTCAGCGAGAGACCGAGATATTAATAAAATAAGGTATGAAACAGCTCCCGGGAATAATCGTGAATTGATTTAAAGCTAAAGACTACTTTGTATAAAACTTAATTGGTTTGTGAGTTGTTTATATTCTACGTATCACTTTAAATGAGAAATTCATCTTTATCTTGATGCACAATAAAATAAAAAGGATTCAATCATACCCTAAAGGTGGCAACTGGTGGTTCCACCCCAAGGTGAAAGGAAAATTTGTAATGTTTCCTCCTCCGTATTCGGTTACTCCTAATGGTGTCATGTGTGAGCAGTGTAGGTGTTGTCCTACACCTTTCAGTGTGAAACATTATTTCAGAATTATTCAGAACATAATGTCACAACTTTAGTATTTTAACGAGGGAATTTTTATTAAAAACCACATTATTCATAATTTTGATAAAAAAATTTATTTCAAAATAATCCCATAGTAAATCTTTCCATCGATTGTAAAACGCGAACTATAGATCTCAATGATTCTGAGCCGTTGCCTTAGACCTCCCGACTACTATGACAGTTATTATTCAATGGTTAAATACTAATCCTAAGTGAATAGATTTAGGGATAACGACGAGACTTGAAATTGCGTGCTATACAATGTTTTGACCATATCTGGTCTAAATATATTTTTGATATTGTGTTTAAAGCATTTTAAATTATTGAAGGCAGTTTCAAAGTACTTGAAAACAGTTTTAAGCCTTTAAAGTACTTAAAAGTACTTACAGAAAATTTGACCAAATTATTTGTAATAAATTGTAAAATGACTTCCAATTATTTCGGACTTTTTATGTATGGTTACAAATATTTATTACTATATCAACACATTGTTAAGTACTTAGAAATCATTTAGCTTTCTTAAATTTTTATGGATGTAGCTCAACTCATTCAACAAGTTCGTTATGATTTTAAAGCACTTTTTAGTAATTTTCTTGGACTTCTTGGGCTGTTTTATGTTATATTTCTGTCTTCCTACCACTCCTGTAGCGTCTCGGCCCTTGTTTTGTTTGTTGCGCTAAGTCCAAGGCAAGGATCACTAATATGGACGGATGAAGTATAAAATAAAGAAGTAGCCAACCTCATTAGAAACCTCATTTGAATAAAATGTTAAAACACCAATACACCGATTAATAATGTTAATTAATTGGTTAACAACTTAATATGCACCGATTGTGTAAAGTTTTTTATATGTTTTTTTATTTAGTATCGAAATAAAAAATATTTCCCTCTCCCAAAAAAAATGTATTACAGTTGGTGTTGCTTTTCATGAGGTTTCATTTAAGAGAAATTTTTCCTTCACCCTTTGAAACTAAACCGTATCAAACTGTGTTTTTGGAAGTGCTAAAAAAGCAAACTGAAAACGAGAAGTAAAAGTAATAACTGTGTTGTAAAATCACTTGAAATTGACTTTTAATTATGAATGACCTGTTCCATAGTATGTCCACCTTCATTTTCTATAGTTTATTTCAAGCGGTTAGTTAAGTTACTAGCCGCATGAGCACAATGTTAAAGTAAAATTAAAACACGCTATTTTCCTCTTTCTACTCATATAGGTTTTTCGAATGAAAGGACGAAAACCACAAATACTTTTTACTACTTCAAGTATATTCATCAATGGTCAAATTTCCCACTCCCCACAAAGTTACTTCATGTATTACAGTTTGTTTTTTTTAAGAGGTTTCATTTACGAGACATTTTTTCTTCACCTTTTGAAAGCTGAAAGAAAAATTGAACTTGTTTTCGGAAACATTTTCACTTGTTCAGTGTTCTAATACGGTATAGTTTGTAACCTATCTCCTGGCGTGGGATTCGTTCTAGGACATGTAGAATACATATTCAAAACTGACATGCCTTCTATACCTCCATTTCGATTCAATTATTTTTAAGTTTCTGTTTTGTTTGCACCCCCCAGGATATTACTTAAATTACTTTTTTTGCATTTTGTACAGGAGGATTTAATATCATCCCTTGGACTACTATCCAAGTTGATTAATTCTAAAAATGTCAAGGTTAATATTTTAGGTGTTAAGACCTTATAGGCCTATAAGATTATTGAATTTTATATCATCCCCTAGACTTCTATCTAAGTTGATTAATTCCAAAAATGTCAAGGTGAATATTTTAGATGTTATAGACCCATATGATTATTGAATATGAAAGAAAATCAGAGCTTAATTTCTTCCTAAGACAAAACTTAAATTTAAACTTTGGCGAGGAGCACTCGCCGGGTTAGCCATAAAACTGTTTGACTCAATGACAAGTGTTGGATCAAAGAGACTAAGTGCAAATGAAATGTGCGAAATAATTACTTGTTTTACTTTATTCTTTTAATTACTTACATCGACCTAACCGTAATTGAACTATCTAACTTAAAGAACTATCTTCAAAACTTAAATGATAAAACGAATGAAAGATAATAAGATAAATAATAAGATAAAACAAAACGAAACCTAACACATGTATAAACTCCTGTCCGAAAACCCTCGAGCTGCAAGCTAGCATATGCCGAATATAGAGAGAACAGAGGATAATGAAATCATTCAAATGTGAAAAATATGTTCGACATTTGATGTATTAACATTTCCATAATGAAAGAGATCAAACGGTCGATGTAATCAGCTGAGAACCCGGCGCCGTGATTGGCTGAGCTGGTTGTTGTTACGGACAATAATGCCTCATCAGATCTTTTATATCCGACAATAATGTTACTTTCGCGTATTTTTTTTGAGTGGAATTGGCTTTCAGGTTTATTATATCCGATAATAATGTTACTTTCGCGTATTTTCTTATGAGTGTAACTGGCTTTCAGGTCTGTCAATTGGTTTAATAAATGCGTTACAAATAAATTTAGGTAATCAGGTTATACACGAAAAATGTTCTAGCCTATAGTCATATTTTAAGAGGTCGTATTTGCCAAAAATTGATAATAAAACATGCGTTTCCCCCCAACTGTTATGTTTAGACTCTTTTTACTTCTTGGAACGAGTGAGGGAAATCATAATTTTCCCCACCTGCTATTTTTAGACACTTTTTACTCCTCGGAATGAGTGGTTGAAATAAAATTTTGCCTCCAGCGGGAGTAAAGTGATTACTTGTTATTCCCGGCGGGACACAAAGTAAACCCATAAGAATAACATTGCAATCACTTATTAAAAAATCGAGCGCATTAAAATTTTCACGCAGACGTGCAAATACGTTAGAGCTCACCGGATTACAGGCGCTAACAGCTGATTGTAGCAGGAATAATCGTATTTGAATAACGTTGACGATAACTAGGTGAATATCAAACGTGTAAGAATGCTGCAATAATCAGATGATCACTGGTGCATGAATGGTTGGTTTGCAGCTACCGAATAGGAGGTGCTAATAGCAGAACAAAAATAGCTATTAGTGTATTAAGAGCGCAATGACTATTTGTGCTCGTAATACAGGCAATATTTTTCCTCCTCCCATTATTTAAACAGTTTAACTTATTAATTACCTGTACACAAAAGTTTATTGAGGTTATGTTTGCTTATTCTATCGGAACGAACACAAAAAAAATGATAGAAACACCGACCGAAATACTGACCGATGGCCGATGATAGAAATACCGTCGGTTAATGTATAGAAACACCGACTGCGAAATCAGCTGATTTAGAGCAAGACAACTAGAATTTGGAATACGGTAAGTGTTTGACCAATAGAAACTGGTCTTTGGTGTTTGACGTCATAGTCATCTCTCTTGTGTGCTACCTTAACCTAATAAGTAATCCTGATTTAGCGAGCGGGAATGAAATGAAAGCGGAAATGAATTGTTTTGCGTAACGTTTACAGGTGTGGCAATGTGATTATTTCCATGCAGTGGTAGAAAAAGTGAATTTTGTTTGTTTCAATTCATGATAAAGAAATGGTTGTGCATTGATTGGTTATTGATTTATTATTGCAGGTGGGGGGAAATGTTGTGTGTATTTCGAGAGTAAAGTACATTGTCCCCCTCGTAAAAATCGTCGCCCTCAGCAAGCCTTGGGCGCCAACAGTTTAATTCGTAATACAATTTTGTACTTTACTCACTCAACGTACAAATTCGTTTTCACTAATGATTAACATCATCATGACGTGTTGTGTGACATTTGTTCAAAATGCCTTGGAGTCCAAAAGGATATGTTGAGACAAAATATCATCATAATTATTCTGACTTACCCGACCAATTGATCATGGATAAATCCATTAATAATTGTTTTACTCCTAGATTAATTATAAGTATAATATCAAAAGTTTTATATTAGCAGTCGTATTTTCCATTTCATTGTTCGCAGATTGATTTTAGACTCAAAAGTCTATCATCAGTCCAGAAGGAGTTTACCAAACTTTGGATTGATATGATCAAAATTCAAGTTTGGTGAACTTGTGACTTGTGTCCTGGACTGATGGTGGACTTTCGAGTCTCTCATCAATTTCCTATGAACAATAAAAACCTATAAAAAATACAATTGCTGAGGTAATACTTTTTATATAGAATGTTTTTATTAAATCAGATTAGACTCTGAATGTATTATCAATGATATTTTGATAAAAAGCCAAAATGATAGATTTTTTGTTTTCTTCTTTATAAAACGTCACATGGAAACAATAATAAGTCAGTAAAAAATATGACAACAGGATTTTATAGGCATTTTCCAAAGCAAAAACCAAAACCGAAAGCTAGCCGTATTTCCTCTGTCGTCCGAGCGACGTGATTGCTATACTCATTAAACGCGGACTCTGTTTCTTATTTGCCTTCCGACTAAATCGTATAATTTTGATCAAAAGAAGATTTTGGGTATGTTTTATCAACCTCAAGGTCTTATCTATAAAGCGTAATAGTTATTTGTGTGTTGAGTGAGTAAATTATAACGTTGTTCCACGAGTGAAAATGTCGGTGCCCGAGCTTATGAGGGCGTCAATTTTCACGAGGAAGGCAATGTGCTTTGCTCTCGAAATACACACATCATTTTTCCCCCACCCGCAATAGTAAATGCCTAATCTTTAAATATCTATTTCGTTAAATTTAGATTTAACAAACGATATCCATTACGTTTCAATCTGCAATTTTTGCCTGCAACCATTCATGCACCAGCGATCAGCTGATTGTTGTGACATTAATACACGCTTCATTCTTAGACGTTCTTACAGCTGATTGTGGTCTATGTTATTCTTAAGAGATTATTCCTGTCACTAAATCAGCTGTTAGCGCCTGCAATCTGTTGAACCTCGTGAATATTTGCACGTCTGCGTAGAAATTTGAAGGCGCTTGATTTTTGAATTATTGATTTCTATGTTATTCTGATGGGTTTACTTTGTCTTCCACCGCGAGTAACAAATCACTTTACTCCCGCTGGAGACAACATTTTATTTCAACCACTCATTTCAAGGAGTAAAAAACATCTAAACATAGCAGGTGGTGGAAAAGGTTATTATGTTAGCACTTTTTTCCGTGGAAAGGTTTACATTGTCTTATTTCATATGTTCATCAGGAATGAACTTAAAACGTTGAATTATGTTGCCAACACAGCTTGTGTCAAAACTTTCTTAAATATATATTTCTTGTTAATTCCTAGTAAGGAAGTAAAGCGAAAAATCGGCTCCCATGGGAGACAATTAACTATCTTGAGGGAGACAATTCACTTTACTTACGCAATACTCTCAACATTTTTCTTCCAGTTGTGCGAATAAATAACTGTGCAATGCATGAAAATAGTTTTCCCCCGCCAGCTATATTTAATCTCATTTTACCTCTTGAATGAGTAAGTAAAATAATACTTTGTCTGCCTGCGGAGGTGAAGTGATTTCTTTACTCCCGGCGTGAGTAAATTAATCCAGTAAGAATAATAATGAAATCAGCTGTTCAAAAATCACACGCCTTTTAATTTTGAGCCTTCGTGACAAGCTTGAACTGGCGATGGCTCAAATAAAAGCTCAACGGATTGCAGGTGCCAACAGCTGATTAGTGCGGAAATGTCAACGGAAACGGAACAGCTGATGCTTTGCGACAATTAAGGCATTGAGGTTATGTCAACCAAAACAATACATCCAACTTATAAATATTTGTTACAATAGTTAATTCGTGTGCGTAAATGGTATTTTTAATAAAAACAGTAAGTGATATCATAGTTATACATTAATTGTGATATTTTCATTATACATTAATTATAATATTTCAATTAATATGCCGTTTCATTAATTATACTAATAAATTTCCTTGGAAAACCTAACTGGTATTCTCTGACCAAGGACTGCGTGAAAAAAAATTGATGAAAAACACAACAGATAAAAAATTTCGTTTTTGTAACTGCATCTTAAATTGAATTTCATTTTTGGAGCCAAAAATATATGTTTTGAGACAGTACGAGTTAGAGTTAGAGCAGAAAAGCAGGTTAAGTACTATTTCCTGTTTAACTTGTCTCGTAAGAAGACAAGGATTTAATTCGTCATCATCAAATACTGGTTAATGTGGTTAGGATTATCCAAGATAGTACAGTAATATGATGTTTGTTTTTTTTATATTTTGGAATAAAGACTTATTGATTTACTCATTTTTATTTAGATATAGTGACCTGAGTTACTTTGTAAAGCAGTATTGTACTGAAAGACGCTCGGAAATAAAAGGAATTTTTATTTATTATTATTTTTTTTAAATTGTAATCGTGGGCAGTCTCTATTCTTCCTTGTAAGTTACTGTACATGACAGAATAACATTTATTGGGTATAAACCGTACCTCAGTTCTACGTACGTCAGAAACATTTGAGATTGAGATACGCCATTGCCAGTTCAAACTTGTCGCGAAAGCTCAACCAACTTGTGACGAGTGATGAACCACAGAACGTCTACAATCGTTAAACTGTAAAACACACGAAGCTAATCTGCCCTCATCGTCTTCCTCATTTATCAGTTGTTCAATTATCCTGTACATTACATTGTGGTTTGTACATGGTGCAGAACCTATAAAACTAGTTTTTGAACTTCAGGATGAGATTCCTTACATCCAAACTAAGAAGAAAGATAATGTGAAGGTATGCCCTAAAATAAACATTTACCCAGATATCCTCGATTTTATATTTTTCACAAATTCTTTTTTATCTCCGAAGACTCCCACCGATTTTTTTGAAACTCAGGATGTACTGTCAAAAAGTAAAAATTAGTTTATGAAAAAATATTCAACATGATTAATTAGTAAAGTTTTAAATGGCGGCCTTTTATAATATATAAAATTGAATTAACGGAAAAACGGTAAGTTTTATGAAACATTGTGAGGATAAAACATCGTAGTGAATTTAAATTCCAGTCTATAGACACAAAAATTGTGAAAATCTGTTCGCAATTAGTTGAGTTGTGATTGAATTAGTGCTACTAACTAGGTGGCACGTTTGGCTGTCAACGCATGGGTTAGCACTTCAAGTCGATATAAGGCAATTCCGTGTGAGATAAAAAGTATTTTGTGAAAAATACAAATTCGCGGAGATCTGGGTAGGCCCTAAATATGATTTTAGGATATTCTTTCATATCGACTTTTCCATTGGTTTGGATAAGGAATCACATCCCAAGAATCGAAAATGTTTTTATAGATGTACTTATGATTTCATCTTGGCTCCAACATTTTTAACAACTGTGTTTGAAACAATAATCAAAATCTTCCATTAGCTCAATTTTATTTCCAAATTGTACTGTCATCAAATTTAACATGTACGCAAAGTGCTAAGTGGTGCAATCAACTCTTGAAAACACTAGCGTCAATAACT
Organism: Flexamia atlantica; assembly: GCA_035578135.1. Lineage (NCBI taxonomy): Eukaryota > Metazoa > Arthropoda > Insecta > Hemiptera > Cicadellidae > Flexamia > Flexamia atlantica. The sequence continues at coordinate 44,645,635 of JAQJVK010000007.1, read as the reverse complement.
CGAAATCCTCAACAGCTCGAACTATTTTGGATTCCCTCAGGAAAACCCTCTCTAAGTGAAAATAAAGACCATGCGTAACTTTTAATTCTCTTATTGATTTATATGAAACAGTCTTTACAGGAATAATTTTTAGCCGGCCCAGTACTTAAATTAAAAAAAATAATCTCGTATGAATTCATAAAAAAATTTATAGTTTACTTTTCCTCCATAACTGTGCTTCTTTGATGTAAAATTTGGCTCGTCAGCCCACGGTTACAAGGCGATCGCTATGACGAGGATTAAGAAACAAGTTAGTAATTTCCATAAATTATAGACCTTACTGGCTGTAAAAATCCACATAATAGTCAGGCTTTTTATAAAGTATGTTGGAGCCGATTTCTGACATAAAAATTGTAACAAATAAAATATCAAATAAAGTAATAAATTACAAATTTTATTTTTGCTAATATTTCATTCCAGAAACAAACGCAGATACGAGGATTGGTTTCGAGTTAAAATTTGTACTATGGTTTATTTGATTTTGAATTATTTGAACAAAGTTTTGATACTTTATAGCCGTTCATGAATGAGTTTCTGCATCATTAGTACAAATTTTCTTATTAATTGTTTTTATCAATAAAGGAATAACGGTGGTCAACATCGAATGTGTGAAGTTGTTGTTGAAAGTACTAAAAAGTCTGGAAATGGTCGTGTGGGCTTTAAATTTCACTGTTATAACAAAGAGACAGGTTTACAACGGTTCCGGGAGTTTATTCAGAGTTTGGGGATGTGTGATTGACAAATGACTGAGATTTACTGGAAGAGGCACAACTGATGCGCGTCGGCGTGGGTCGTCCATTTCAGTCCAGTTGCAGTTGCGGATTCCTACGAATTTTATGTACCGCAATGATTGCTGTAGACCATAAGCATGACTAAAATCATGTTCGGCAGCAACTGTTGCTACAACCAAACTTAAGATCGATAATAACTGTAATTACGAATAAACTGATGTTTGGCAGCGACTGTCGCTACAACCAAACCGATGATCGAAAAAATTATAATTATGAATAAACTGATGTTAGATAGCGGCTGTCACTACAACCAAACATATAATCGATAAAAACTTTAATTATGAATAAACCGATGTTTGGCAGAGACTGTCACTACAACCAAACTGATGATCGTTAACAACCGTAATTATGAATAAACTGATGTTCGGCAGAGACTGTCACTACAACCAAACTGATGATCGTTAACAACCGTAATTATGAATAAACTGATGTTCGGCAGAGACTGTCACTACAACCAAACTGATGATCGTTAACAACCGTAATTATGAATAAACTGATGTTAGACGGCGCCGCCGGCGGCTGTCACTACAACCAAACTGATAACCGAAAATAACTGTAATCACGAATAAACTGATATTCAGCACCAACTAACTGTCTTTACAGTTTTTTTGTGATATTGAAAAATATTTTGACAAATATTCTCACAAGAAATCCAGTGTAAGCACAAAATTTAAAAAATGCTGGAGCGGATAAACCTTTATCAGAGTTTTTCCGAATCCTAAACAAAAAATTCACATATTTTGATTTTGATCTTTGTGGACATTTCACGAATTTTTTTGCTGGAAAGAATTCACTTTTAGATGCGTATTGAAATTACGTTTAGTCTAGGGAAAATGAGACTTTCAGAGGGGCGTGATGCACGAGCGAAAACATCGCATGGAACATAGCAAACATCTCATGGCTGAGCCAATAGATTGATGGACAGGTTTGTTCAGAACCTTACGTGTTTACAAGCAATCCCATAGCTTTTATTCGCACACATATTCTGTTCCTGTTTTTTTGTCGTGATTTGTCAGTGTATCGCTTCATGTTGAGTTCGACTATTTTATAACTCCTGTTTTTCGATTTTAGTATTAACCCTGATTTGTTTTAATTTCGGATGTCGATGGAGGGAGTAAACAGTCGAGAGGTACATATATTCTTTGTCTAGTATTTAATTTATATAACTGCAAGATAATTTTAATTTTTAATAAAATTATCTTTGTACTTGCGGAATACTGTGCTACACTTTGAAAATTATATAAAAGGCGACGCATCTGGTATAATTTCTATTTCCAACGGAACTTTATGTTCAAATCTTTTTAATTATCATGAATTAATTGAGCTTTTTTGAGCAATTGCTTGTGAGATAATAAATTACCTATGAGCTATCGCTTTTGATGGATTTTTATGTGGAGTCTAAATAATTACATGAACTACTTTCAAAAAGTCAATAATAACTCCTAGAACAGAACAATTACTTTTCATGATGAAAGGGCATACAGCAGTATTAAAAATTTGTCGGGAATAACTTTATCAGTTACAGTCAGGCAATATGTTTGCTAATTTCAATACATAAAATTGACAATCTTACACAACTATCCGAAATTATGGTTTGCATTAATACTTATGAGTATTTTCTTGACACTTGTAGCTCTAATTCGAAAGCCTACGGTTTCGAAAGCTTGCGGTTTCGATTTGAAATAGGTTAATCTAAAAAAATTCAATCGGAAAAAGCACTTGAAAAGTTATTCAATTAAAATTTGAATCGTTGGCATTAAAAAAACCGATAGTTGTCCACAAATAGTCAACAGTCATCAGCTGTCGAAAGGAATGTTCCTGTATTTATTTGTCAATGTGGTTTCGTACAGTTGTGTCTGAAAGAATCGAACGTAGGTATCTGTAATAAAATCGAAAGCCGATGGACAGTGCGTTATTATCCAGACTTATAAAACCTCCAGCTATGGTAGAACAGCCCAAGTACTGTTTCTGTGGGGAAGAATGTACTCACTTGAAAATTCGCGTTTTTAAACTTGCTTTTCCCATGAGGTTTATATTAACTCCTTAGTGTCCTAACTGAGTAACTAAAAGTGTTGACTGTTTTAAAAAATATTTACCGATTTCACTTAGCAAAAGATTTATATAATGTTTTTGTTAAAATAATAAGTATTCCTAAAATTGTCTCTTGTCTCGTTTTGTTTGTATGATTAATGTTGTTTTTTTTATATACAAATCTTTCTCTCAGAAATCGCATGTTGTTTTTGTAAACAGCGTTGTCCTAATGGAAGAAGTGGTATAAATGGGGAATGGACGTCTGTCGAGTATAAACAACTAACGTTCTTTCGGTTCGTAATGTACTATTATTTTAAAATTAATTTATACTTGGGAAGTATTATAGTTTTGCACAGTGAGAAATAATATCCGTAAAAACGTACAAAACTTTTAAAAACTAAAAGTTGGATAAGAAAGCGTTTTGCGCTAGAAGTACTGAATTAGAGTCGCCTGATACTGATAATCTGTTCGGTTCCTAATGATATCCTTAGATTAGAATGTTATATATAAAGTTAAGTCTGGAATGAATTTAAAATATTAATCGAAAAAATATAAGAGGAAAAATAAATCGGACCGACAAAAATGCTAAGTGGATGACGAGATTTGTTGGTGGCCGGGCAGTTAATTTGACATACTGAGTTCCATTTACATAAATTGCGAAACAGTTTCGCTCCCTTACTCCTCTTCATTCAACTCAAATTATAAGCTTAAACTCTGCTAATTAAGGTGATGGTAGTCAAAGCATAGCATTTTCTTAAGTTCGAGAAGAAAACTTCTTACAATTTTATTCGGAATGACTTCAGAGCGCTGAAAGGTAAATAAGTAATAAAATCAAGGATTATCAGAAAAGCTTATTCATCCGTTTCATTGAATATGTCTTCTAAATAGAATTAGTTTGAAGGCTATTCAAATCTATAGCATCAGTGTTATAAAAAAAGTACATTTAACTAAGACTTATGTTTCACATATTAACCTCTATGAGTACCGTCCATTTTCAAATTTTATTTCATGAAATCAAGTTAAAGATAGTTTATTTACTTGTTTGAAATGGAATATAAACATTCATAATTAAATAGTTTTATTCATGACAGCAAGCCTCGGTGAATTTTCGCTGGATTAAAACATACAGTTTATTTATATAACAAGCAATATAAAACATATGCCTGACCAAACCAATTTAAAAATCCAGACAAATAGAAATTAACAAAACGGTACTGATTATTTGCAACAGTCACTACCAATCAGATTATATGCAATAATTAACCACTTAATTATTTTATATTTTTTGGTTTATAGATTTAATTTGATTATTTCAATCTATCATCGACTGAAAATTATCATCAAATGATCTTTACGTCCCTAGCAGTAAAACAAAATCAAACTAACCTCTTTTATATCCCAAATCACTGCGATTCTCAGTAAATTTGTCTGAAAAGTTTTTTATTCAATGATGTAAACGGGGTTTATTGCTTGGCTGTTAAAAAATGTTTAATAACCCCCTCCTCCTCAGCAGCACAGAAGTGACTTTAGGATGTAGTATCAAATTGGGCATCATACAAAACTAACATTTCATGAAAAATAATGCTTGAAGTAATTTGTAATGTAGTTATCAATTTACAGGGTGTCTAGCTTCGACTGTTCAAAACTTTTTCAGATTATTCAGCAGGTTAAAACAAATAAAAATATCGCTTAGCGTAGGTCTAGATCGCCAAGTTTTCCTTCTGTCGGTAGGTGTGTGGTTTTAACATTTCTTGCTACAATTTTTAAATCCACTTGAGATTTAAACTTCAAAGATGTAGGCCTAATGTGTATGTGGATAAATAAGACCTATGTTGGTAAGGAATGTAAGGTTCCTAAATATATAACGGCTAGTAAGGGGCGATTTCAAAATTTTAGCCGCAAATTAAATTTTATATCCTTATATGGTTTGCAGAACTTAAGGTTTTTTAATTTATAGTTTTTGAGATGTTAGGCTTTGAAAAATTCAAAAGGGCTGAAATTTAATTTAATTTAATTAGTAATGTATAAACTTTAATTTCCTAAAAAAATAGTCTCATTTTTCCACAGTTTATATATCAAATGTTAAAAAATTATACCAAGTAATGTACACACATACATTCGAATTTTAGGCGCACATACCGGACAGACGGAACACGGTCCGGTACTTGTGTACTATACAGACCCCACCTATTTTCCGTTAATTTACTTTGGTTAGGGCCCAAATGACATATATGTACGAAACTGCTTAACCTAGCCTTATTTTTGATATGACACACGCCCGAGTAAGTAAATGAGTCCTCGAAACCAACCGGCGTTCCCGAGCGCCATACAGTGCTACGCTGCGCTGGCACAGTGATTATTCATTGTTGCGGCGCACAGCTATTGAGTCACCGCCAGGCAGTCGGTGTTGTGGTCGTGTTGCGTCGCGCTGTTCTTCTATCCAGACAGCCGGTGGTGGTCGGTGGCGTATCTCGGTACTTTGGTATTATACGGAAGCCACCCTTATACAGCGCGCTGCGGCGGTTTTGTTAGGTTAGGTTATCATAAATATGATAGTAGGACTTCCCTCGTTTCGTTACGAATCTAACGATACCAGATGAGTCATACCTTCACCCGCCAAATCCCCTCCAAGTAGGCCTAGGTCAGGTTGTTGACGGAGTGTGTGCATCACTTGTGTACAGGATTTGACGGGCTAAAGTATGACTTATCCGGTATCATTTGATTTGTAACGAAACTAGGAAAATCCTACTAACATATTTATGATAACCTAACATAACATAACCACCGCAGCGCGCTGTATAAGAGTGGCGAGCTATAATGAGTGACATCGTAGCTTTCTGGGACACCCTGAAGTAAAAGTATGGTTTTTCCTTATATTTGTTCACAATACACTGATGTTCAATAATATGTAGTGTTTCTTTACCTAACCAAACTAAATTAATGGAAAAATAGGTGGGGTCCGTGTAGTACACAAGTACCCACGGTCCGCAATAGACAATGCTCAATAATGTTTGTTTTGTTTGTATTGACCCGCTGAATAATCTGAAAAAGAAATCGGCCAAGCGATCAGGACTCCCTATACTGTGTTCCCAAACCGTTACGTTTATACTGGCTGCAACTCAGCTTTCTCTAAAAAACTATATTGTAACGACTGAGACGCAAAATGATTCAGGTTACGCATAATGGCCATATTTGCCACCGGTTTTACAATTCCAACATTGTGAATAGTCCAGACAACAAACGCTAAAAAAAAAAATATACAGAGGGAAATGCATGGAATACAATTTTTGACTTTGCAGCTTTGTTTGGACTAGTTAGGATGTGAGTATATCAAAAGTCCCCGTCCGTAGCCCTTGGTCGAGGGGGGGGGGCTAACATTTTTTGTTTTTCCTAAATATCTTGAAAAATAATAACTCTTAATAATACCTATTATATTGGAAAATTAAATAAAATAAATTTCCGGTAAAAAAGTACATAATATGTCTATATTGGTCCAACCATTTTCAAGGTAAGCAGTAATGATAATAATATTTTAACAAATACCTCTTCCATAAGAAATACATGTAAATTTGTGTGTAAAATATATGCCCGATGGAGCAACGCTTTTTCATCTAAAGGAAAATAAACAACATTCATGAAATACTGTCAAAAATTTTTAGTTATTTGACACCTCAGTCAAAAGAACTTGTCCAAAATAAAGGTCTTGGTGAGCTCATAAAATTTATTTTTTAAGGAATCGTTACAAATATTGGTTAGTACACATTTTTTGAAAGCTCGCTTACGCCTTTCTTTTTGGCCAATTTTTATGAATGAGGTTTCAAATTACTTGAAATCTTGTGAATATTTCATGAATGTTGCGAATATTTTCCTTTAGGTGAAAAAACATTGCCCCATTGGGCATGTATATACATATTATACACAAACATATGTATTTCTTATGGAAGGGATATTAGTTAAATATTCCTTCCATAAGACCATTAGCGCTTACCCTGTAAATGGTTGGACCGAAATAGACATATTATATACGTTTCTTACCGGAAATTTAATTATCTTTAATTTTTCAATTTGATAGGAAATGCTAAAAGTTTATCAACAGTTCAATATATTTATGAAAACCCTGTAAATGGTACCTTCAGACCCCCTCCCTCCTCTTGCTTAGAGGTTACGGACGGGGACTTTTAATATGTTCACCTCCTTACAAGTCCAAACAAAGCTGCGAAGTCAATGATTGTGTCCCAAAAATTTCCCTCTATACCTTTTCGTTGCCTGGACTGTAGGAGGTACATAGTCACTGGTTACGGTACCTTATTAAAGGCGCATTCAGGCCCACTCGATTTCAGTTGAAGAGCTGATCGGCAGAAAATGGTCCAATGGCAAAAACGTAATGGCAATATAAAAACACACTTAAAATTTATAAATAAATGCATAGTTAAAATTACACGATAAATTAATCTATGAATGATTTATTTTCCATATATAATTTATTTAATGATATTTATTTGTAATTGATTTATTTTACTAATTGTTAATTATCATCGCGTAAACGTGGCTGAGGTGGCCCAAACGTCTCAAAGAGGTTCTTCAAATGCGGCTCAACATAGAAACAAATACAGGTGCAAATGTTCGGCCAAAAGTCCTATGAAATGTTAAAGCTTTCGGAGTGTGAGGTTGAGGTACAAACGTTTTTTTTACCAAGGTTCGATATTTAACTCGGAATCTCCCTGGAATTAATATAACTGAATAATACGATTCTGCGAGAGCAAGATATAACATAATACTGTACTACATTATGTGGCATAAAATGTCACATAATGACTTATTCAGACTTATTCAGTAATATCCCATTAAAGAGGCGACTGCCGCTAAGCAGAGTTTGATTAATTGACTGAGAGAGGTTTGTCACCGTAATGTTAGATGATATATTGTAACAAAGGAAATTTCTTTTAATCTGATAAATTCACAACTCAACTAAATGATTATTAAACGGAAAATAAGCAAAAATAAAACTACAGCAAACTCAGTTATCAGTGTATTAACAAAATTTTACCAAAACTTTAAAATCTAACCAGACCAACCGTCTAAATAAAATATTTTTTACTATAATTGAATGGTAAACAGTCTAATAGTTATCAACAAACAATTTTTCCAAAAACATACTGTAAAATGTTATCTGATTTCTAAATTGTGTTAAATTTACATTAGACCAAGATGTGTAATGGTGGACAGCGTCACCCAAGAGACCAATTTTCCAATTGATCTCTCTCTTGGGATGCCTATAAACCACATCCCCAACACCTCAGAACAACCCGGCCTACTCTTACATAAGCCAATTACATGCAGCACATACTCATACTGAAGTACTTTTTCATATTCATCGTCCTCCAACAAAAAATTCCCGATTCATATTTTAAGTTCGTAGAAACAATGCACTGATAAACCTGTTAAAACCTTACTTAAATATATTCATATGCTTGAGTGATTTTTCGAAGGGGTTGATACGGATTAAACGTTAAATAACCTTACAACTGGCATACACACCCTCATCTATATATTAATACGCAAGCGGTTTTCTTTTCACAGTCCAACCGCAGTAACGGCTGGACGGATTTTAACGTTTGAGGTGTCAAATTAAAGGGAATTTTATGTATATGTGTCAACAAGACTCAGAATTTTTAAAAAGGGTGTCAGTAAAGTACAGTAAAGGGCTGAAGTTTCGGAACTGTGGCGCTATTCATGGACATTTGAGCAAGCTCAGTTCACTTTGTTTACAAACTGAACATATGTTCTTGCTTTGAAGCAGTTCTACAGGTAAACCACTGCAACTTATTTTTCTAAAAGAGCGGTGATTATTTTTACAGCTGCTTAGGATAACTGGGTAGTGACAACAAATTAATTGTTTTCAACAGTTTTGGTTTATATATGATAGGTTTTTAAAAATTTACCATTTAATTTAGGTGATATTGTCTTAGTTACCACGTAATGAAGCGTTTTTAGTGCTTTTTCACTGTAGTTTTTTGTTTACCGTTTTTAAATGTAGTTGACGAAGTAAAGTTTCTTTTTAGTTTTATTGACTTTAGCCAATTTTCTTTTATTTATTGTTGTTTTAATGCCACCCGTACGAAGAAGACATACATTGACCGGACGGAGGGAACATGCACGTAACCGCCGGCACCACCCTGCCGATTTGCAATTTGATGGCTACAGAGCAGCGTTATCAGATCGTCGTGGTGCTCCCTCAAACCTTGGGCAGATGGACTTCAAATGTGTGCATTGTGGTGGGCTGCATTTTAAGAGCGAAAAGACAAATAGAGACAATGCATCGTTTACCCTTTGCTGTCACAAAGGCAAGGTCCGTTTGCCAAATTTACAAATTCCTCCATATTTTCAAAATCTGACAGAAAATTCCCAATCTGAGAATAGGGCTGCCAGGCTTAAATCAAAAAACTACTTGGATAACATCCGACAGTTTAATTCCGCCTTCGCCATGGTAAGTTCCGAAGCCCATCTGGACGAAACCATCACGAATGGGATTTACAATTTCAAGATACATGACGCTTTTTACCACAGAGTAGGTCCACTTATACCAGAAGAAGGCCGTGACCCTAAATATGCACAAATGTATATGTACGACGTTGACACTGCAACGCACCAGCGTTTAAAACATAAGGCAAATAAAAAGTGCAGTGAAGATTTAATGCGAGAAATAGGGTCATACCTTGAAAATAACAACCCGTTTGTACAGTCTTTCAAATCTATGGCAGAAATTTGTAAAAATGAGAGGCCTAATGAGTCGAGTGAGGTTTTCATGTACATAATAAAAGATAAGGGAAGTGACTTACGGCGCTACAATGATGCAACCTGCACAGATGTTGCAGCTATTTTTAAAGCTGATAATGGAGCACCGCCTGGTCAGAGAAATCTCACAGTGTATTCAAGAAATAATAGTGTTAGGCGCGTATCTGTGTTAGATCCTTCGTTAGATCCACTTGCATACCCCCTTTTATTTCCCACTGGTGACTTTGGATGGGACCCCTCTTTAAAACACGCCCCCAACAGAACAGAGCAAAGAACTAATTTGACAATGCTGGAGTATGCGTCGTACCGGTTGGCTTCAAGAGAGGGATTCAGTTTGTTACATAAATCCGGGAAGCTCTTTTTGCAGTGGGTAGTTGATATGTATGTACGCATTGAGGGCACGCGTCTGCAGTATATAAGAGAGAACCAAAGCAGTTTGAGAGCGGATCTCTATCTTAACATCGTGGATTACCTTCATCAGAGGGGAGAAGCAGAATCATCAAATACTGGTATAGGGAAGCAAGTTATTTTGCCATCATCCTTTGTTGGGTCACCGCGCAATATGCATCAAAACTTTCTTGATGCAATGGCCATTGTTCAGAGATTTGGAAAACCTTCCTTATTTATTACAATGACGTGCAATCCCAAGTGGGAAGAAATACATTCAAATCTTTCTCCGGGAGAACAGGCCAACTTCCGTCCTGACATTGTCGTTCGTGTGTTTCATTGTAAACTCAAAGAGTTAATTGATTCCATTCTTAAGAAAAACGTTTTTGGAAAAGCAGCTGCCCTTATATACACGATTGAATTCCAAAAGCGTGGTTTACCCCACTGTCACATCCTTTTGACTCTTGACGATGAAGACAAAATAAGGAATACTCTAGATATCGATCAAGTTGTGTCCGCGGAAATCCCAGACGCTACCTTGAATCCAGAACTACACAACCTGGTTAGAACTCACATGATTCATGGCCCATGTGGCGCGCTAAATCGAAGTGCACCTTGCATGGTGGATGGTAAATGTAGCAAAGCCTTTCCAAAGCCTTTCTCTGAACAAACAAAAGACAATGTAAATGGATACTCTATTTACAAAAGGCGTGACAATGGAGTGAGTGTGGAAGTTAATGGAAGATCGGTAGATAACAGGTATGTTGTGCCTTACAATAGTTACCTTCTAATGAAGTTTCGATGCCACATAAACGTAGAAGTTTGTTCAACAGTAAAGAGTATAAAATATATTTACAAATATATACATAAGGGGTATGATTGTGCAACTCTGGAGTTCTCCCGCACGACAGAAAATGAAATTGTTTACGATGAGATAAAAAACTTTCTAAACGGAAGATACGTCGGTTCGTCAGAATCAGCGTGGCGGATTTTTGGCTATGAGATGCACTATCAAACGCATACGGTAATCCGACTAGACTGTCACTTACCCAATCAACAGACGGTATTTTTTAAAGAAGGAAATGAAGAACAGATAGTAGCAGATCCTAAGAAAACTAAGCTTCAAGCCTTTTTCCAGCTTAACAATACAGATATAAATGCCAGAGAATTCTTATATACTGAAATACCCCATCATTATGTTTGGAATGATAAGGAAAAAATGTGGCTAAGAAGGAGAAGAGGTGGTGAAAAAATTGTTACGAGACTTTACACAGTCTCTCCCAAAAATCAAGAGCTTTTTCACTTACGGCTACTATTACTTCACGTTCGAGGTCCAACTTGCTTTCAAGATTTATTGAAATTCAACGATATTGTCTATGATTCCTTTCTGAAAGCAGCTCAGGCAAGAGGAATAGCCTCCAACAACAATGAATGGGAAGAAACAATTAGGGAAGCGATTGCCGTTCAGTCACCAAAACAGCTTCGACAGCTTTTTGGGTTTATTTGTGGGCTCAACTTTCCCACAAATGCTTTGCAGCTTTGGGAACAGTTTAAGAATGATATGTGTGAGGATTTCGTAAACAGATTCAACGAAGAAATGTCGTACAACCGAGGACTAACCGAAATCAATGACATTTTATTAACACATAACACCAACTGTGAAGAACAAGGACTTCCCACCCCATTATTTGTAGCTGAGATTGAGGGTGGTAACGAATACGATGTAATGGAGCAAAATGAACTTTTCCTCCAATTCTATAATAATGCTAATGAGGAACAGCGTGAAATAATCAATGCAGTTATAAATGCTGTTACCAGATATCCTAAAGAAGACAGCGCTTTTTGTTTGACATCATACGCGGGATGTGGCAAGACATTTGTTCAAAAGACTATATTGTTCAAACTCAGATCGATGAGTCTTTCTTGCCTTGCATGCTCTTTTAGTGGGATTGCTGCAAGTTTACTTGAAGGTGGAAGAACTATTCACAATCTTTTCAAGCTACCTATTCCTCTAACAGAAACTTCAGTTTCATCTATAAAACAAAATAGCAAAGAAGCAAGAGAGTTGTCTGAAGCTTCACTGATAATAATTGATGAGATTTCAATGTGCCCTGTTATAGCACTAAATATAATAGTTAGACTTCTAAAAGACATCGCGAGAGAGGGTGACACAAAATCTTCGGAGGGAAAACCATTTTACTTTGTGGTGACTTCCGACAAACATTGCCAGTTCTTCCACATTCGTCGCGGACCACTATTGTAGAAAACTGTGTAAAATCATTTACACATTGGTCAAGCATAAAGAAGTTCAAACTAACAAAAAACATGCGTGCTTTACAAGATGAAGAAGACTTCGTTCACTTCCTTCAGAAGCTTGGAGATGGGTCTTTACCAATTCATAGTGATCTTGGACCCCATGTGATCGAGTTGCCTGATAGAATAATCGGGAATGGATCAATAGTTGAAGAAATATATGGAAACATTAACGATGAATTGCTATCCTCAGAAATCACAAATAAAGCAATTCTGGCACCAACAAACGAAGACTGCCTGGCGATCAACAATGAAATAATTAATAGAATGCCCGGTATTCCAAAAGTATACAACAGTATTGACAGTATAGTGACTGATGACGATCGTGTTCAGAATCAGTTTCCAACAGAATTTCTTAACAGTTTAACAGTTTCGGGGCTTCCGCCTCATAAATTGTTGTTGAAGGAAAATGCTGTGGTGATACTTATAAGAAACCTAAGCACAAAAGATGCCCTAATTAATGGAACGAGGATGAGAGTGAGGGCTATGTACAGCCACTCGGTAGACTGTGAGGTGTTAACTGGGACATCAGCCGGTGCTCGCATTCTCATACCCCGAGTATTGTTGCGGCCATCAGAGACACTTCTACCTTTTTCCCTACAAAGGCATCAGTTCCCAATAATTCCTGCCTTCGCGATGACCATCAATAAGGCGCAAGGACAGTCCTTAAACAAAGTAGGTGTTCTACTACCAGCGCCAGTGTTTGCTCACGGCCAACTATATGTTGCTGTCAGCAGAGCGAGAACTTTTGGCGGTATAAAAATTTTCATTTCAGAAGGAAGAGAACAAGGAAAAATGAGGAAAAATGAACAGGTTTTCACTAAAAATATTGTTTATCGTGAACTCCTGCAATGAATCAAATCAACTTTTAATTTTCTGTACTTAAGCCATAATCTGTTATGTATAAAATTAAACACTTTGATTACACTTTAAAAGTATATAAGTAAATGTTATTCTTTTACCATATTATTTTTGTTTTGCTCGATTTCGAGCAACGGGTTATCTAGTTATAATAATTTCGTTTAAACAAACGATTCCGGTGCGTAATGTGTAAAGATATTGGCAAATGGCCTCTGGTAAAACTGAAGAGTCAAACTGACAATCTCCGTGTCAAAAATTCGGCCTCTCTGTTAAAAATAAGTCAACCAAAAAATAAAATCATCAAGGAAATTTAAAATTCAACAAAAGTTAGACTTTGGATGACTTTCTTAGGGGTTGAAATAGGGTAAAATTGGCGAAAGACCTCTGATAAACTTAAGAGTCAAACCAACTATCTCTGTGTTAACTATAAGGATTCTCAATTTAAAAAAAAATAACAAAAAAAACACAAAAAAGCTGCTAATGTTTTAAAGCTTTACTCGTAGAGGCCATTTTTGGGGTGAAGGAGGTAAGATAGGTTGAAATACATATCGATCAAAGTTGTGGAAATTTATAATTTAATACAGTAGGTGATCTCGTATTTTTGTTAACAACTCTAGTTTAGACGCTAGAGCCCAAAAACAAAAAGTACTTTTCGAACATCATTATTTACCTCTCCGTTTGTAGTCATGGGGGGTGAAAAGTTTTTATTTGGAAAGTTTCCCTGTAGTTTCGCCGTCTGAGGAATATTTGTGCCAAATTTCAATTGTCTAACTTACCGGGAATTCGAATATAATACGTACACCTCAGTTGGTCAGTCATCAGTGAGTCAGAGATTCAGTGAGTTACACATGCGGCTTTATTGTTATTTACATTAGATTAGATTACTGTTTATAATCGAACATATTGATTTTATTTATTGAAGTAAGATTAAAAGAATATAGAAAAATAAGGGAACACCGTTTATTTATTTTGAAATATCTTGGAAATAGAGTCTAAGTCTGTTTGCACTTCGCTTTTATGTAATAGCAGCAATCCAAAATACTGCAAGATATTTTGTTTTACCTAACGGATGTGTACATCAGTAACACACTTAAATGATAATATTGCATCACGGCAAATAGTTATTGTGTCACACGACGCCCGTTTAAATAAATCACAACACATTTCCAACTCTACTCCATCCAATTATCCGTATATGAAATTGATTCTTAAAATTACCACCTCACAATGCAATTTAATCATGTCATGGATAAATACATTGAAATAAATACGACCAAATGACAACGTAACATCTTATATTTTGCTTTGCAGTTGCATCAACCACAAGTATGCAAGTTGCAGCAGACAGCAGAAGAAGGTATTATACCATATAATTGGTCGTATGAAAGAGTTGTGCCCTCTCCACCCTAATTAGAACCTCTGTACACTAATTAAATCTGCCGCCAGGCTGCCGGTGGGGAGGTCTGACGCCGTTGTCGGGGTCTTGTTTCACAACTGACGTACACACCTCCATAATGATTATTTTGCTTTAAGGTGCTGTCGATAATTTTTCTGAATATTTCTTTCCTATTTTTATGTTAGTTATGATAAGATAGTGACGAGAAATTGAAAATACAATATCCCAAAAATTAAATTTTAATATTTTCCTCTTCTTCCTGGAACGACGCACGAACAAACTGGACTTAGCACTTGCGTAATTTGACTAGCAAATTACATTCAACATTAGAATGCTACCGGAAAATTCATACAACACATCCCAATCAAATTACGTGAGAAAAATAAGGGGAGTGCCGTGCTGCCTGGTGGAATAGTTTGTCCTTAACTAACGATTGCGTTGTGTATATCTTTCGTGTTCGCAGTTTTACGTTTGTAATCTACCAATGGATTCATAATTATTTTTTATTTCTTTCACTGAAACATGTCTTTAAGGCCAAATCTGGATTTTGAGTAGGCCTATGGATATTTCGAATTATAGTAAAAAATCATCCCCTAGTATCCACCTGTAACTTGACTTTCTTCAGAACTCTTGATCAGACATTTTACTTCCTTCCCCCATAAATAATACACGGAGAAAGTACTTTTAGTCAACATTTACAAATTTGAGTTGTTAGTGGAAATATTCGTTTTACTGCACCCTGAATCCAAAAAAGTGGTTTTCGGAATGGTGTATGTACGTCCGCGTGTATGTATCCAAGCTAGAGACGACACCACTGGTCCGATTTTCATGAAATTTGGCATAGAGGTATAAAACCATGATATTTCCGGGCATTTTCTTTTAATTTCGATCCCCGTAAAAACCTATAAAAAATAACAAAAATCCTAATTTCTCAAAAACGGCTCTAACGAGTTTGATAATTAAAATTTCATGGTTATAAGTTCTTAAGATGACAAACATAATGACACCACCCGCGTGTCTGAAAAATTCAGGTTCAGAAGTTATGGGATTTTATGTGTTAAAAATTCATATTTTTAAAATTCTACAAAATCTGCAATTTTTAAAGAAATTATTCTTACAACCATTAAATTTGGCTTGAAAAATAAATAATCCAGTATTTTGAATTATTAGTCTACGTCAACTGGTTTCGGAGATAATTGATATTTTAGTTTGGCGGTAAACGCAGTTCGTTGTCCAATGTTCTTATGGCAAATATTTAAAAACCGACATCTCTGTTAATTACCAACCGATTTAGAAAAATAATTTGGTATGTATTTGTGAGATATTATAATTTTCACTTGTTTTATTTAATTATATAAGTTTTATGGTTTTAAATGACTAAGGGGAGACAGTATTTGTCAGTTTCCCGGTACCATTTATTTCCTTTTGTTAAAGTTATTTGAGTGTAAAAATCTATATAAGTGAAAAAATCCATCTGAGAGACCGGGTATTGATGCCTCATGTATTAATAGCGGATGGTGTTTGTTGGCCCAGATTTTAAGAGCATGTAGCTAAAAATATTTCACTTAAGTTCAAAAATAAATATGACGCAGCAGTTTGTGAACTAAGACATTCAAATAATAAATGTTTCAACAATAAGGAGTCTCAGACTGAGGATTTTGGTGAAAATATATTTAAAAACATATCTCATATACATTTGAAAAAGACATGAATCAAACATGCCTGCAAAAAATATAGTTTCCACATTATCTCATTATTACCGTAACTGGATAGTTACCTTTAGACTACAAATTTAATACACTGTGTTTTTATGGCCGTTCTTAAGTCGACTTGGCAGTAAACAATGTCAATCACGACAGTCTAGTTCATTAGGATGATCCAACGTTGAGGGGTGTCACCTCATCTAATAGTTGTGAATAAGTTGTGATGTTTGACTTTTGGTCCCAAACATCTCCTTGAAAAGCATTTTACAAACATAGCTTTCAACTTATTTTTGTGGAGCAACCGAATGCAGCATGACGATAATGTTAGTTGTTGCTCTATTGATAATGGTAATGACCTCCAAATTTGGCCGTTGGAAAGTTAAAGAAAATTTACATATGCTGACCAATGTTTTTATACTTCGCAGTAGATAAGTAACAAAGCTAGACAAGCTTAAAATATCTACTATAAAAGTATTGTTAGCACGGAATTCTTTTCGCTCATTTTAGAATTTAGGCCTACCTCAAGGTATTTTTGCGTACAAGCTTACTTGTAAAGCGTTGAAGAGCTAGATATAGATAAATGTTACAGGGAATTGTGATGTTTTTTGTTGGGTTGACACGCATAACTGAGTGAATACTATAAGAAACACATACATAGTAAATAAAAATAAAACATATTATTAAAATAATTGAATTTGTAATTCATTTGCAAATTAATTAAGTCATTTTAAGTTTACTTTTTGTCAATGTTTAAAAACAACATGATTGTTTAAGGAGGGTTTTAGTACCGCCCGTACTAACACCTATCAATGTCCGGTTGGACATCAAGACGTCGGTGTCGGTTAGACATCAAGGTGTCGGTTTTATCAAGACGTTTCGATAAAACTTGTCGGGTTAAAAAAGATGTTCCTCCCGCCGAGAGAATAGTCCGGTTAAAATGATGTTCGGTTAAAAGGTGTCCAGAAACGAGGGAGTCTACTGTATTTCAAAGTGTGGATAGAAAATCGCGGAGAGCTCCTCGCATTAACTTCGGAACAGTGAGATTACAGCTTTCATAGGTTGTTAACCAATATAATGAATCAAATATTTACAAACATAGCGTTATTATTACTGTAAATACCCACGTTGCAGCAGACCTGCACACTCAGCGAATTTCAAATGCAAAACAATATATTTCAATCCAACATAGCGAGATTTGACATGTTTTGGTAAGCTCCATAAGAATAACATGGGGAATGAGTATGCAGGTTTGCTGCTACAGGTATATTAAAACTGGGTGGTTTTATTTCAATATTTATTAGATCTGAACTAGAAGAAGCCATTTACCAAGTTTTATCAAGATATGTTTAGAAATAAGCGAGATATAGAATTTTACATATTTCCCATAAGGTTAACATAGGGACAACGTACTGTGTTTACCACCTTCAATATCTCGGTAACCAATGGACATAGAGCAATGATTCAAAATACTAAATTGTTTGTTTTTTTGAGCTGAATTCAATGGTGATACAAAATTGGATTATTTTTGTTTTTCTATGTAAAAACTCAAAAAAAACCCATTTTTGGGGGGGTTTATCCCCCTTTACCCCCCCCCCCCCTTCCGGTGGTCCAGCTGGTTCACGAATCCGTCCAATCGATTACCACTTTACATGTCCGTACCAAATTTCATAAAGATCGGACCATTTTTGCGGCCGCTATCGTGCTAACAGACACATATATTAGCACGAAAAATATATATATATTTTTTTTCGTGCTAATATATATGTCAGTTAATATAAAAATAACAGACATATATATATATCTAAAAATTCCAACGAATGGTGTTTTTAGCTTCTGGGGGCCCCAAAACGAAAAGTTATCATGGTCTTGGGTTAGGTCTTACCATGAGACCTACGGTAATAGCTTCTTCCCTGTAGGGAAAATTCGCTTAAAGTCCTTTCAATAAAGAAACTATCTTAATAAATGTTTTCAAATTCCTGTTTTTTTCTCCTCGCTCGTTTAATTTTTTAGGCGTTTGGAAGGAATTCGTTTTGACCTACTACACGATGCCCGGACTCAGGGTATCAAGATGTGCATTGAACAACCAGAAGTAACAACCGTTTTTTTCTTGAAAATATTGCAAAACTATCGTGTGATACGATTCAAGTTTATATTCAACGTTTGACGTCACAAAACAAAAGGGTAAATAATAAAATAAGTTTCATCACATTTTATGGTCGAACCCTTTCCCTTAATGAACTGAGCCGGTTTGACCTCTGGGCGAAACTTTAGAATACGTGTACACCGTTAAAATCGAAGTTAAAAATCGATATTTTTCGATATTTACAATCTTGATTATAGTAACAAGTACAACATTTCGATATTATTATTGAAACGATTATTTTAAACATAGATGTTTATCTGCATGAGTGTTTAGTAAATAACAAATAATTCTAACAGGTTTAATCGAAATACAACATTGAAGATCACAAAAACAAGATTACAATTACTTTGTAAGTACATTAATTTTAGCTGCTCCTTCTAAACATTGAGAAAATACACTTTGCAAGACACTTCAGTACTACCGACTCATAAAATTTTCTAGTTACGAGTCTAACATGCCCTTCCTTCTATTTTATCGTAACTTATATCCGCATGTAAGTTATCTTCAATGTTGCTTGGAATTTTCGAACTATTTACCTATATCCACGTTGGTTACACTGCCAACTATATCCAACACTTCTATCACGTTTCATTCCTAGAATCATCGTAATATCACATGAAACTGAATCGGCTAACAAAGCAAAATTTTGGAAACCATTACTGACTCACTGACTCTCTAATAATAAGATAGTAAAAAAAAACTAACTGAAATTGACATTTTAATTTGCGGTTAAAACGATAAACTGAATTGTTTATTACAAATAAATCTCTATCTAACAACAAAAAACATGTTTTTAAAAGAAATCGATTATTTATATCAAATCTAAAAATATAGATTTTTAACTTCGATTTTAACGGTGGAGACGGATTCTTAAGTTTAGCCGACCTCTGAATAAACTGAGAATAACATCAGCTGATGGAGGTGGTTAAAAACCATGAATGATTTGTACCCGACCGATACCTTGCAAACAATAACCGCCACAGTGACCGAGGGATTGAGCTATTTGTTATTTGAACAGAAGCTATAACTTTGTTTTTAACTTTTAACTTTTTAAAAAATTAAATTGTAAAAAATGGAATATGACTTTAAATTTATCACAAGTAATGTTAAAAAAAATTTCTCCATCCACTATCTAAAGTCGTCTTTTAGTCTCTGGAATAGAATCTAAAGTACTAGTTTATACTCCATGGGACTTTCTTACTTTTTCTTCCACGGAACTAAAAGTATCTACTTTTTCTCCTATGGGAGTAAAAGTAACCTCATAAGAAATGCATGGGAAGAAATCCGGCAACGCCGCAATGGACAGTGAGAAAATATGGCAACACTATCGATTTTCATCTGCAAACTCAAAATTTAATTTAAGAACTTCAGTGTTTCAACTTAAGAACATAAAACCGTATGCATTTCAGATAATATTTTGTTGCATGGATTAGGTTGGCAACACTGAATTCAAACACACGATCTAGAGTTTGTTTTTGTCGGTATGCCGAATGTTTTATAAACATGATTGTTTCTAACCTACAAATATTGGGAGGTATTGTTCTATTAATAGACTGTAGAGAAATTGTGTTAAAAATTATAAAATCAAAAGACGTTTTCTCCCTTGGGAAATTTGTCGCCCGATGGCTAACAGTTTCCCTCAGGGAGAAAAAGTTGCACTTTAGTCCCTAGATGCACACATAACTATAGTTTGGCTATTTTGGTAATTCCCAACCGTAATCACCCACAGTTTAAGGTTTAAAGGAAAAATGCATCAAAAGACCTGATTCTTTTTCTGGAGTATTGGTTTACCTATGTCCTATAATAGGCGCTAGGCGAAATTGCGACTCTCAAATCTTTAAAACCTCTGTATTTTCCCTTGTATACTTTTTCCCTGGTATTTTTTTAGTTTTCGAGAGTTACAATTTCGTGACGCCTAGTCCGATATCCGTAAAAGAACTCCTTGATTTTGATGATTGTAGTTTAATAAACATATTATCAAAACTAATTCACCAAACTGAAGGTAAAACTCTTTAGGTTTTTGTTACAAGTCACAAATTTTCGATGAAAATAACATTTGAAAAGCACAAAACAAAATACTAAAAGTTTCCCTTTGCACCACAGTAATAAAAACACGATTTAATGTTATTTTTTGATAAAAATCATTTAAAAACATGCATCCAACAGAAAACACTCAAATTACAACATTAAAGAGTTCCAATAGTTTTGGTGTTTTACAGGTCTATAGCTTTTATGGTTCGAAAAAATGAGTTTTTAGAAGGAGCAAATTATTTGTTTTGCTTTGATGAGCCATATTGCCTAAGCTGTAAAAAACGGGGACCCAAAACAAGACCCTAAAACGGGGACTTTTACCAAAACCTTTGTGATTTTTTCCTTTAATTTGATAAATTATTCTGTATTGATATGTATATTATGCTCAATTTACAGTTTTTCAAAATCAAAGAGTTCTTCCTCGGACACCCGGTATATAGAAACGTTTATCATGTAGATTGCAACCATAACTTAATTTAGCCATGTAATGGACGTCCAGACCCTGGTGAGAGTACCTCTATTGACATCGAAGGCCCGGTCTTATCTCATTACATGTAATCAACCACATATTGTAATGTGCAATTTGGATATTGCCTTCCCATTATCTTGCCCTAATATATCTCATGCTCCTGCGTTCGTAGAAATACATAGTCACATCCCTGCTGTAATGTATTAGTTTTAAAATAATTGGAGCTTTTTAAAGAGTAAAAAATTTAGCCAACCATTTAACTCAAGACGTTATTTTTTCATCTCCAATCTTACCCTCCACCCCTTCTTGAATATACCCTTAAAGAAAGGTTTCAAGAGCAGTTTCAAAGGCCCAAATGATGAAAAATATTGAACGAAAAAAGTGCATGTATTTTAATATTTAAAGTCGCAGTTACCTCTTGACGCCTTACGACTCATCAATTAAATTAACCTACCAACAAAGCCTAATTATTTTTAATTGACATTTAAACATTTTTACCTTATACCGTTGTTGCAGTGTAAAAACATCCGTCCTTTGTTATTATATGAAAGGTACGTGGTACATTTTTTGAGAAAACTGTTATGGCAAGTTAATATTCAAGTATTGCTACTTCTCCATCAAAAGAAATTTATTTAATGCATATAGGATTTATCACTACCTGTATTATACGTTCAGAAAAACAGCTGTTTTTGTAATTTATAAGCTCGCAATAATTGCTGAGTATAGCCTTGGCAACGTAGTAAAGTGAAAACCTAAACCTAACTAAGAATCGATTCCTATAGGAAGACTTCTGTATTTTTATGTACAAAAAAGAAATATATCTTTGAGTGGCATTCTAGAAAAAAATTGAAAGCTTAAAAATTTAATTGATGCTTCTAATGAATTTGTAAAAATTCAAGTGATCAAGGGTATTATTTTGGGGGAGCGGCACAAGGCGTTATGTAGTGGTAGAGCTCGGGATTTCGGTCGCCAGGGCCCGGGTTCAAATCTGTCCAATTGCCTCTAGCAGTTTTCCTCATGATAGTGCCGCAGCCTTGGGGATGCATAATAATAGCTGCAATGCATGTCCATGGAAACTACGAAGCCTGGCCCTCTAAAAAAGAGGGTATCATTCCTCATTTCAGGCTCGAGTTCAATATCTGATCTACCTTCACAGGATTTGTTTACCGGTTATATTTACTGTTTACAAAAGTTTAGGTTTAGTAACTGAATTTCTCAATATAATTTTACATGGGAGAAGTTTATTTACGCTTTCTTTTAACTCCGCAAATGTTTCAGTTACCCGATACAGATATCAACCGTAAACATATAGTGTTTGGTTGACTAATTCGATGTTACTATTCCAATAACTGTCAGTAATCAAGAAAAAATATGGATAACCACTAACAACCGAAATCAGGGTCAAAATTATCAATTGATTCTCTCACGAACAATACAACATACGTAAGAATAAAAATCAAAACTATACACAATAAAGCTAACCAAATACTTAATCAAAACGTTACAGAAAACAACAATGCAACTATGCAACCTACCTTATTTCCCATTATCCTCCATTTTGGACTAACCAACAAAACAACAACTCATCGCTAAATGATTACCGTATACTTACCATGGTAATCGTTTAGTATCATCGCTAAATGATTACCTTATACTTTCATAGAGTAGAAAAACATTCGGTAGATACGATGGAGTCGAGTGCTAACAAACACTTTATAAATCAAAGTACAACTATTGGTAGATCGTTCGGTATTGTTTTCTTATAGATTAGATCTGGAAATACAGTTTAGTCGTCTGCTATAAGGACGAACGGCAGACAATTAGACATGAAACTCGTACCTCATTTCAACAATGAGTACCGAGCTGAAATGGTTTGAGCTTTTTGCCATGTATAGTAATGATTGTGAAATTTAAATGGTGTTGACCGTTAAATTTAAATAAAGTACTACTCGCAAACAGAGAAGAAACGTTTTCTCCTAGATCAATCACACAACCCTCGATCGGGGCGGATCCAGTGACCGAGATCGTACTTCAGTGGCCAAACCGCTGCTGTTTATATCTAGCGGCCAAACCCTGCTGAATATGCTGGCAGTGAGAGAGTTTTTGGACATAAAAACAATTCAGTTGGAACAGAGAGTGAATATAAAAAAATGACCGAAAAGAGGTTTGGCTTTTCACTAATTGCTCTGGGTTTTATAAAAAAAATCGTAAAAAATCTCGTAAATATCTTGAAATATCATGATAGAGTCATGTTGAAGTGAGACTTAATTTTACAAAATGGTGTATCAAATGTGCTCGGACATTTATGATGGATTCAAGTAATATATAACATAACGATATATATAAAGGACTGGTTTAAAATATCTCCACACTGAATGTTTTTCTACATTTTTACAAATATCGATTCCCGAAAACCCCCAAACATCATTTGGTAGTAAGGACTTAATTTTGACTGGGTTTTCATTTTAAGCCACCATCTTGAATTCGCCAAATTGGATTAAACTTTGTTTGGAATTTAAGATGGTGTTGTGACCCACATTTCAAACTGTACTTTTCACTGATGGTAATAACGCGAACATTTGATTTTAAATTTAATTTTGGTCTCGAACTATTAGGATTTTTAATTCTTTAATTTTTGTAAGAATTATTACGTTGTGATTAAAAATTTGGCCATAATCTCGAAATTAAGTTGGATAATAACATGCGATCACGATATTTCATTTTTGAACCACATCCAGTTGATTTTGACTGCAAACCATTCGGCCGCCTTCTTAGATCCTTCATTTTGAATTGAGCCGAACTATGTTAAGAATGAAAATAGTGGCGCATAATTTATAACTAGTTTTTCATGCCTATTTCAATAATGCAAACAGTTTTCAATTCCATTTTTTAAATATTGTAGTTTTTGAGGTTCTAAGTATAACCTAATGGCATTTACTGATGTTCACATTGGGCTTGGAAGAAAGATCATCACTCAAGCAACTTACTCCCACGACCACAACTCCACAACAGACCGGTCCAACGGACTAAAATGTGTCCTCGGGGTCCTCTATGTCTTCATGACACGGGGCCCGGACAGGGCCGCCACGCGGGGGGAGAGGGGGGCACAATATGTTTCGTTGATGCAAATTTTCGCATTTGTAAAATTTGATTGGTTTTCTACAAGACAGCAAGGGCCCCTACCAGAACTTTTACCCCAGGCCCCCAATCTCCTTGGGACGACCCTGGGTCCAGATTGCCGAACTTCGTATAGAACGGATCCGAGGAACTTTAGCCGAATGACATGAGATCCTGATGACCAAAAGTTTGATAACAGGATATTCTAAAATACCAAAATTACGATTAACCGGAATGATCCTTGAAAGAACGGAATCCAGATGAGCTAGATTCTAAACAAGTCACAAACCCTTCTGATAATACAGTTCACCTCGGATTATATGGATTAATGTGACGGAATACCGATCTAGAGAACAAAAAATCAGGATTGACCGATGTCATTATAATATCACCTAAAACAACGATCGCAAACCTAGCCCCCGCTATGTCGATGCTGCAAATAGAGCATCAAGATCAACATGTTAGTTTCACATCACCCACTCATTATGATACTTGATGTCACTTCATTTAAAGCATTCGCATCTATTAACACAACGAAGGATGACTGTTACTACTCACCCGCGGGACTGCCCTAGGTTAAGTATAGATTACTGTTAGCGCTCTTAGGGGCCCACCAAAACAGTCGTCGTACGAATAAGCTGTAATGTAATGAACAGGCATTTCGGTGGATACAATAACTATTCTGACACAAAATACTTACAGTGATATATTGCAGTTGCGTCTGACATTTGGAAAGCACTTTTCAGACGTAAAAATCGCTGAAATTATGTTTTTAGCCAAGATCCAAGATTGGGATTATGTGACGTCTGAATAATCCGAGGTGCACGGAAGTACTTACTGATGTGACACGTTGTTGCAGGGACTCTGGCAGTAATGTGACGCGTGCAGGAGACATGAGGAGACGCAGGCTTACTGTGTGACTGCTGCTGGTACTGACTGATGTGATACGTTGTTGCAGGGACTCTGGCAGTAATGTGACGCGTGCAGGAGACATGAGGAGACGCAGGCTTACTGTGTGACTGCTGCTGGTACTGACTGATGTGACACGTTGTTGCAGGGACTCTGGCAGTAATGTGACGCGTGCAGGAGACATGAGGAGACGTAGGCTTACTGTGTGGCTGCTGCTGGTACTGACTGATGTGACACGTTGTTGCAGGGACTCTGGCAGTAATGTGACGCGTGCAGGAGACATGAGGAGACGCAGGCTTACTGTGTGACTGCTGCTGGTACTGACTGATGTGATACGTTGTTGCAGGGACTCTGGCAGTAATGTGACGCGTGCAGGAGACATGAGGAGACGCAGGCTTACTGTGTGACTGCTGCTGGTACTGACTGATGTGACACGTTGTTGCAGGGACTCTGGCAGTAATGTGACGCGTGCAGGAGACATGAGGAGACGTAGGCTTACTGTGTGGCTGCTGCTGGTACTGACTGATGTGACACGTTGTTGCAGGGACTCTGGCAGTAATGTGACGCGTGCAGGAGACATGAGGAGACGCAGGCTTACTGTGTGACTGCTGCTGGTACTGACTGATGTGACACGTTGTTGCAGGGACTCTGGCAGTAATGTGACGCGTGCAGGAGACTTGAGGAGACGCAGGCTTACTGTGTGACTGCTGCTGGTACTGACTGATGTGACACGTTGTTGCAGGGACTCTGGCAGTAATGTGACGCGTGCAGGAGACATGAGGAGACGCAGGCTTACTGTGTGGCTGCTGCTGGTACTGACTGATGTGACACGTTGTTGCAGGGACTCTGGCAGTAATGTGACGCGTGCAGCAGACATGAGGAGACGCAGGCTTACTGTGTGACTGCTGCTGGTACTGACTGATGTGACACGTTGTTGCAGGGACTCTGGCAGTAATGTGACGCGTGCAGGAGACATGAGGAGACGCAGGCTTACTGTGTGGCTGCTGCTGGTACTGACTGATGTGACACGTTGTTGCAGGGACTCTGGCAGTAATGTGACGCGTGCAGGAGACTTGAGGAGACGCAGGCTTACTGTGTGACTGCTGCTGGTACTGACTGATGTGACACGTTGTTGCAGGGACTCTGGCAGTAATGTGACGCGTGCAGGAGACTTGAGGAGACGCAGGCTTACTGTGTGGCTGCTGCTGGTACTGACTGATGTGACACGTTGTTGCAGGGACTCTGGCAGTAATGTGACGCGTGCAGGAGACATGAGGAGACGCAGGCTTACTGTGTGGCTGCTGCTGGTACTGACTGATGTGACACGTTGTTGCAGGGACTCTGGCAGTAATGTGACGCGTGCAGGAGACATGAGGAGACGCAGGCTTACTGTGTGGCTGCTGCTGGTACTGACTGATGTGACACGTTGTTGCAGGGACTCTGGCAGTAATGTGACGCGTGCAGGAGACTTGAGGAGACGCAGGCTTACTGTGTGGCTGCTGCTGGTACTGACTGATGTGACACGTTGTTGCAGGGACTCTGGCAGTAATGTGACGCGTGCAGGAGACATGAGGAGACGCAGGCTTACTGTGTGGCTGCTGCTGCTGGCGGCGGCGCACGGGGCTCACACTGCCGATCCTCACCCGGACACCACGCAGACCAACACTGAATTCCCGGAAACTACCACAGGTAGGCCCTGCCACTTCATCACAGTAGGCCATCTTGATGCTTTACAACTACTTAGGGCCGTCAATAAATTACGTCATCCTTTTTTGGCCATTTTTGGACCCTTTTCCTCCCTAAAATTATCCTACGGTCATAATCCGCCTCACCCACTACCATTGAGAATTGACGTCATTGAGTACAAACTTGCAATTAATAGGGTTTTCCAAAAAAATAAATTACTATTCAAGGCAAAGGTTCCTTTTTTGTTTTAAGTTTTAAACCCATTTTGACTATTTTTAATTGTTAATCCATGATTCACTCCAGGACTGTTTGATTGAAAACAAATTATCAAGGTAAACTTTGAACTTTTTGTTACTTTGTAGTATCAGATTTATTTTAGTGATCGACGCTGAAGCTGTCTGCAAATCTCAAAACTTTGATCATTAAAATCCGCACTTAGTGTAGCTTTATTTTGACCTGAAGCTAAAATGACTATATGAATAGATCTAGTATAAAATTCGAGTACCAGTAGTTTCTAATGAATTTTAGGTTCATTATTGAAAGATGGTTCATTAATGAAAGGCAATTCGGTGTCGCCCTCGCGGGAGAGATACGAACTAACATTACTCCGCGATGATAATGAACAAGTAGTGCGACATGGGATATAACCAGTTTTTTTTCTGAAAATATGGTCTTAACTAGCATATAAATTACTCTTTTACACTTTAAATGTCCAAAATATAACTTCAGAGGCTGATATAATGTCGTCGACCTTTCATATATAATATGTTTCCTAAGATGAATGTAGTAAATATTCCTCCGCGGAGTGTGCGATCAGCGCGCGATACCGTTCACGCGGTCGCAAATTGCGGCAATATATTTGAATTAAAAAAAATAATTTTATTGCATATTGAAGAAAAATAAATTAAATACTTCGTTCTTGAAGTAAATGTTTCATTTTCTTTTTACAATCCGAGTTATTTTATCACAAAATACCAACTAGCTACAACCTGCTATTTAAACTATGACGTTAAACTCTCTTATTTTTGTGATATCGAAAAATTTCATATTGTAAGGAATTCATTTAGTTTCATTTTGATACATGTCTTATTGTCGTACTTTGAAAAATGATGTTGAAACCCGTGAAAATCACGACAATCACCCATGTGTGCAGGAACGCATTTCGACTACAATTTTCGACCGAAAATCAAAACAATACGTGAAATTAAAGAGGAGAAAACCCTTACTAAATATTGCCATTTGAATTACGATTATGCGAAAAATTTTAGAGTATTCAACCTCTAAATTTACATAGTCGAATTTACCTAATTACCAATCCCTTAAAAATCATCGGCTGAAATTTATGTATGATTATTCTTTTACTGTTCTTAGAATCGTGAAAGAAAATGGTAATATTTTGCCAAATGCATAAAACTCGAGGACAAATCTATTGAAATCCATTCAATATTCGTAAGAACTGATCCAAAGGAACAGAATTGGCTTTGGGAATTGGAATACTTCTAAATCGCTTCAGGTCATAAAAAAGTGAACAAAATACACTTTCCCTGAACCTGCCACCTGTGAATATCAGCGACACTATTTAAATAAAGGATCGTATTGCAATGTCATTGTGCAATGTGCTCAATTTGTTTAGTTTAAATATTGAAATAGTAGAAGTGAAATTTCAGTATTTTTTGTATTTTTTATTTATGTTTGTGTAAAGGACGACCCTCCACTCAGATCTCATATGTAATATGTTGTAAATAACCAATGTCCCGGACAGGTTTTTAACCCAGGGACAAAGAGATACTGACTTAAATATATAAGTTTAAGAAAATGTTTTAAGAACTATATTGTATATGTTTTTATTTTGTAAAACTAAGGGTATATAAACAAAATTGGTATAACTAAAATTATGTTAATTTTTTAAACGTATTCCTGAAATGCATATTATATACTTTCAAAGATCAAGAAATATATTTCATAAAAACTTTTGTCTTTATAAATAAGAATATAACCTGCTTGTCTTTTATACACAGTTTGGAAGCTTTTTCCTGCAAAAGATCCTTTTACAATAGTTTCTGGATGATAAACCCCACTTTTACTTGGGTAATTCAATATATCAGCTAATTATTGATTCAGAGTATAATATATTATTTTTTATTAATCATAAATTATCGTCGTAACTCTTGCTTTTTGTGCTGGATAATATCTAACTAATTCGATGTAAATCCCTATGTATTCCATCTTTACTTATTATGGACAACTTGAACGATAACTGAGATTCTAAAAACGTTCTCTATTGTATCTTAAATTTTGATTTATTATCCAGGTTAAGGACTCAGTCTTCCCATTATTTGACCTTCCTCTATTAAAATAAACAAACAATTTAATACTTTTTATTTCTTTATGAGTAATATCTATGACTTTTATTAATGCGAAATACATACGTATAGAATTACGTTAAGGCAAAATAGTTCAAAGTAATCTTATCAAAGGATTTGAGGTCAGGATATGTATTTAAGAAGGGTCAGGGTCCTTCCAGGATTTAAGGATTAGCCCTTCACTGCTTGCAAGATGGTGTGTTAAGGGGATTCGGTAAAAAAGAGCGTGACATTTTAATTTTAGTAAAAGATATATGTAAAAATTTGTTCGTAATGTAAAATAGGGTAAGAAAAATACCAGGATAAATTTACATTCATTAATATTTTTATACCGGAATAAAATATTATCAATGTTTTTCACAAATTTTATGATGTATTTCAAAAAAAATATATTCCACAAAAACCGCTCCTCGGAATTTACAATACGTGACGTTATTTTGAAGGGGATGGTCTAAACTTATTTGGATAGAATTATGCAGTTATATCACAGGTTTTCTTATTGAATTATTTTTCAAAATAATGTTTAGTAAAACTACATTTTTTAGTTTTTCCATTGTACTTAAAGCTATAAATCTACCTAAACATCAAGGTAAATATCTATTAAACACAGTGTAAATTTTGTAATGATGCACTTTTATTGGTTCCTTAGATATATCCATTCTTCTATTAAAAAACAAAAGAAATATGAAGTTACGAAAAACTGTGATTGAATGGAAGACAAAGACTGCACACTGGTGTTTCATAATTTATAGAAATCCATTTTTTTTGCCTCAATAATGCTGGCACATGCTTATTATGATTTTTTTCCTTCTATATTAGGGCTCCAGAACAAAACAAGATCAAATAAATGGTATCAGCAAACTGACACATACTTTCTCCCTTAAAGCAAGAAAATCTGTAGTAAAATAAAATAAAGTTTTAATCATCCTACAAATATCAAATTTTATCGAAATTGGCAAGTAATTAACAGATATATTGGTTTTAAATATTTGCCATAAGAATAACATTAGACAACGTACTGCGTTTACCGCGAAACTAAAATATCAATTATCTCCGCAACCTATTGACATAGACTGATAATTCAAAATACTGGATTATTTAGTTTTTCAACCCAAATTTAATAGTGGCAAGTATATTTGCTTTGAACGTTACAAAGTTTGTGAAATTTGAAAAATATGAATTTTTACACATAAACCCCCATAACTTCTGAACTTGAATTTTTACAGACATGCGGGTGGTGTATATTATTTGTCATCCTAACTACTAAAACCGTGAAATGTTTATCAAAATCGTCAGTGCCGTTTTTGAGTAATTGGAATTTTTGTAGTTTTTATAGGGTAAATACCCTGTAAAATAGGAAATTAAAAAATTTAAAAATACCTGGTCATAATATGGCTTTATACCTACATGCCAAATTTCATGGTAATCGGACCACTGGTGCCGTCTCTAGCTCTGTATACATATATCCACACATACAACGGACGGAGACACCACTCCGAAAACAACTTTTTTTGGATTCAGGGTGCCCTAAAATTAAAGCCCACTAAAAACATCCACTGAACTCCACTGAAAACTCCACTAAGCTCCTGACTTCCACTAAAAACTCAAATTCGAAAATTTCGACGATAAAAATACTTTATCCATATATTATTTATGGGGGGAGAAAGTAAAAATCTAATTTTTTTCAATTTCCACCCATTTTCAGAACTGAATCCCCCTAAGGCTGCCCGCCGGTGACCCCCTGCTGGCGATGTTGTTTGGAGTTGCAAGAGTCGGTTAAAGACCACAACACAAGGGTCGGTTGCAATATTCAGAGCTCCAGTCCTGTATTATTCCCTCAAAGCCGCGGCGCTGGGCTGAGGGAGCGGATTGTTTCCAAAATGCTGCCTTACGACCGACTCCGACGACCTATATTACAATGCGGTCGCAGGGGAGCTTTGCCTACACGATGAAATGTATTATATTACGATTTACATGTCTTAATAATACCCCGGTTGGCTTGGTTTGGGGTTTATTTTAAAGTGAGTCTGCAGTACCTCCCGTTATACCGGGGTTTGGTCCCATGAGAGCAATGCTAATTTACTTGCTTGAAACATGTATGAATTTGAAAAAACATTACTCGATCAGCCTAAATTGAACGAGTAAGATTCTTGGGTATGTGTGTCTTACTAACATTTATCAAAGAAATGTGGAGGAAAAATTTCGAAATCTTTTTAATTTATGGCTAAAATTGTGCATGTAAGATTGTTACTATACACATTTATATTCTTAATCATAAAAAACTGTTACATATTTCAAAGTGTCACTGATCACTAGATATTTTTATTGTCTTAAAACTAATACCAATTTCGTAGAATTTCTGAGTGGGAAATAAAAGTGTAGCATTAAAAAAAATATATTTTCTTTGCTCTTATGGGACAAGTCCCTGAAAGGCGACAGGTACTGCAGGTTCTTAATAATATAGAAAGCCACGATCGTTGCACCGAAATGTCAATACAACGATGTTAAACTCCTAAATGTATTTAATACAGCGATGTTTTAAAGCGATGTTTTAAAACACGACTGAATTTTCAAGCTCTGCATTCGAGTGTTTTTATTCCATTAAGCTTTTATTTAAAATTTTCATAAAGGGCTTTGCGGCCGAAGACTTTGTTGGTTTGGCCATAAAAGGTCGGAAGACCAAATCTTGTTCCTGATGACATTTTAACTCACCAGACCTGACACCACACAACTTTATCGCCTTTAAGAATTTAAAATACCCCCGTTTAGCAGACCTGTATACTCAGTGAATTTCTGATGCGCAGAATCACATTTCAACACAACATAAGCGATACAAGGCAAACAATTTTTCATTTCCTCTATAGTTTAACATGGGAAATGAGTATGCAGGTCTGCTGCAACAGGTACGCAAAAACTTTGCTGTTTCATATGTCCAATGGATCTGAACTATAAAAAGTTATATACTAAGTTTTATCAAGATATATTGAGGAATAAGTGAGATAGAGTTTATTTTATTCCCCATAAGGATAACATAGGGACAATTTACTGTGTTTACCGCTTTCAATATCTCGGTAACCAATGGACATAAAGCAGTGATTCAAAATACCACATTGTTTTTTAAACTGAATTCAATGGTGCAAATAACAATTTGGTTATTTGAATTTTTCTATTTAAAACCCTTAAAACCCCATTTTTGGAGGGGTTTATCCCTCTTTATCCCCCTACCCTTCCGCTAGTCCGATCGGGCTGGTTTACGAACTCATCCAAGTGATTACCACTTTACTCGTTTTAACAAAATGTCGTTAAGATCGGACCATACGGCCGCTATTGTGTTAACAGCCATATATATAAATGCGGACGAATGGTGTTTTTGCTTCTGGGGCCCAAAACAAAAAGTTATAGTCTCAGGCTTAGGTCATGAGACTTAGGTAACAGCTTCTTTCCCATAGGGGAAATTCGCTAAAACCTGCTTTCAGAATCTATCAAAATTTCACCCGGCATGTAGCTTGTAGTGTGAAGATCCGGCTGAAGAATTGAAACCGGAGCTACGCGGCGTTGCCCACGTCTTCTGCGATTGCAGTACGTCACCTGTGGCGTGTTTCTTGAAACACGGGTGCATTTGTACAGTATCGAATTCCATTTCTTGCTCAGGCATTGGTGTTTAAAACTTTTATTATATTGTTATTCCCCTAGTTTCAAATATGCCTTTAAGGGAGAAAGTAATATGTCAGTTTCCTGATACCGTTTATTTTATCTTTTTAATGTTTCGTGCTGTCCAGTTGTGTACCTCGCCAGTATGTAAATGACAAATAAAAAAGTGTATTTTTCTGATGATCATATTCTCGTAAAGAGCAATTCATACTTTGCTCGCGGATTGCCGAAAAATCGGATATTTGCATGTACACACGAAGGGAATGCAAGCGGAAACTGCTTTAAGTCCTTGTAGTTTTTCCCGAGGGAAATGAAGAAAGTACATTTCCCTGGCTGGTTGGTGAGTGCCGGCGAAGCTGTTTCACACTTAAGATACAGGCCATGCAGATGTAACCGCCCGAGTTATTCTCCTGCTTGTTTATTTTCGACGAGTGAAATAGTTGTGCCTTGCACGTATATAAATGTTTACCGTAAAGGTTCCCTTCTAATTCGAGACTATGATCTGTGTTACACGTGTTCCTAGTTTATAGCACTATGATATCGACCACTTTATTTTTATTTTACCTTTAGATTAAAAAGGTTTAATCACGTTTTTGACGTAGTGTTCTCATATTGTTGTTTATAGGTCATTTGTTTCATCTGTGTTATATGCACTTTATCAATGGGATACCAAAAGCTTTTTTCTGAACCAGCCAAACCTATATATTAGACCTTTTTCATTGTTATTTATCTTGTGACAATTTAAACTCATTACCAGACAAAATATCGAAGGGATATTGTTCTAAAGTGCAGAGTGCTTCGTTTATTTAGGTTACTAGGAAAATCTGATCGGTTCTATATTGGAAATCATAAGGCGTCGTCTCGTTCAGGCCTTAAGTTAGAGTTCTGTCTGCACTTGATTGCGGCCCTCCCGTTTACGGCAACGTCTTTAATACAGGAGACATGCAGAGGATGCAGATAATGCAGAGGATGCAGAGTATGCTGAGTATTCAGAGGATGCAGAGGATGCAGAGGATTCAGAGGATGCATGTGCGTCTGGGCTAAGAAAATAATATGACTACATTTCGGATGCACGAATAGGCTTGGGTTGATTGCCTATGTCTGATTCCTGCCCCCTTCACACGGCCACGCTAACCCACAGGAAATTAGAATCCAACGCACCTGCATAATATTTGCAAGAGAAGCTGTGAACTCAGTCAGAGGTGAGATCACGCTTAACTAGGGAGGATGTAGGGATTAGCTGTCTTGCGTTCGTTGGGAGCTGAAGTGGAAAATTTTAGGGTATTTCGCTCCATTAATTTGATGTGTTTCTTTCAGCCAGAGGGTTAGTATAGATACCTTAGCTATACAAAAATTGTTTTTGATTCGTTATCTAAAACGTACAAAATATAAAACAATTATTATATTTTCAGTTATTTTTCTACACTCGGTTCCTTTCAGTCCACGCCTTTTGACAAATTGATATTGTATTACCTTTGCTGCGTACATTTTTTCACTACATTTGTATCATATTTTTTTAGAATCATCAGCTGATTATTATTTATTGTGGGTAGTACAACCTAGATTTTCATTTCAAATACAAGGCTTATGGGAATTCCGTACTGAACCGTAGAGTTGAGAGTGGGTTGTTCAACTTTGTTATGGGAAGTGGCTTATGGTAAAATGACTGTGTATGTGACCTGTATGTTTTGTAAATCAGCTTTTTTAAGAACTACTCCAAAATAAATACCATATAATTTATTTATTTTGATGTATTTGTAGTTTTGCTTTGATATTAACCTAGAGCAACTTTGATGGTTATTTAATAAAAAAGTTGATATAGGTTTTATGTCAACTTGATTTGTATGATTTAAACTAATTCAGTAAACAAATTATGTTTAATTATACCCACTAATCATGTTTGGAAAACAAAATAATTTAATTTAGTCTCATAAATTAAAACAAATACTACGGAAACAAACAATTCATACAGTCTATAAAGTAAACTCCTAGCAAAGACACTATGGCAAAACATTGTTAAAATCATAATTACGTGAAACTACTGTTGTGGGGGAATTAAGATGGATTAACCTGAGATACGTCAGAGGTGGGAAGAGCTGTCTAACATGACAATCTATGTGCGTAATTGCTGTTTACCTCGTTCCACATAGCAATTTCAATACAGCGTTTAGTAAATATCACAATGTTTTAATCTTAATTTACTTTGTCGGGATCTCACCACTTCCAACTCTTCAATCAAAAGATTACAGAAATAAACGGTATCAGCAAACTGACACATACTTTCTCCCTTAAAGCCATTTAAAGCAAGAAAACATGCAATGAAATAAAACGAATTTCAATTATCTCAGAGACACACACTAAATTTTACCAAAATCGGGTGGTAATTAACTGAGATATCGGTTTGTTGTAGAATATTTGCTGTAAGGAATAATATAAGACAACATAGGCCTACTGCGTTTACTGCCAAACGAAAATATAAATTATCTCTGCAACCATTTGACGTAGACTAATAATTAAAGTACTGGATTGTTTTTTTTTCAATCAAAATTTAATGGTTGCCAGTATAGTTTGATTAATTATTGTAATTTAAAAATTGAATGTTTAAAACTTAAATCCCTATAACTTCTGAACCTTAATTTTTACAGACAGGTGGTGTATTTTTTTTCATCTTAATCACTGAAAACTATAAATTGTTTATCAAAATCGTTGGAGGCGTTTTTAAGAAATTTGGATTTTTATAGTTTTGATGGGTTTTTATGGATTAAGTATTCTTAAAAATAAAAAAATCATAAAAAAACCTGGAGGTATACATGCCATATTTCATGAAAATCGGAACATTGGTGTCGCCTCCAGCTCTGTTTACTTGAATCCTCACATGCACACACGAACACACACACACACACACACACACACACACACACACACACACACACACACACACACTCACACACACACACACACACACACACACACACACACACACACACACACACACACACACACACACACACACAAACGCACATACACGTACATACACACGGGCGGACAGACACCAATCCGAAAACAACTTTTTTGGATTCATAGGGAGCACTAAAACATTATCCACTAACAACTCAAATTCGAAAACTTTGACGAAAACAATACTTTCTCCATATACTATATGTATAGGGGAGAGAGAGTATTAATTGATCTTACCGTGAAGAAATAACTGTAAAGGAATTTAATCAACTTCTTACCTTTTTCAGGGTATAAGCAACCCTAGAAAAGATTAATTCTGAGAAAGATAAAAGGGAAACGGATAAAGTAGATTAAATAGGTTCATCCTACCATAGACTGAGAATGAAAAGGTACCTTAGACAGTAGGATGAGGAGTACTGTACTATCTAAATGAATTCTTTCCCTTGTGTCGTATCTGTCAGTACACCTCAGCCAGTTTAACCTCCTGTGGCGGGGGGCTGAAGTTATTGACTGCAAAACAGCCACTACAATGCCTCCAATGGTGACGGATCCCTTCACTGTAGTATCAGAACCTAGATAACCAATAACCAGCTAAGACTCCAAATCCCATCTGGGAAATATGGAGGTTTTAGTAATTTTTTTAATCACTTTAATTTCCTCCAAACTCCAAGGGCCGTCCAGAAAATAAGTTCCGATCTTATAGGTAGCTCTAAAAGAAGTGAAGGAAGCGCAATGATTTACACATCAACGTGTGCAGAGACTATAATACGTTTCTTCTGTGTGAGTTAAATCATCGTACTGCCACGCGTTTGCTAAATAACCAACAAAACGTGAGCGCTACAAGAAAAAGTCCCACCAAATTGACGATTGACAAATATGGAGGGACTTAAAAAAACTGAAAACCTAAATTCTTCTAGAATACTATTTAGTGTGTGTTATTAATAGAATGAATGAAGGTGTTGTTTGTCAATGGACACAATTTTTAAATTGAATTTTAAATAATAATTCCAGTACATCCTACCATAAGGTATGGGGTTACACTTTACAATGAAAAACAATTTCAATAAATTAGCTCTAGGAGAATCTACGTCAACCCACAATTCCACGATTGAAAAAGCTAATTCTTCTTTGTTTGAAATTTGTCGACGTGACAGGTTTATATCACACTAAATAAGTTTTGTTCCAGAAAAATGTGCACTGATTATGAATTTCATATCCAACCCATACAGAACACATTTAGTAAATAATTATTTTACACTAAGAATGTTAAATTTGCACATTCTTGTTCAAACTTGAAAACACAGACGATTTTTCTTAGACTGGTTAATTTTATAAGTAATATTTATTAATAAAGTAGCCTTTTGTAGCATACTCTAGATTAGAGGGTACTTAAAAATTATATCTTCAAATTCAACTGGTTCATATTTGAGTTTATTGATTATAGAAAAACAATCTTTTGACGTTGTTTATTCGTCAAACAAAAACAAACAAGTTTTCATGCATTCGATGTTATCATAGTAGGGAAATTTCAAATATCAAAGTCTCCTTTCTGATACTGAGAAATGAACAAGCTGCCATTTTCCGTAGTGTTGTTAACTAATGACCTTGAGTAAAGACTTATTCTCTCTCATTCAGTAACAAGCAGTCTCCGTTGTACAAAGTATCTTGTAAGCTACTTGCATTGTTGTTTGCAATTAAGATTCGCTATATTTGCGTATTATACTACAGTCTTGGTATCATGCACTCTAAGACTAAAAGCTCGCGAGTTCACCTTCTTCTCCCCTTGAACCGATGTTAACTTCCAATTTTACGACTCATAGTTTTTTGTTTTAACAAACATGTCCCGGTCATCTTATTTTTAATTGCAAAGGATCTGTCATTCATGAATACATACTATCTCGTATTAATTTATTTCCGAAACATAAATTAAATGGTCGAATTCCGTTATCTGCCCACAACTGTATATTTCCAATGTAACAAAGTAATTTAACATTTGGCAGTAGTATAACAAATAAATAGGATGTGTAGAGATAATTGAAGATGTAAAAGTCAAATTATAGAAACAACTTTTATTCATACACGGCCTGATTTTATACCCGAGAGTATCTTATAGGCCGTTATATCTATCTCATGTCGCCGTTACCTGTAGTAGTGGCATCACAAGAGGAGAGGTTAGGTTAGGTTGGATTAGGTTAGGTTAGGATCAAATCTAATTTAATATTTAATACTAACTAAATTAACCTAACCCAACCCTACTAGCGGCCGGCGCGGTGATGCGTCGTTGATGTTATTTTTATCTGTATGTTTGACACATAAGGTAAGGACGGCAACAATACCGACTCAATCACTCAAAAATTATTCCGAAAAGCATGAAAAACTATCCAGTAACCAAAAGACTTAGCCATAAAACGTATACAGCCAATAGGAACAAGTTTTTCAGTTGTGGGCAGATAACGGAATTTGACCAATTAAATTCCTAATATTGTAGAATATTTATATTCCTTTCATGAAAGACCGTACCCTGCTTGATAATACATTGCTGTTACCAGTTTTTCTCTCTCCAAAATTGTGAAGTTATTCTCTTTCTACATGGTGAAATAAACTAGTGATAGGAAAGTTCCAGGATTACTTTTGTGAACAAATTTAATAGCTATTTAATAAATATAACCCATAAGACCCTATGTCATCATTTTTAAAACTTAACTCGAATTCTTTTGCGTAATCAAAATTCTTTTTGTGATTAAAAAACTGCCTGAAACACGATTTTGAACATAAATTTCGTTATTGACAGAGTTAGAAGCAAATCTTTAGGGCCGTCTTTTAGATCCCGGTTGCAAATACATAAATTCACAATAAAAACCTCCGTCTTATCGAGGTGTAGGTTTTGTGTACTTACGACTACTTTTGTTCCTTTTATTTAACAATTAATTACTTTCTTATCAATAATCGAATGTTGTAACACGTTTCACCGGACATGGAAGCGTGAAATCTCTAGACAATTCACACATTATACACAACATAATTGTACATTTACTTGAAAATTACCTTACGCATCATTAAAATTAAAGAAAACTGTGACATATCGCGTAGATCAAAAACATCATGGAACGCGTCATAATATTTAAGCT
This sequence comes from Flexamia atlantica, assembly GCA_035578135.1. Taxonomy (NCBI): domain Eukaryota; kingdom Metazoa; phylum Arthropoda; class Insecta; order Hemiptera; family Cicadellidae; genus Flexamia; species Flexamia atlantica. Next base: position 44,606,864 of record JAQJVK010000007.1, on the reverse strand, counting down.
CGTGGATATCTAACGCAGTACGTACATGAATATATAATTTTTGTAATCAATACTGTAACCGGATGGTAAAAAAAATGTTTAAAAATAATTGTAAGTTTACGCATTTGTTAGTATTTTTATCATCGGGAATATATCTGATCTGGTAATATTGTAATATCTGTAATATCTGTAATATAAAAGCGAATTGCTTGCATTGGGTAAAGGAAGTAAAGTAAAATGACATGAAAATGATTTTTTTAGGTAAATAATATGACTACATTGACATATGTTTCTTTCCAACAATTAACAATTTGGACAGCGTTAATAATTTAGTGGTGGGCTGGGCATGTGTAAATGTGTTGGTGGGAGCCATGGGGAAGGAGTGTCTGTTCAGGTCTGATTATATTCCTTAAAACCACGAAACAAAATGAAACTTAAATCAAGTTGGCTTATGAACGGGCCACAACAAAAGCAACCAACGCAGAACAAATGTGGCTGTCTATTCACCCCGACGTTTGATTTATAACACCCATGTCACTGAACAAGCTAATGTCGCCAACTTATGTCGCTGCCAGAATGTATAGATGGATTTTCATGTAAACGTTTTATAAAAAGTTATGTCATGTCGAGGTCTCAATGGAAAATGAAAGAGTTGTTTAAAACCGGGCCACTTGTCCACAATAATAACAGAAAGATAACAATCTTAAGACGAATCCAGTGAAGTATATAGAAATATTAATGAGAATAATACATAACCATGTTATGTGTTGATATACCGATTGTTTTGAAGAATATCGAAGTTCAAAAGCCTTGCAGTTAATAAATAAATTGAACTCGTTACAATGCAAACCATACCCTTCATGAAAGAGAACTTAAAACATTGATCCCTAGTCCCGAATGTCGGCTATACAGGACTGTTTAGGCTAGGGTTTTAACTAGCTATCCGGTTTTCTTCTAATGTCCAATACGAGCACATTCGGGTACGGCACTTATCGGTCGAAACGTCAGGGAAGACCCTTTTCCTTGAACAGTGTTTCTGGAGTGTAAAAAAAATACTGTTTTAGTCCTTTTTAGAGGACGTACTAGTTACGTATGACTGCGTATGATAGTTTTGGAGGCTCATATAAGGATTTGTTTTCTAATATGCAATGGATTCAGTGTAAAAACAATCGCATAAGATGCAATCTTTGTTGCAAGCGATAGATCTCAGGTTACTTGTAACTAGAGGACCTAAGCTGCCCTGCATCTAATCATCCACTCATAAAGGGATAGGGAAATTCTTCTTCAGTATGTATTGCAATAGTTATAAATACAGTGATAACACATGGCTTTCCAGATGAAACGTGTTTACTCCGGCTGATTTACTCTGGCCTAGAGACTTTCAAAAATTTCGCTTTATGCAAAACTTGCCAACGAGCTCTTTCCAAAGACACCAAAATTATTAAATCATTTCTTGATTAACATGATACGTTTTGTTGTATTTACTGGATGTAAATTTAAATAGCCTCTTAAAATACTGAAAATATATTTGCACTTTACTATTTACATACAAGGCGGTAAATGAATATCGATTTCGTTTGGTCATACCAATCGAAATCACCACCTCAGGCTCAATGAGAGACAGCGAATAATCTTAATACAACTTGAGAGTTTATAGGGCAGAAAGGGAGAACGTCTGTTTCAAGCTAATACAAATGCAAAAGCCGCTGGCATTAGATTAATGCCTTACATGTGTGAAGAGCGGGCACAGCGACTAGTTTATTCAAGAACTGCCGTCAATTTTATCTTTCTTTAGGAATCTACAATTACAAAGTTTTTTGGGGGAAAAATTAGTTTTTTCCATAACACACTAAACTACACCTTGTCAAATCATTCGTGCTACCTCACTTTACACACTGAAATTCCGTGATCGATGACATGACTGTGACTCTTTCTGATATGTTTCAACGGTTTCAGAATTATTGATAGATATTTGTTCATGATCTGAGACGAAAGGAGCATATTATGTTACATCTTATTATATTGAATCAAAATCTTTGAAACGATGTGATCAGAGAACCCTTTCTTTAGTTTTTTTCAATTTTAAAAACCAGTTGCACAAATATTTTGAATTGAAATTTGTTTCTTAATGCCAAAATAATATTCGGTTCTCACGCTCTTCCTCACTCACTTTGCGGATACCTCAATATATAGGCATATAACTGCAGTATATGACATCAGAGCATTCGTTGTAACTGTCTACCGTTTATGGAATAGCCTTCCTCTTTACATTAAATCAAATAGTCATCGTCGGTTTGTGATGGTGGATGAAAAAAAGTTTGCTTTTCGAGCGGATGACCCTGGCTGGTGTATCCTAGGTGGTTATCTTGGGTGGGGTTACTGGCAGAGAATGAATGTGCTAGAGTGAATGGAAATTGTTTTTATTTTTTGTATTTCCTCATTTTATTGAAAGAGTTCATTATGTTTTTGTTATTGTTGCATAATGTTATTGTTGTATTATACGGTGTGTGTTTTTAAACGCAACCTATTTTTAAGATTGAATTATGCACATACAGTAAACCCCCTCTTAACCGACCTCGTTTTAACCGACGATCGGATTACCCGCCCTTGCTGATTAAATATTAAAGTTCTTTTTAGCCGACCCTGTTTAGAATAGTTCGGTTTAACCGCCCTTTTCTTGAAATTGCGGCATTTCCGTTTCCATACTCGGCGATGGGAACGTTAGGCTCAACTCTACAGGTAACTACGGGTTAAAATATTTTGAATAGAGCATTTGTTAATTTATCAAAACGTACAGTGGATGCACTGACAACCAATACCGCATTACAAAAGATTTGTTAAAAATATATGAAAACGTTATTAAAGGTGTTAACATATGAACTTTTTTTAAAACACGTCTACTATTTAGTTTATGAAAAGGTTTTGTTTTGACCGTGTTTTGGGGTTTATTTGTGACATTTCTACAGTAATTATTTTGGAATATAGGTTGATGGTTATAGTTTATTTTCTAAATAATCAACGAATGGTCTCATAATAATGTTAATAGAACCCTAAATCAATAGAGCTTTCATTTTTATATGTTCGAGGATTACCCGTTTTAACCGACCTTTTAAGTTATCCGACCTAGGTCCGGTCCCGTGTGGGTCGGTTAAGAGGGGGTCTACTGTATAAATTTGAAATGAGTATTGTTTTATTGATCTTTACATTTGATACAACTTATTGTTTAAGTTTGATCACGTTTAATTTACATTTTGTGTTCAAACAATCCACCATTGGCATTTGTATAAAGCTGTGCTCTCTCCATCAAATTCTGAACACGTTTTGCAAGGTACGTATTTCAACAGACAATATCTTTATTGATAATTTCCTTAAGAAATACAATAGTGTGAGAAAATTAATTGGTTGTTCTTGCTTTACGGTGTTTTTGTTTGATTTATACATTTCCTCCTTCTTTCTTCTTGCTACGTCTGTCTCCTTCTTTCTATCTTCTATCCCTTTCCTTCTTCTTTCTTTCTTCTTTCTGCAGAATCATGTCAATATGTCTCTGACACATGTTTCTTTCAATTTCTTGCATTAAATTTGTTATGTTTGTTTTGAGGGGCTGAATATCCTGTGAATTGTTTTCGTAGGCCTTACCTTTTATGAATCCCCAAAGAAAATTATTTTGTGGGGTCAAATCCGGGGATCTTGGGGGGGAGGGGAATAATCCTTCACTGGTAAAATAAAGTTTTGGGCTGCGTTTAAAACATAACACCCTGTATATTTAATTTATGTATAAATTGTTCAAGCAGGTTTAGTGTAAGAAAGGGCCATGCGGCCCTAACTTTGCCTGTTGAAATAAAGAATTTTTCATTTCATTTTCATTTTTTCATTACCATTGATATAAAATTACAACACAAACAAAATATTTCTTTTGTCCTCCAGCCACACAATACTGTTTGGAATAGCTTGACTTTGACGGCATGCGGCACGCAATATTGAGCCTTACAGTTCACGTAAATCGATCAAGAAAAGGAGGGGAATGGCTTCACCTGGCGGGCAAAGGTCAGCCCTCTAGAATGGTTTTATTGGATGGTATAATTAAGCATTTCGAGTAATTTATGTTCAGAAAACATTAAGATATTTCCAAAATATTTCCTCCATGTTTCCAAGAAATTGGATACAATGCCTTAGTCTTGGCAGCGTATTTATGTTTTATTATTATTTTTCATCGTTATTGTACATTTGTTAAGAATTACAATTACGTCAAAATTTGTGTTGACATCGCTTGAACTATGATATTTATAATTTTGAGGATTAGATAATAATAATATATTTTTATTTTTATTAGTTTTGTTAACTTAGTGAATTTATAATTTTGAGTATTAGATAATAATATCTTTTTTATTTTTATTCGTTAGTGAACTTTAAATTTGACTTTTGTTAAATACTGCTATACTACTATATTTTAAGTGTTTTAACAGTTCGATTTTTAAAGTGGGAGATCGTTTCCTGTTCTACTTAGCTACCCTGTACATTGGAAAGATCATATAAAATAATTATAAAAGTGCATTAACTTTTTACTTTCCCAAAGTACAACTTGATGTTTCCCCTATTGTGTACTTGTGAATTGAAATTTAATAGGAAATATCTATTATTCACTCATTTAGGGTATAATTTCTTCCAAAATTTTATAAATCTACACTTACTGAACAGGTTTATAATGAAATTTCTGTTATCCGTCTGTTCTCTTAACCACCACACTCTCGGTCCCAAGGGAGAGTCAACAGAGGTGCCACTTGGTTGGTACAAATTAAACTAGGAAGTGGCAGCTAAAATTACTTGTTTTGTTGAGTGGGGCGGAAGCGATCCTAAAACCTTTTTCCTCTCTTATGTCTTCATTTGATAATCGTCTACATTAACGCAGTTTACCTTGCGTCTAAAACGTATATTGCCTTTGGACTTGTACAAGGCGTATTTATACCACTTAGCAATAAAAAAGTCATCAAAAACTATAACTACTTCTGATGAATGCGTTAATTTAATGATAGCCAACTAATAGTCCGGACAGCCGTTATAATTATGGAGAAATTTGCCCATAATTCAGGAATAATATAACGTCAAGAAGGAATGTAAGGTAACGATGGGATATTCGGCGAAGTAGTATTCAAGACGGGCAAAGATTTCCCCTTTCCCACCAAAGTCATTCCATCCCACCTTGCCCTTAACGACGCTCATTTTTCATCGACATTATTCATCCTGTATTACCCTTAATCAGTAAACGTAAGCCTCTGTTTTGCTTCACAATTTTAGTATATATTTCATGAGGAAAACTAATTATGACTTTTTCTTTTTTTATTGCTATTTGGTAAATCTGATAATATCAACAGCTATACAGGTTGTTTACTAAAAACTTCAATCCTGGGGGATGTGGTTAATTACATCGAAACTAATAAAAGATTTTCCTATAAAAATGGGTCCTAAAACGCTCGCTTATCCGTCTGTCGGTATGTATATGTTTTTAACATTATATTCCTTAACTTTGGAACGACTAGAAATATCAACTTTAAACGCATGTGCGCATGTGTTGACTCATAGGACCTATTTTGGTGCGGAGTATCAAGTTTCTACTTTTTACCATTAAAAAATGGCAGCAATTTTAATATTTTGAAATTTAATATCTTAGAAATCGTAAATTTTACGAAAATTGTACTAATGACAAAAAATTTGCGCAATTTTACTCCAAAAAAATCAGACGAAGATTATTAAGATCGGACTAGAGTTAAGGGAGTTATTCCAATTTTTCTAACAGCATTTGCTATAACTGCCATGAACAAGCATGTATTCTGATTGAAAAATTGCAATAACTCCGTTAATCGTAGTTCGATTTTAATAATCTTTGTATGTATTTTTAGAAAATAAAATTGCACAGCTTTCTTGTCTTTTGTACAGTTTTCGTAAAATTTACGGGTTTTAAGATATTAGGTTTTAAAGTATAAAAATAGCTGCCATTTTTAAATTGATACTCCGCAACAAAACAGGTCCTATTAGTCCTTAATATACGCACCAGGTTTGAAGTTGATATCTCTAGTGGTTCCACAGTTATGCGAAATCATGCTAAAAAAATACATACCGACAGACGGATAACCAAGCAATTTAGGACCCACGTTTATAGGTTTTTTTTTAGTGTTTTCCTTCCAAACGATCCAGACAACTTTATTGGGATGGAAAAAGAAGAAATTATTTTTACTTCGTGGTATACTCAGTCTTTGAAAGAGGTTGGTGGTTTCTTTTCAATCTTGCATTTGCTATGTCAACATAGACTATTGATCTGTATGATTATGTTATTAAGCAAAGCAAGGAATGAGCCGATTCAGTATACAGGAATGAATAGTACTGTTAAAAGATACTGGCTTTGCGGGAACTCGAACCCACGACATCGATGCCGTGACCCCATCGACTGCGTCTCTCACCCATTCAAAAACGCATAGAATGCATGATATATTGAAGCTTATCAATAATATATTTATTTTTGTGTTTTAGTGTTATGATGTATACATTTATAATTTTTATTTTAATTGTATATTTAATACATACTCAAGGGAGGTTCAGTCTTAAAAAATACAGAAGGTATTGTTAAGTAATTAAAGCTCTGATTTCAAAAAGCTACGAACACTGCAAAATTCATTTACCATACTTATGGACGTGCTCTCTCCTGATTATTGATTCTTGCGACACTTATTATTTCTGTGTTTTATGAAGTTCTTGTTTTCTTTTCAGTATAATATTTTTTGTGACTGCTTTTACAGTTCTCTGTTTTAGCTTTTTTCGTCCAGGTTATCCTTACTGTGTATTACTAATCTCGTTATGTTCTAGGTTCTTCCACCTGAATGTCGATGGGATCTGATTAGAGATCCCAAAACGTCGTGAAACTTGTTTTACCAATCAGTGATGGCAAATGTCCGCAAAAATCAAAATAAAAAATACAGTAAATTTTATGTATTTGGAATTTAAATAAATGTGTCGAAGCAAAATTTTAAATTATGTAGCCTCAAGTTCAAGAAAGTTTAATAATATTTCTTTGATACAGTAGTTAATTAAACTTATCTTTTCCGTTATTGTTTTCAGTGCCATATGATATATTACTCAACAACTTCCCACAGCCTTTAAGTAATTTTCAGTGAAATTTGACTTTTTGCTGAAATTTCACATGTTTGAGTACGTTTTTTTACACCGTACTCTGATTGCATTTTACCAGCTAACTACAATAGAGATTTCAACAAAAAGTAGCGGCGTAGTGTTATTAGAAAATATTGATACAAATAATAGTTATGATTTTAATAGCGAGACAGTTCCTAAGTTCCAGTCAGTTTCATTACCCCATAATTTTCTCCCGTTTTTCTCTTTACGTTGAAACGCTTCCTCATCGTCCCGGAATGCGGTTCGTTGTTACACTTTTGTCTTGTGAAGAGTGCGGGGACAGTGTGGGGGCGAGCGGCAGTTTTATGTTCCGGGTTCCCTATAATACGCCGTGTTCTGCCTCGTACATGTCGGACACGTATTTCATTACCTGTGAGGGGATTGGAATGTCATCGAGTTCCAGCTCTCGTTCTCTTACTGCCGAAATCTTCAGTATTTCTAGTGGACGTGCCACAAAATAATCTTATAACCTTGTCTTACCGACTCTACACCATAATTGTTACAGGAATACTAGGCGTCATGAGATTGTGACTCTCAAAACTTAAATAGCTGGTAATTTTTCCACATGATTATAGTAAAAGTTGAAAACTTCAAAACTTCTATTTTGAGTTTTGAACATCGCATTTTCATGACGCGTAGTATAGCAGGGTCTTTTAACGGCAAACATATTGAAGCCAAAATATTTACCTCCCCTTCTACCCATTAAAAGAAAGTATTTTACTATACTGCGTCTGAGAAGCTGAAGATTGATTGTAATTTTATCCGTGAAAAATAAATTAGTGAGAGATGAACTCGTCCGAAAAGAGATGCAAATGCGAATCTTGCATTTGCGATATCAACATAGACTGTTGATCTGTGCGTGTATGTTGTCAAGCAAAGCAAGGAGTGAGCCGATTCAGTACAGGGATGAATGGTACTGTTCTAGAAACAATTTTCTAGGGAAAAAAATTGTTTTATTGGCAACTTTGAGGTTAATGACATCACTTGTGTACTACTTACATAGTAACTGTATCAACACACCAACTGGTTTATTCATTGCAAACAAGGTAAACATTGCATCTTGAAACGTCACTTCTTGTATACTGGACTTACACACTTAATTTGACAGGAGATTGGCATAAATCTACAGAACTTGGGAAATTCCTATTAATTTTCTATAAAATATACTATATCATATAAAGTCTACTGAAAAATGTAAATGTTTGACTTACACACTTAATTTGACAGAAAATTTACATTAATTCATAGAGCATGTAAAATTTATGTAAAATTAATGTTGGACTTACACGCTAAATGTGAAAGAAAATTTACAAAAACTAAAAGAACTTCTAAAATTCTTGTTAAATTTACATAAAATAGAACTTGATGATTTACATAACATTTAACATTTCTTTGAAATATATGTTGAACTGACACACTTGTTTGACAGAATATTTACAAAAGAACAGAACGTGTGGCACCTGTGTAAACAGTTTGCACAATCGTCACACATTCTTTCAATTGTAAACTTGCCAATTTACAGACATTTAACAGGAAACTTACAGCTACGTCAAGGGATGCCGCTACTCCCTACCCCTAAGGTGTGTTTTTTTTTAAGTGTACCGACATTTACACATGTTCACATGTTCTAGCTTAAGACTAAAACCGTTGACTTTAAATCTCTTAAAGTAAGAGATTTAAAGTCAATGCTAAAACATGGTAAAATGAAAATAAAGACGAAAGTTAATTTTGCAAGGCAGATATAAAGAAAGCTTTAGGTAGTATCAGGTAAACCCAACACTATAGACCAAAGTTTTCCATATTTACTTAATCAGCAACAATAAACATCCACGATATTCAGAACAGACAATAAAGACCATATCCGGATATTAAGAGCAAAAGTGTTAATAAAAGTGTTAAATAGTAGATGTTAAGATAACATCTCATGCAGAAGAAATTGGGATTTACACACTCCAGTTCAACAGTATTCCGTGATTTTATGGATTGCCACTGTTTACACATAAACCATACCTATTTTATAGGAGATTAGATTACAAAGACAAATGCCGATATGTTTGCCTGCATTCGTAATTTTATAATTTAAAGTATTAATACAGGTAATTCCTGCAGAATAAAGAATATAGCAAAAATAAGGACGAATGTTAAATATATTTCAGGGCAGATAAAATTAATATTTATCATTTACATTTGTAATATAGCTTAATACTGAAACAGATAAATCATACTATAAAGCCAAAGTTCATACATTTAACTGTTATGTTATGTTACCGAACATAATTAGTAGATAGGATTAACACAACCCATTTATACAAACACAAGCTTAAGAAAAGTACATACTAAAAGCATAGATTAGTCTGACCATTAAGACAAATTTTAGCATTCATTTTATAAATTCAAATGTAGTTTTTAGACGTCAAGAATATGCACTTACGTTAACTTAAGAAAATCACAGACCAAATAAAGTTACTATTCTTGCGTGTTGTAAGAAAATTAGTTTTTAAATTAAAATCATTATAAATTTGTATTATAAAATTTAATTTAAAAAAATATAATTGTGCATCAGCTTAGTTTGGTTAATACTAATGCATACTTACAATTTTCCAATTTAAATTAAACAGAGGAGTGAGGATTAATGTATAACATTTACATATCACTAGCTTAAGGCTATGACTTGTCTTAATACATTACACAAGTATTAATATAGCAACCCATTTTTTTTAATTTTGTCATTTTATTCTTTGAAATATAAAGGGTAGATAGGATTAATATGTACTGTTTATACATGTCTCAGCCTAGGACTACTCTAAATAAAAATATTAGACAGACCGGGCATTAAACATCAAAGTGAATTTATTTCTTAAAATTTAATTTGCAGTTTTATAATTATTAACAATGTACGAGGTAAATAGTATTAATATATTACTAATGCAATAGCTTAAGACTACCGTATATACAATGTTTGACAATTCGGTTGGTAAAGATAAAAGTTAGTATTTTTGCCTCTTTTCGTATTTTTATATCTTAAATATACAGGGCGGATACAATTATGATGAACCGCTTACACAAGCAGGGTCTTAGGCTAACGACATTGCCAAATTATAGGTGGATCAAACAATCAATACCAAAACTATATAAATTATATTTTTTAGCCGATATTTTTTTATAATTTGAAAGATACAGGGTAGATAGGGTTTACACGCATGTTCAAGTCTATGACAACTACTATTCAAATGTTAGACAGATCAAGCATAACATTGTGTTTATTTTACCTATATGAAGAATACGAACCATGAAACTTATATATTAAAAGATGAGACTTATAATATTATAACAGGAGAGTTTTATAAACAGAGTTATTAAAAGCTAATTATAAATATATGTTTTTGATTTAAAAGTTATTACAAGGAGGGTGATGTATCTTATGTTAAATGGCTTGGATTTCCAAGTATTAGAAATATTTGGATTAATGTTGTAGATATATTAAAGTAATTTTTAAAAATACATTTATATCTCCAGCTAAGGTTGATGATCTACAACATTTTTTTTCAATTTCAAAGTAATAGAATGATATTTAAACAAATATTAACATTTAATATGCTACACTAACAATATATAAACAGGGATGAATAAATTTCCTTGGCCAAACCAAGTGTAAGAGTAAGAAGGAGGGAGGAAGGGTAGGATGCGAAATACTTATATATTTTATTCCATCAAAATTTATTGTATGATAAAATATTTTGACGATTGACACGCCATAAACACTAATTAAGAATGTTTATATGCGTGGGATTAAGAAGGAAAAAGACAAAAATGGTCATCGCGGCAAGTTATTTTTGCTCCATGCCCCGCGCATCTACATATACATATCAGTTTACCACAAAAACCGTGTGGACGAAAAGTGGAGGGGCCGCAACCCACGATAAATGACACAACTACTGCATTTTGCTTTTATAATCCTAGATTTATTCTACTGGGTATCCCATAATAGTCCCCTCTAACTTTATTTATATTTGTTCAAATATCAGTCCCACTCAACCCCTCTAAAATAATACTTCATTTTGAATGAGTACCCAATATTTGCCACCATCTTGGATCCGCCTTATTGGATGTAAAAAATGTTTTTTCAAATATGTAAAAGTGGTGTTCTAACCCATAATTTCAAGCTACATTTTTTCTCTGATTACGATGCCGTAGTTCGTTTTTTATTATCTCGATTGGTTCTCAAGATATGAGTATTTTCATTTATTTATTTTCAACCAATTTAAACGTTACAAATTTATAAAATGGGCCCATGACCACAAAATAGTTCCGGACTGCGTCAAACATCTGGGTTGTGCAATTAATCAATCACATGATTACATGTTTAGGTAAACGTGCATCTACATTATGAAAGTTTATGCTGCAAGCTCATGTGCAATAAATATGAAATATAAACAAGGCCTCATTACAATCCATGTCTAACTTACACGAAAAATCGTGGTAAAAGCCCCCGCAGAGCTTGCCGCAAGTCTAAGAAGAAGTTATAATCTAATTTGTGGAGCTAATACTCGATGTTAAGTTTTTTATTGCGCAAGGCAACATACAGCACAAATTACGTAGATTTAATGGGCCTTAAAAATAAACAGCGTTTCGACTGTTCAACACAATCGTGAAGTTTTAGCAAACGATTTGCAGAGCTTCCACTTTTTTCCACCCGCCAGAACGGCAGTATAGAATAATAGAAAAAATGCACTAAAGGAACATGATTAAACGTACGTTACAATTAGGTTACATAAGGGAAATACCAGTGCACCTCTCCCCGGCGGTTTGCGGTGTGGCTGCTGCATAATACAAACACCATACCCTAAATACTCAATCTAACAGGCTAGCATAATTTCCGCACCAACTCTTGTTAATTTAGGATGTCTCTACGACGACTTGATTAATGCGTAGTGAACTCTCTTTTTAACAATTTTTCTAAATAATCGCCTGACCCTTAATTTATGTGTATATTTTTAATTAATTTGAGAGTTTTAAATACCGAGGTTTATAAAAAAACGGACGTGACACAAGAAGGATTAATGTAAAAAGGTAAATGCTCTGGGATGGTAAAAAGTTTTCAAAATGTTCTTAATATGCCTATTGTTTACTTGACTGTTGTCGACAGTTATTGTGGTTCAGTTCACTCGATCCAAAACATTCTTTATCACAATGAGGGAATATTAAATCAAAAGAGGGAGTTGTGAGCTTTTGGTAGGTAAACTATATTTTTGACAAGTCCAACATCGTTAAATGGTAATGTACCTGTGATAAACATTTATAAATGATATGTTCTCCATTAAAAGTAACAGAGTGGTTGGTGTCTTCTGCATACAGAATATATTTTTTATTATGGAATAAAGAGTAATATAATCGACTTAATCGAAATAATAGAGAAAAGGGGCTTTTAGAAAACAATTTTCAGGTTTTGAAGAGAATTATAATTGTGAATCGTCCAAACAAAAGGAACAGGATCGCAAACAATCAACATAGCAATCCTATGCAATCCTATGGAGATCCTTTGTGAATCGTTCATTCAAAAGGATTTTAATTTCAAAAGAAATTTTAGCTATACCGCCAATATCGAAGTGTTTATATAAAATGAATAAAGACAAATAAAATGTAAAAGATGAACTCGATTAGTGGAAGTGATCATTTATTCAGCAGTACGAAACAGGGCGGATAAATAATAAAGGGAGGCTCGGGTTGAGGGGAAGAGTGGTTCGCCTCCGAGTTAGTTAAGGAAGACTCCGGCTCATTCTTCGCATCGCATCATTATTTCCGTCTTATGCGAGAAATGTTCTTTAAATCTAAATTCAACTTTCGCTCATCGTCTATCGACGATAAAAAAACTCCTTTTATAAGGAACTTTTTTAAACACGAAGTGCTAAGTATATGACGGAGAAACCGTAGATGAATTGCCTACTTATGAACTGCCTTACCTTTCCTTAAGGGATAAGGTATTACCGTAGGTCTCATGGTGAGACCTAAGCTTGAGGCCATGATAACTTTACGTTTAGAGGCCCCCTGAAGAAAAAAATACCATCCGTCCGAATATATATATATATATATATATATATATGTTCACCCAACTATCATTGTGGCAACCGTACATAAGGAAAAGTGTATGCAAAGTGGCGACCGGTGCTTATGACGACCGTATATGGTCGTCATATACACACTTGGGTTATTTCATCTCCTTTTGACCTGCAGATACGTATGGGGATGACTTAGAAATTTTATTTTGGTCGTCATATTGCGCCTAAAACATATATTAATAGTTCATGTAATGACCGTGGGTGCGCTAGTGTCGCTGAGTGTATATTTCAATATACGGCATTTGGTGTAATACTGCGACCGGAAAACTTGGCAACACTGGTTCTCCCGGACGCGTATATCCCTCGGTTCTAGAAGCTGAGGGTTTTGAGCATGCATGAGAGCATTACGCGGTATTTTTGCTGATTATTGTAAAGTGGACTGTGGTGATACTAAAGAAGTTGTTTCGCCTACTTTCCGGGTGGTCGAAAACGAAGGGAGGGGAACATAGCGGGGAGTGTTAAGCATTAAAATGCATAACTTTTGAAAGCAGTAAATTATTTGGTTAAAACGTCATTTTAATAACACAAATTTATAAAATATATAAAAGAAAGCTATAAAATAAATAACAGAAAGTTATAAAATATATAACAGAAAGTTATAAAATAAGTTGCAAAATAAATTGGTTTCAGTTGAAGTTATTGTGATTTAGATTTTTTCTACCGGGCAGTATTCAGTACGTACATGGAGGACGGTGATTGTTTTGGAAACTGCGACGTCAATATCATTCTCAGAGTCAACATATTGAGCTAAATGCTGATGAACAATATTCGTCTTTTTTTGGTTAGGGAAATACTAATTCCACCAATAGCTTAATATGTTATAGTAATATAGAAATAAGTAACTTTAATAATATGCTGGTTAATTTACATTCATTTAATACGCTTTTAAATACTATAGGTTTTCTTTCTGAGTGTTGGCTAAATGAGGTGAGAGGGGGATGGGTCTGACTTAAACGAGACTAAACCGATGGGGTTCTAGTCTTACAACGTTTCTTGCAATCTTAAACATGCTTAACTAATCCAAGAAAACACTACCTAAGAAATGCTAACAATAATTTATGTCAAGGTAAATCAAGTATAATTTACAATAATTATATAAATTCAACAAAAACATTAATAATACTTTTTAATTTGATATTTTTTCCAAACAGAACATTAACGAGGAATTATTACATTACAGAGTTTACTTATTCTTTTGCAACTAAACGGAAAGTCTTGACAGATGAACAAAAAATATCTAAATTATCAATTAATGAAAGTCTATTATACAATTTCAACACAGCTATCTGTGATCAAGTTTTACGTATTGAGAGAAGTTTTGACACCAACGTCAGTGCGAGAAAATTGGGGGATGAACAGCTTGTGGGACCGGGACCTGAGTTTTTGAACAGTTTCACTATTTTTAATTTGTTACTTACGATGGAAATACCATCACCGAAGCAGCCTCTAGCCTATATTGTATTACTGAAACATTAAAAAGTTTTATTGAATTTATATTTTTTACAAAATTTCCTGATCGCCTAATAAAAAACCAGAACGTCACTCTTACAGATGGAATCTATAATTACCTTGAACTTACATTTCAAATTGAAGACAATGCCCAGATCACGTATAAATGATTTAATATTGAGTGAAGTACCATATAAATTATAATTATAGCGATGAATGTTTTAATCCAACAGCCATGACCGCCAGACCTTCGTTAAAATCGGATAGTTTCTTTGGACAATGTTCCCTACAAAGGTAAGAAGAATCAGTGATTTTGATATTCGAATCTTCTTCAATTTGGCTGATATACAGAAATTCGTATAGTTGCAAGCTTCAACATATAACTTAAAGAGCTGGTATTTTTTTTTTAATACAGGAAAGTGAACTGATGTTTAAGTAATTGAAGCTTGCAATGGTATGATGGCAAGTAAAATAATAAAGAAAATAGCTACATTTTTTTCTTATCTTCGGAATAATGTTCGGAATGAATTACATCACTCATTTTCAGACACTTGGTACACTTTTAAGCCCATTAATAATGCGTGTTTAAACTTTAGTAAATTATAATTCGACTAACGCTCCTGTATAAAAACTGAATATACACAGGTTTTATTGGGAGCTATCAAGAGTGTTCCCTCAGTAACCAGATACTTTTTAAATTTTGCCAGATACACTGAAAATCTGCCGTGTATCATCTATTATTATTCTCATAGTTACCCTCGAGAGTAAGATGACCAGAAGTTTGTATGAGATTAGGAATATAACCTTAGCTTTATATTTGAACGTACTTTTGGTACATTTGTCATCCATTCTCTGTCAATCCATACCCTTGCAAGCTTCAACGCTACTTAAACGACTTTTCACTTTCCTAAATAGAAGTGGCCAGATGTTTGAGTAGTATCGAAGCTTGCAATGATATGTATTTGTGTAACCAGGGGTGGATTTGGAAATTTGCCGTCCGGACTTCCGTACGGACTTCCGGCAAGATCGAGATCGTGTGATACTAAAGACAAACAAAAATTTGAATAATATGTTAAAAGTAGCTGCGTAATAGGCTATGTAGAAATGAAATAAAGAGAAATTGTAAACCCTTCCTCAACACATTCCAGTTTTGTAACGCGATCACAGATCGCCATCGTCGCCTAAATTGACAAAACGAAATACCATACTGGACAATTCTAATATACTGTACAAATATTTTACCATATGATAATATTTCACATGTGTTAATTTTAATTCAATATTGTAAACAGAAACAAACAAATACAGAGTTTCTTTCATAATTGATCAAAAACGCATTTCATTTTTATTCTTTCTAAAATAATTATATTTCTTCTTAACTATACATTCCTTCACGAAACATAAATGGTCCTAACGATTCGGATTTAGTTTACCAACGATATGGAAACTACAATATTATTTATATTTCAAAAAATAAACTATAATCATTAAGTTCAACATAATACAGTCCACTCAGAAAAAGAAATGGCACCTACGCGGGGAGAATTCAAGATTGAAACATACAGAAGGTCAACAGATTTAATCAAAACAAGACTAAACAAAATAAAATCAGATGTAGAAGCTATACAATGTCAGGAAGAAGATCCAAGTCAACTCCAAAAGAAAAGATTGAAGACATACGTATCTGAGATTGAGAAGAAACGAGCGGACTTCGAGCAAATCTTCAACTGCGCAGTTTCTCATGAGGATCACGAATCGCTACCAAACAAAACGCTTGCTTCCGATCAAACAGAAGTTGAAGAACTTTATGTGGACATCGCAACAGTAATCGATTTTCTTCTCCAGCCTTCAGTTGAGCCCCAACCTAACGTAAGCGATAACTTGGAAGCTCCAGGTATGTCCTCCAATATTCAACACTCAGTAAGTTTGCCGAAATTTGAGTTAAACAAATTTTCTGGTGACTTATCAACCTGGATAACTTTCATTAACTTGTTTGACTCCTCAATACACTTCAACAACTCACTTTCAAACGTAATTAAATTTCAATATCTTTTAAGTGTGTTAAATGGCGAACCACTAAACTTGATTCGCAATCTAAGTTTGTCTGATGACAACTACATTATTGCATACAATCTACTTCGGGATCGGTATCAAAATGACCGATTACTGCAATTAATGCATCTTAATCGCATACTTGACCTCCCGGAAATATCCGTAAATCATGTTCCTGGAATCCGACAGTTTGTTAACACTTTCAATGAAAACACCCAGGCATTGCAAGCAATTAAATGTGACATGCCAGATCCTAATCCGTTTTTGGTCGCAGTAATTTTGCGTAAAATGGATGCCGATCTTCGCAAACGGCTAGAGTCATTCCGGGACACATCACCAAATGGTAATCATTCCTTACCTACTATTAAAGAGATTTTCAATTTCCTTAATCGGGAATGCATTCATTATGAAGATGCTACTTTTTCTTTAACTGCTCGTATGGATGAGGCCCCACGCATCAACACCAAACCCAAAACCTCATCTCGAGAAGTAAATGTTTCAAAGAATAGTGTAACAAAAAGGTCTTTTCCTAAGGACGTTATGTCTTTTTCATGTGCTGGGTGCAAACAAACTAGTCATAAAACTTACTCTTGCCCCATATTTCTCGCAAAAAGTCCACAAGAACGCTTTCAAATAATAAAAACTCGCAATCATTGCATTTCATGCCTCGGAATGCATAACGTCAAATCATGCAAGTCTCAATCTACTTGTAAAGTGTGTCACAAACGACACAACACTCTTTTACATTTTAATTCACCTAATTTAGATGATACAATTCAACAATCATCTTACAAGGTTGAAAATAGCACTAATGGTTCTCCAATTATAGACCCAAACAGTGCTGATCCATCAATAACATTGAGTGCCCAAAATCAGCTAACACATCCTAACAAAGACACCACAGTCTTACTAGGTACATTATTGATTAAAATACGAGCTTTGAATGGTACAGCTCATACATTTAGGGCATTGCTTGATTCAGGTAGCATGTGTTCATTAATTACAGAACATGCAGTCAACTTGCTAAATGCTCGTCGTCAATATTGTGACGTTCAAATCTCAGGTATCAATCAACAAAATACTCGAAATAAGGGTAAAATATACGCAACGCTAGAAACTCTGTCGGGTCAACAAATCATCACTGATCATTCTATGATTATATTGAATAAACTTACAACCGACCTTCCACGCATGCCTGTCTCTCCCGATATTGTTCAATTGGCACAACAGTACAATCTTGCTGATCCTACCTTTCATAAACCAAGTCGGGTAGACATTATATTAGGAGCTTCATTATTTCCTTATATTTTCACTGGAAAACAGATTTCCTTAGGCCCTGATAAGCCGCACATCTTTGACACTAATTTTGGTTATGTAGTCATGGGAATCACTCCATGCCTAACCTCGTCGTCTTCACCATCTACTTCTAATCATACTAGTACTCTAAATGCATGTCTTCATTCGTCAGATGTTGACATTCATAACTCCATTCAACGTTTCTGGACACAGGAAGAACTTCCTAAATGTTCGGTTCAATCCGAAGAGGATATTTACTGCGAAAATCATTTTGCAGAGACACATAGTCGTGACGATACAGGACGTTATACTGTCCGATTGCCATTCAAAAATCCGATTCACACATTGGGCTCCTCTCGCAATGCCGCTGAATTACGATTACGGGCTATGGAACGAAAATTCGCAAGCAATAAACGGTTTTCTGTACTGTATCACGATTTCATGGATGATTACTTATCTCTCGGGCACATGTCAAAATACGAAGAATCCGTCTTACCTGAAGATCATTATTTTTTACCACATCACGGTGTTCTGAAAGAATCCAGCAGTACAACCAAACTGCGTACCGTATTTGATGCTAGTTCCAAAACCAGTTCCGGATTATCGTTAAATGACATACTTTTAACAGGGCAAAAGCTGCAAACTAACATAGCTGATATACTCATGCATTTTCGACGTCATAATGTAGTGTTTTGTTGTGATATCCGTCAAATGTATCGCCAAATTAACATTCATCCTGATGACCGTAATTATCAATTAATTCTTTGGAGAGAAAATACTTATGACCCAATTAGTATTTATAGGCTCAACACCGTAACTTACGGAATGAATAGTTCTCCTTTCTTAGCCATTCGCACACTACTCCAACTGGCCAACGATGATAGTCATGATTTTCCAAAAGCAGCCCATGCCATTCGTTCTCACACATATGTTGATGACATCATCACAGGAGCTGACACAGTGGAAGACGCTATTGATTTGCAAAATCAACTTACTTCTTTACTAAAACGTGGTTGTTTCGAGTTACGTAAATGGGTCTCTAATTCACCTCAACTTCTAAATAATGTTCCACATTCCCATCTAGAGACTCCTACATTTCTATCTAACTCTCCAGATCCACAGTTTTCAGTTTTGGGGCTAAGATGGTCACCGACTACAGACGCATTTTCGTACGCTTTTCAATTGCCTGAAAAACCTGTAATTCATACCAAACGGACAGTTATAAGTACCATTGCAAAAATTTATGATCCTTGTGGTTTCCTGAGTCCTTTTATTATGCTTGCTAAATCTTTCATGCAACTAATCTGGACGAAAGGTTTATCATGGGATGCTCCTCTACCAAAAGACCTTCAATCTCAATGGACATTATTACTGAAAGATACTGAAAATCTATCTAAAATCACTATACCTCGTTCCTTGAATATCAGTCTATCACATAAAACAGAGCTGCACGGTTTCTGTGATGCATCGGAAAACGGATATGCCGCTGTCGTTTATGTTAGATGCGAACAACCTAATGGTACCACAGTTGTTAACTTAGTCATATCCAAGACCCGGGTAGCACCTTTGAAGCGTGTCACCATACCTCGACTAGAATTATGCGCAGCTTATCTACTCGCACAATTAATAGCTCATTGCATTTCACTACTTCCCGAACATTTTACTTCAAATAACATCCATCTTTGGAGCGACTCTACGATCACATTAACATGGCTAAGAACCCCACCATACCGTTTGAAAACATATGTGGCAAATCGGGTATCTCAAACTCAGGAGCTTGTCCCAATTGAAGCATGGAATCATATTTCATCAGAAGAAAACCCAGCTGATTGTGCTTCACGAGGTTTGATTTTGTCCCGTTTGACTAATCATTCCATTTGGTGGAAAGTTCCTTCATGGCTTTCATTACCATCATATGAGTGGCCAACAACGTCGTTTACTCCCATACAACTTGACGCTTCGCATGAAGTTAAATCAAATCCTTTGCCAGTTCTGTCCACCAGTCAAGCAGAAGAGTTGGCAATACTGTCCAAGTTTTCATCGTGGACTAAGGTAGAACGAGTAATGGCGTTCGTTTTAAGGTTTATACATAACTGTCGAAGTTCAGCATCGAGACTAGGTAACCTCACATCAGAGGAACTTCAAGAGTCAAAAGTAAAAATATTTTATTTAGTTCAACAGTCAACATTTAAGAATGAGTTTTTATCATTAACTCATAATGAATGTCCAAAACAATTGCAAAAATTAAATCCATTCATTGATGAAAATAGTTTGATTCGCATTGGTGGTCGTTTACGCAACACTTCACTACCACAAGACGCAAAATATCCAATCTTGTTACCAAAACGACATCATATAGTTGATATCCTTATCGACTATTATCATATTCAACATTTACATGCCGGTCCCCAACTTGTCCAGTCATTACTGTCGCAAAAGGTCTGGATTTTGAACGCGAGAAATGCTGTCAGGTTACGCATTCATAAATGTGTGATGTGTTTCAAAATTCGCCCGACAAACAAAAACCCATTTATGGCAGACTTACCATCATTTCGAGTCAATCCAACTAAACCATTCACATCAACTGGCATAGACTATGGCGGACCTTACACAGTCAAAGTAGTGAACATGCGGTTCACAAAAACGATCAAAGTTTATATTTGTGTTTTCATATGCATGGTCACAAAAGCTGTTCATCTTGAAGTTGTCATGGACTTAACAACTGACGCTTTCATCGCAGCAATCAGCAGATTTATTTCAAGGCGTGGATTATGCACAGACATTTACTCTGATTGCGGAACCAATTTCGTGGGTGCCAACACAGTTCTCCGTAATATCATCAAATCCACAATACAATCTACTGACGCCAAACAACGTATTCAAAGGTTCTCGTCAAATCTGTCCATTCGCTTCCACTTCAACCCACCTGCATCTCCACATCATGGTGGACTTTGGGAGAATGCCATAAAGTCTGTGAAACATCATCTTCATAGAGTAATGGGAAACTTGATTTTGACGTTACCCGAATTCATTACTTTGGTGACAAGAATTGAAGCCATGCTTAATTCTAGGCCATTGACACCTATTTCCAGTGACCCTTCAGATCTAATGCCACTAACCCCAGGACATTTCTTAACTGGTGGTCCTCTCACATCATTACCAGAAAATGATCTAACACATATACCTGCGAACCGCCTCAAACACTGGCAACTAGTGCAACATCTCTTCCAACGGATTTGGGATCGCTGGAGCCTTGAATATCTGCATACGCTCCAACAACGTAACAAGTGGAATCTCAAAACATTAAATTTGAAAATTGGAGATTTGGTGCTGTTACAAACCCCGTCTACTTCGTTATCATGGCCATTGGGAAAAATTGAAGAAACATTTCCAGGATCAGATGGAATTGTGCGGGTAGTCAGAATCAAGACTAAAGATGGCAGTTATGTTCGACCGGTAACAAAAATATATCCACTACCAATAGACTAACAAGAGACATTACGTTGAAGTAGTTACTTCAAGGCGGCCGGTATATGGACAATTCTAATATACTGTACAAAAATTTTACCATATGATAATATTTCACATGTGTTAATTTTAATTCAATATTGTAAACAGAAACAAACAAATACAGAGTTTCTTTCATAATTGATCAAAAACGCATTTCATTTTTATTCTTTCTAAAATAATTATATTTCTTCTTAACTATACATTCCTTCACGAAACACCATACATTATTTCTTTGTTGTATCTTGACTTAAGCCTAGCTTTTAAACATAAACTCTAGTCAATCATAGAAAAATGGAATACGATGTAAAATAATACCGATTGAATAAATTTAAAAATATAATTTCTAGGCTACATAATATAAAGAATTACTGTATTACGATTACATTTAATCAAAAAATAGTTTATGATGAAATTCTAATAAAAAAATGTCTTATAAAGAATTTTTATTGGTATTATTGGACTTGGTTAATTCGTGCCTGCCGCCTTGGCCGGATCGAGTCGCGTCGTCCTCGGGACAGGACGGAGGACGGCGGGCGCGGTGCGATCAGTGATTACCGTTGCTGCCGTTCTACTTCAGGCATAAACACCATTTTAACAGCCCGTTCACCATTTTAACAGGAGGATGGCATTGTAAGCTAATCCTCCTGTACCACAAGTTTGTTTTCCAAGTGATTTTTTTTTGTAACAATGTATTATGAATTAATTGTTGCTGTTAATTTTTTTTATCTGCCGCCTCTGAAAATTTGTTGATCTGGGCTGCAGCCCCTATAGCCCCCCCCTCCTAAATCTGCCACTATGTTAGTTATAAACGAAATTTCATCGTTAGTTTCTGATCCATCTTAACCGTGTTGGGATCATGTGCCGAGAAACTCAGCTTTCATGAAATTACTCAAGCCTGACATACGAGGCCTCTCTATTAATTTCAAATTCCTTTAATTCTTAGAAGCATATGATATTTTCTTATTTAACCTTCTAGGACAGGCCTTTGCTGGGTACACTATTGAGGCGGGTGAAAAAAATTATGAGGGAGCCAGGCAATGAGAAATCTTAAATAATGGAATTTATTTTTAAATTGCAATTTATTTATACTTTTAATCAGTTTGTAATTTTAATGTAATCGTAGAATATCTCATATAGCC
Source organism: Flexamia atlantica (assembly GCA_035578135.1). NCBI lineage: Eukaryota > Metazoa > Arthropoda > Insecta > Hemiptera > Cicadellidae > Flexamia > Flexamia atlantica. The sequence continues at coordinate 44,584,144 of JAQJVK010000007.1, read as the reverse complement.
TAATCATTGAATCACCATGAAGCTCTGCAAGCTTGACTTTAGCTGGGCTGCGCACTTTGGGCCCCGTACTGTGGGGAGCGACCACAGAAATGGTACGAACTTACAAGAAAGTAAGGGAAATTTAATCTCTAGAACTTAATGCAGAATAAAATTTTCAAAGATGATCAATTCTAAATATTTTTATTTTTCAAATTTAATTTTTATCAATTTTTTTAAGTTTTTCTCCTAGAACAATGAGTTTATCTCGTAAAGTTTGCGGTCAACAGTTCGGAATTTTAGTTGGCTGCTTCTTACTCCTTAATAAGATTGCTTCACATAACCTCAAAACCTTTAATTGTAGCAAAGCTTCAGCTATTCCAGTTTGGCATTTGGTCTCTATTCGTCACCAAAGTCCCATCGGGCCTTGAGATTTACTGTTTCCATGTTAAACTCCGTCATTTTGCCCCAGAATAGGTCACTTGCATGACGCGTGATGAAATAAACAATTTAGTACTAAAGATTTCAAGGCTAACGTTTAATAGGAATTTGTGAAGAATAAGCAAAATAATCCTATTCCCTTTTACTGAATTAGAAAAAAAACAGAATGCCTCAGTGATAGTGGAATGGCAGGTCGTCATTTTGCCTCAGTGAACAGTTTATTCATGTATAAAGGCTAGAGTGAAAACTGGCAACGCTGTATGTCGCCACAGTGATGGTAAATATTTTGAATGGGGTTCAGAACGATAGTTGAATGTAATGTATATTACTGGATGCCATTTTGTTTGTTGCATGTAAAGTCGTCACAATGATGTCTCTGTGGTTTCCTTACAGGTAACAAAAAAACTTGAATTGTGAGTTGATAATGTTGTTTCTTGAGTGTAAGTTAGAGTATTTCTATATAACAATCTAAATATACACAACTCCTCGAGGCGGTTGTCATGCTGTAGGTGTTGTGTAAAGTCGCCACAATGATAGTGCGATCTATAAATATATATATATATATATATATATATATGTTTGTGTATGTCTGTTAACACGATAGTGGCCGCAAAAATGGTCCGATCTTAATGAAGTTTGGAACAAACATCTAAAGTGGTAATTCCTCGGACGGGTTCGAAAACCAGCCCGATCGGACCACCAGAAGGAGGGTCAAGGGAATAAACCCCCCCCCAAAATGGGTTTTTGAGCTATTTACATAGAAAAATAACAATAATTGAATTTTCGTTCGCATCATTGAATTCAGCTCGAAAAACAAACAATTTAATATGTTTTATTGTTGCTCTATTTCCATTGGTTACCGACATATTGTAAGCTTTAAACACAGTACATTGTCCCTAAGTTGTTCTTATGGGAAATAAATAAAATTTTACAAGCCGTACATTTGTCAACATACTTTAGCATAGTTGGTTTGTTTTTTCATCTAGGTAAGATCTTTTGTATAATACCCTAAAATCCCCGATTTTTACATTTCCGTGGCAACACCATACTTACATCAAACTTATTACAACCATTATAACTTACTTACAAACATCACACTTATTCCCTATCTTATTCTTATGAGATTACAAAAAAATGTCGTAATATTTTGCTATGTTTAATTGAAATATGAGTTTGTACTTTTGAAATCCGCTAGGTACGCAGGCTTGCTCCAACGGGGGTCGCCACCCAAATGTTGCATACCTGTTGCAGCAAACCTATTCAGAACTCATACTCTATCTTATTCTTATGGAGCTTACAAAAAAAGTGTCATATTTTGCTATGTTGGATTGAAATATGTGTTTGCGCATTTGAAATTCGCTGAGTACGCAGGTTCACTGCAACGGGGGTATTGTAGTAATATCTTGATCATTTAAACCCTTTAAAAATTCCTTTTTTTTTCAGAAAATCGAGGGGGTTTTTCCAGTCAATGATATCGAGCTGATTTAATTTAACATTTAAATTAATCGATTTTCCAGATTTAATTGAAAGAGATGCAATCCTAACGGGCTACACGTTCCTAATCCAATAGGCTTACACGGACTAATCATATACGTTTGGGGTGGAGGGATTTGAGCAGAATTGACTGAATAGACATCCATAAATCCAAACATTTATCGCCTTCCATTATCATCACATACGTCACAGCATCATCGAGTGTTAAACGCAGAATATGACCGCGGTAACAGTTGGTGTGCGTTATCAGGTGTTGATAAGTACACACCGGTGTAATACCGACCATAAAGCCACGAGCACGAGAGAGCCGACCACCGGGCCTTTGAAGTTCTGCACTGTTCCCCAATGCAATAAATTAAATAAATAAATAAATATTTTTTCTGAACAGTTTTCTATATATTTTCTTTCCAAGCAGTACATTTTTATTTTGAAATAACACAAAATATAAAACCAGGGTGATCTTTACAAATCCTGTCTATATAGAAAAATAGGGACTCAAAGACATTAGTCCCTTTAGCGGTTCCAATTTCTGTTTGAATCCTGGAGAAAAATAATAACAGACTCCTGTAATATGTAATATTACAATAAATAAAACCGTGACTCTATGTTTAAAAAAGAACAGATACGTGAAATATGACAGTACTGTAGTAGACTACATTGAGAGTACTGAAGTAGACTCAATATTGTCAATTATTTGTCTAGTTATAATTCTTTTCCTCTTTCCGTACAGGAAACCCCTAGATCAACCAGTCCCATAGATACATGAAATTATCCAAGAGAAATAAAAATATCACTCGAGTGTTTCAGTTAGTATGAAAATTTCTGAAATGATACCTCTTGAAGTACCAAAACCATCTGAAAATGTTTGTTGTATAACTTGGCATAAGGTTTTGAGGTCGGTTCCCCGCTCTCTTTTAAAGGATAATGTAATAATTAATGTATTTAAATAGTACCTTGAGAAACTAGTCTCATTATTTTTTAATTAATTGATTTTTGCCCATTACTTCCTATTTTTAAGTAACTGCTGTTGACTTTGTTTTTTTTGTAGTTATTCAGATAGTAAACTTTGAAAACGCAAACAGTTTTTTTTATAACAAATTAAGTGGTACAAAATAAACTTGATACTCCGTACCAAAACGGACCTAATCGATTTTTATTGATGTACTATTTTGAAGTTGATGTCATAGAGGTTGATTTCTTACTGTAGGACTATATCATAATGTAAACAAACACACACATACACACACAGAGAAAGAGAGAAAGAGAAACCCAAGGAAGATTGGAATCTACAATCTAAGGTAAATGCGCCACTAGCCGACACTGCTCCAATGCCTGACAGCCTTGATTTATTAGCCTTATAATGCGGTTCCTACATAGCATTTTACAAGATTGAATTTCATAAAGAAAATCTTGGCATTTTTATAAAAAAAGAAATATCATTTTGCTCAGAATAAAAGATTGTTGTTGTTTTAAGTCTTCCCTACCCGATAACATTGCTTTTCGAAGTTCTACTTCACTCCTTATCAGAATCGTGAAGGAGGTAGCTTTGGGTTTTGTAATTTTAGTGATATTCGTAAATATGATAAAATATTAGGTTCAAATTTCATAAAAATACGCCTTTTTGATGATTTTACACTAAAAATTAATTTGAACTTTTAGTCTAGGCAACGAAAATGTATAGAGAGAAATGTTTGGAATACAATTTTTGACTTTGCAGCTTTGTGTGGACTTGTAAGGAGGTGAAAATTTCAGAAGTCCCCGCCCGTAGCCCTTGAGCGGGAGGATGTAGAGGAGTCTGAAGGTACCATTTTTTAGGTTTTTCCTAAATATCTTGAAAACTATCAACTTTTAGTATTCCCTATCAAATTGGAAAATAATAAAAAAAATAAATTTCCTGCAAGAAAAGTATGTAATATGTCTATTTTGGTCCAACCATTCACAAGGTAAACACTAATTTCATCGATATTTCAAAAATTTCCCTTCCATAAGAAATACATGTAAATTTGTGTGTAACATATGCAATCTTTTTCACCTAAAGGAATAATTTATGAAATATTAAAAAAATCCATTAATTTCACATTTCTTCATAAAAATTGGTCTAAAATGAAGGTTTGGGCGAGCTTACAGGAAATTTAATTGTCTTTAATTTTCCAGTTGAATAGGGAATACTAATAGATATAGTTTTCAAGATATTTAGAAAATACATAAAAATGGTACTCGTCTGGCGGAACTATCATGCTCGCACGGTAAAACGGTACTTACCGGGCTTGTAACGTAATATTATATTTAATCGGACAGCTGCGTTTTCTTTAATTTAGACCGGCAGAGATGAGACCTTTGCTTGGTCGGTGCCATTCACCCATTCGCCCCGGCCGATCGATACGTGGCTTGTGTGTGCCGCGTACTGCTTTCACTTCCTAGTCACTTTTGATTCGGCAAGCGAATTTTTAAAAGTGACAATGTGGCAAAGGGTAGCTGATAGGGTTCATGGAAAGGGCTGGTTCATATAAAAAACATTGGTAGAACATTTTGTATTTGGTAGACAAAGCAGTGCCATCTTCCGACAGTTGGTGAATGACAATAAGGCTTTTCCAAAGATACTGCATTAGCTGCTAAAATTATATCATGCATTTCTTTTATTAAAAAATTACTTACAATGAGTTTCTAGTGAATTTAATATATAAAGTATTTCATAATTTGTTTTTTATACAACATTTCAAGAAGAAAAACTTTTATCAACATTTCAACTGCACATTTTATCAAACGAAATTTTCTCAGCTGTTTACTAGAATGGGTATTCAGGATGAGCCTCTATCCCTGCTAAGATCCCCGTGAATCTTCTGCCTTCTTCCCCTTTATCGAGCGAGTTCAGTTCCTCTACCTCTTCGTCAGTCAACTCAAAGTCAAATACCTGTTGAAATTTAATTTATTAAATCATTTTACAAGGTCAAAAGAGTAAATCAAATGAAAATCATGACGTATCGCCACATGGCTGCTATCGAAGCCATCTCTGGTATTTACAAGGCCGCGGCGCAAGTAAATGGCAACAACGCGTCTAAGGGTTCAGCTGATTTGTTAATCCATACTCTTTTATGGCACCATCTTTTGTTTACTTTAAATCAGCTGGCTCTGTAAGGGTTTTACCATGCAAAAAAACCCTTGCAAAGCGGCATTGCCAGTTCGAAGGCCGCGGCTTTATTACTACCGATGGCCATGCTGCTACGCTTTACCCGACATTATAAAAAAAAACGTAATCCAAAATTGATTTGTAGTATAAAATCCAATCTCACTTCCAGATTTTTGGAGACTGATGATTATCAACTGTTAATCTACATTCAAAAATCTAGAAAACTTGGATTTTATGTGGGCCAGTAAAACAAATAATTAAACAATAATGTTTCAGTTTAAAAACCACTCTGGAAATACTAATAAACTTGAAATGATTGATGAACGGGTTTACATTGATTACCAGTAGTATTGTTAGTTTAAAATCTGTAGTTGAGACTAGAGCCTTTTGGACCGTTGCAGCGTGGAGTTTGCAGTTACATCAAGAGACTCGACACTCGTCAATATTCAAATCCGTAGTTTTTCGAACCGCTGCATTCAGTTTAAAAACCAACGTATTTATTCATAGCTTGCACCGAGTCCTTCCACTGTCCCATTTAATCATTCCTATGTAATTCTTCTTAAAACTAATTAATTACAGAAGAAGGTAAATTTGTATCTTGGGTTTGGATTTTATAGTGATACGTTTTTACATATTTTTAAGTGGATCAACTTAATCAAATAAGTAATAAAAAATTAACTTCGTCCATATTAACGTTTATCTAAACATTTTCAAAGGCCTTTTTTATTTCATATTTACAATAAATCAAATTTATCATGAATTACATTCTTTTGCATGAAATTTCATGCAGCACAAGTACTAGAATTTAGAAAAGTATTGACAAAAGGTTTAGTGTATTTTTAATGTAACAGATTAGGAACAAATGCATTTAATTGACGTTTAGTTTATCAACTCACATTATCGCATCCCTGAATTCATTTACATACACAAACCGATTCAATATAGGTGTTTAAACACCATCACTGGAGGGAAAGAACAAAAAATCACTTTGCACAGGTCTATTGAATTAGAGTACTGATTCTACCGTTACTGTTAAATAACATGTTTTACCCCCTAGACAGCTCTCTGGCTGACTGGTTTAACTAGTACAGAGGTCGACATTAGGTACAATAATCAGAGGGAGTCATTGTATTGGTAGGTCTATTGGCTACCCAGGACGACCAGCTTCCTGTTCCTCTTGACTCTCTCGGATCCCTGAGTTGGATACCCAGCACAGATCTGATCCCTGCTCCCCGGAGGGATTAGTTGGTCCATCTGGGAGGGGATGAGGGATTCTTACCCGACAAACTCCTAAGCGTTCCATCCTATAAATCCCTTCCTTACGTGAGCTGTACAATATGCCCAGGGAGACGTGCCTATAGTTCGCGCGTGAAAATCCTGACTTTAAAAATGTGTGCGAGAGAGACGGATAATGAATGTTAGAGTGAGAAAGACGATTCATAAATATGCGTATTTTACTGGCTGCAGCAAAGTTGTTTGTATTTGTTTGGTTTCCTTTTGGATGATTATTTGTTTTTTGTTGATTTGATCGTTTTTGAATATTTTTACCGTCCGCTAGATAGTGGTGACTCATATACGCTAGATAGTGATAAAGTCGTAAAACCGTCTTGACAGCTGTTATCGATCAAGGAAAACAAATATTGTTTGTGTACATCTAGGAAAATTATTATTTTTTAATTAAAACATTTGAAACATAACTACTATGAGTTTAAACCCTTATTCAATAAGACTTGAACAAAATGCTAAGCATGTAATGTATATTTTTAATCGTTTTAATTGTTTTTTAAGGGTGGCGGCCTCTTTTTCACCTTGCGTTTGCCCCACCTACAGACTATTGATCTGTGCGTGGACGTTATCAAGCAAAGACAAGGAGTGAGCCGGTACAGTACAAGGGTGAACAGTACTGCTAAAAGTGTGCGACAAGCCCGAGTCTCGAACCTGCGACGCTTTGAGGCTACAGTTCCGAAGCCGAGTGCGCTACCAACTGCACCATCGACTCACTTACTTTTTTAATAAGTGAAATGACAAAGATAAAAGTTACGTAAACAAACCCTCAAATCATAACCTTAAATTTTACTTTTCTTTTGAAAATTAGTTCACTGTAGTATAGGGTGGCCTTGATTAACAGTTACTTAGCAGCAATGAAGGGGCGGGGCTTGAGGAGAAATCTTCCCCTCCTCCCCCACCCGCCGATGCGTCAGAATTGTTACGCTGGTCAGGATTTTCGTGCGTGAATTGTAGCTTCCAATGCTAGGGGTTTCATTCCAGCAAAGTCTAACGGTCTGGCAGGTTTCATCATCCTACCTGGAAGTTTTGTCGGATGCGAGTGGGGTTGCTGCTCTTGGGTATGACCGCGACGCCCAGCTGCATGATATGTCTCAGCAGTACTTGGGCCGGGGTTTTGCCATGACCTTCGGCTATGCGAATCACCACAGGATCTTCTAAGGGGTTCAGGCTCTTTACCCTGGAAAATGTTCAGTTCAACATTGTTCAAAAGTTCTTTTAAGTAATGGTTTTTAACTGCATTTCATTGTAAAGGAATGCGTCCTTCAAATGGTTTTATACTACTTTCACTTCCACCGTTCAGAATGGAACTCCCATATCCACTGTATTCTAAATTTCTTTTGATGAGCTAGCTACATTATAAAATAATAATAATATTGTGACTAAATAATCACTTGATAATATGGTTAATGTTAACAAATAAATAAAAAGTGACAGTAAACCAATTACCCATATCAAGGCGCTGTTTTAGAATAGAATATGTTTATTTGTTGTTTGATACATACTGCAATGTATAATGGACATTGTCAATAATACAGCATTAATTTACAAATTTCTGCATTACTTAACTAATAGTTTTAATCAAATATATATTTAAAAAAATCGTTAAGAGAGCAAAATACGTTGCCAAGTAAAAAATTATAAAGTTTTCTCTTACAAATACTACTCTCAACTATTCAATAAACTAATTAAAAATTACTTTAACTAATAGTTTTAGTCAAATTTATATTTAAAAACAGTCATGACGAGAGTAAAATATATTGTCAATTAAAAAAAAATAAGTTTCCTCTTAAAAGATATTAAAGTCTAAGCTCCAAATATTGACAGGCAGTTTGATAGACAATTTCAGTTACAAATATTTTTGGCTATTGACGAACTTCTACAACCAAAAACGAACTACGAGAAGGCCATCAGATTGTCTGGTTCCGTAACAGTGAACAGTGGTTCTTTTCAAAAATTTAGACCATCTCAATGGAACGGTTTTGGTTATAGCTCTGTTTTCTCTTAATCATGTAGGTTTCTTTTATGAGATTGTTTTCGCGTCTTTCTGCCCATAAATAAAATAATTTCTTTTTTAGCATGAAACGTGTTGTTGTATTCACTGAATGTAAATAAAAATCGTCTTTCTACACCTCGTAAGACTCTACCAGATCGAAACGAACAGATCTAAAAACAAATTTAAAGAAAATGCATATTCTATGCTCCTGAGGAAGTCAGCAAGTCTTCAAGGATAGCAATCAAAGTTTTTTGGTCCAAAAACTCCACCTGACCGTGAGCACCAGAAGCATACTGCTCTGTCTATTTGCTTTCTTAACATTGTTTCAACAGAATTTCAGAGTACATACTGTGTGCCTTCACTGATCCTTCCACTGTTGTTAGTGGCAAGAATTTGGTAGTAAATATATCATACTTACACTCAATGTGCTTAAGCAAATTTATGTACAGTATATTTTTGGTTTAGACTAAGTTGTAGGGTCATGAGACCACAGTCCAGATTTCTTTCATCCAGGGCGATTCAGAAGATATTAGTAAATGAATGATTAAATATAGAGGCGAAACATTACAGCGTACTCACTTGTCCACGACGCCGCCACGTTTGGAGACGTAGGTCTCCATGTTGGGGGACCCCAGGGGTCCGTAAGCGGTCAGCGTTACCCCAGCCTGCTTGCACCACTCCCGCAACTCCTTCTGCTGGAGGTACAAGTAGAGCTCCACCTATACAAATAATATTTCACCACATAAATATTCATCTGGGTAATTTTCGAGGTACCGAGAATCGTTCTGAAGCCTAAGTAGGGAATGACAACAAAGGAGTGGAGGAAATTATCGTTGAAGAAAAGTAAAAACGCTACAACTCTGTTCTTGACCATTTCCACATTAATATGTTTTATTAACTCAGCATTCCTAGAAATAAGAAATAAAACAAAACCCAATCTTAGTTTACTCCGCTAATTTTATAGATGTTAATTTACATGTAAGTGTTTGTTAATAACCAAACAATGTTTGGCTTTGACTGATTTGATTTCTTTGGATTACTACGTAACAGGCGGTTCTAATTAGCGATTCATAGTTGAATCACAATCGCCCATCATAAGTTTTCCCCCCTCCTTCCCATGAAATCCAGTGTAAAAATCTTAAGTTCGTGAACACACAAGCTTTACAATGTTCTCGTCTGTCAGAGTTCCTCACAAAGGTTGTGAATAGACGAACCGTTAAATATCACTACAAAGTTGCTTCGCTTTGTCTGAAAAATTATTGCAGCCTGAGGTTTTGCTTCCAAAAACTCTCAAAGTTTTTCCACACGCTGCCGTTGGCTGAGGTGAGGCGGACTGAGGCAAGTGCGAGTTTGGAAAGCCTTGCCACTCGAGTCGCTCGTCTCGCCACATAGCATAACTCGAGTTGCAACACGACAAAAGCTACAGAAGTTGTCAGTTCCCATAGCTGTTATTTGAAATAAAAATATTTGTTTTTGTATTTAGCCGAGCTGCCTGTGTGCTTAAAAGGGGGATGCGTCAAAGTCAGACGACGACAAAGTTAGACAGCAAGAAACCCGGACACTTTGTCTGTCCTGATTTGTCGCCGTCCGACTTTGACCTTTCTGTTAAAAATGAACGCGTCCGGGTTTGACGTTCCCGGCAAATCAGGACACTTTCGAAACCGTCCAGGTTTGTCGCCGTGTGACATTGTCATTGTCAGACTTAGACGTTTTCGGTATTTTTAACTGTCTGGGTTTTTTGTCCGACTTTGATGACGTCCCACCACAAGAGCTGAATCCCCGATCTCTCGCTCTATTTCGTCGATGACAGATGCGTTCGGCCAGATGATCATCACGAGATGGCTGCTGCGTCGGGAGATGGCTGTAGACTGTTTTTTTTCGAAAAAAGGTATTATACAATAGCTTACAATGTCTTATGTTGCGCGCTAGCCTCACAAGCTCTGTGAGAATGAGCGAAATAAAAACAAAGTGATTTATTCATACGACTTAGTGGCACTTACAAGTGCTTTATGACACTCATATCACCACAGTCTAAACATTCACATGTAAATTATAAAATGTTCAGCCAGATGTTGTGCAAAGTATAGCCAGAAACATTACCTGCAAGTTGGCAGGAGGAATTCGAGCAGTTTTCAACAGCCGGGCGATCTGACGAGAGTTGAAGTTCGAGACTCCGATCGCCTTCGCCCTCCCCGCGTCGACCTGCGCCTCCATCGCCTGAATACGATACAGGGTCAGGGTCATAGACTGTTAGACTTTGGGGGAATTAAAGCCCCAGCATTTCCAGCTAGGCACGTCTCCCTAGGGATGTTGTGCAGCTTATGGAAGGAAGGGATGGTCAAGATGGGAAAGGTATGATATGGTCTGTCAGCCTCGCCCCTGAAGGAAGAAGATAGGTTTCCAGCCCATCCTCCAGCCTCTCCCGGGGACAACTCGCCCTCTTACCCGAGACCTCCCTAGTATCCCCAGACAAGGACCTCCACTGGAAGCTCTCCTTGTTGTGAAGAGTCTTACTCAGGTCGGTCCGCCCTCCAGACTAGCAGAGACTTAGAAGTTTGTCGGATAAGGGTCCCTCATCCCCTCCCATATGAACAAGCCAGGACTCCCTACAGGACTCAGACCTGACTGGGTATCCAAGCTCAGCTGGGAATCAAAGATTCCAGAGAGTCAACGAGACACCAAGGTGTACAAGAAGCTGGTCAATCCGGACAGCCAATATACTTACCAGAACAATAACACTAATTACTGTAGCCATTGTCAACCTCTGTATTGGTACATACCAGTCAGAGAGCCATCCTTGGCCTACAGGGTCATAGAAAAGATGTTTCTCATTTAAAAAATAAATGTAACTGGATAAATAAATCTTTGGACCATTCAGTTTTGTTTTGCTTGCATCGGTTAGTGTTTCAAGGGAAACGCACCAGCAACCGACAGTGATCCCAATGCCTGACAGTTTTAATTCATTTGCCTTATGGTTGTCTACTAATATTTTACATAGCGTAGCATTTCTTAGGGAAAATATGTTTATTCACAACAAAATCAGTTTCATTTAGCTCACATTAAAAAAGTTTTACTTGTTTGAAGTATTATCTACCCGATAGCATCGCTTTTTGAGTTCTCCTTGTAAGAATTGTTAAGGAGGTAGGTTTTTGTTTAATTTTAGCGATATTCATGAGTAGTTCAATATTTCTTCAAAATACGCCTTTACACACTAAATAATTTGATTTTAACTATTGATTTTTTTTGGGGGGGGGGGGGGGTTTAAAATTATATTAGTTTTTAGGCACTAGAAAATATGGACAAGGGTTACGTTTATTTCAAAGATTTAACTAAAAAATCGTTTAACCCCTTATTACGATAATTTTTGAAACTGCAAACTAAATTTAGAATCACTTACAATGAGTAATATAGGTTAAATTCTTAATTCTTCTAAACCACAGGTTTTTAAGTGCACGTTGTTTTCTTAAACTGTCAGCACCTGAGTTTTCCTTACCTAATGGTAGATTTCATTGGACTACGACTTCATTCAACACTGATGTCCTCCCACTCAATTATTTTGTACATTCAGTTATTTTACTGCTAGGATCAAACTAACAAGAGTAAAATAATTGAAAAATAATAGATGTGATCTTGGGCTTTCATTATCAATTTGCTAAGGCCATCATCAAACACTTTGTGCGTTTTATATTCTTTAAGTTGGGAAATTATACAACTGACGTTCTTGGCATAGCAGTGCATCTGCTACAAAATTATTCGAATCGAACAAAACGTTATTTATTTTGACTTCTGATAGTATGAACGCATTATCGAATAATACAATAATTTATTGTAAATAATACGATAGTTTATCCAATGAAATAAATTATTCATACAAATTGAAAGCAATAATTGCACGCTGTGAAATGTAACAAGATATTGCGTATAACGTAACAAGAACTAGTATGCATTACATTATTAATTGTTATAGAGTTTTATTACAGAGTGCTTAGTTTTGTCATTGAAAAATAGGGGAACTGTATTTGAAATAAATCAATAAATCAAGTCTTTTGGAATAAACAGTCTTCAAATATTTGATTCTTTTACAATTATGAAATGCAATTCAAACAGGGCAATAGGAAGGTTATCCCGGAGACTGAGCTAGTGGGATACGTTCAAACCAAAAATCCCTTTATTTTTCAGCGAATTTCCTGTGGCATAGTGAGCTGTTGGCATCACCCGCACAGTTGCTCTGAGTCATAGGACAAAAAATAGTTCTCTGAGTCTTACAAAAATAGTTCTTCATAGTGAGTATCCGTATACCAAGTTTGAAGTTTATATGTTTAGAGGTTCGTGAGTAATAATAAAATATGTAAAATCATAAACAGACACAGACGGAAAACGAAGCACTCTAGGACCTATGTTTATATAAACTTTTTGCTTATTTTGACCCAAGGAATCACTAAGTAAATTATTACCCCACATTTTTTGAACATTCTGTATATTTACGTACTAGCTGTGCAATTTTCGTCCGATTTTCTTCAAATTTTGTATGAACATTTCTTTCCATGATGTCTACGTGAAATTCTTTGGGGAAAAAATCGGAGCACCTTTTACCCCAGTTTTGGGGGATAAATGTCCCAGATTTGGGGGTTTTGGGCCGAAAAAGGGTAAAATAACACCCGAATGTTTATTTAATGTGAATTTTATTTAAGACAAGAAAAATCCCAAAAATACTAAGCCATATCTAAGTACCCCCGTTGCAGCAGACCTGCATACTCAGCGAATTTCAAATTAAAAACAACATATTTCAATCCAACATAGCGAGATTAACATGGGGAATGAGTATGCAGGTTTGCTGCTACAGGTATATTAAAACTGGGTGGTTTTAATTCAATATTTAGTAGATCTGAACTAGAAGAAACTATTTACCAAGTTTTATCAAGATATGTTGAGAAATAACCGAGATATAGAATTTTACTTATTTCCCATAAGGTTAACATTGGGACAATGTACTGCGTTTACCACTTTTAATATCTCGGTAACCAATGGACATAGAGCAGTGATTCAAAATACTAAATTGTTTGTTTTTTAAGCTGAATTCAACGGGGCCAACAAAAATTTGATAAATTTTATTTTTCTATGTAAAAAACTCAAAAAACCCATTTTTGGGGGGGTTTAACCCCCTTTACCCCCCCTTCTGGTGGTCCGATCGGGCTGGTTTACGAACTCGTCCGAGGGATTACCACTTTACATGTCTGTACCAAGTTTCATTAAGATCGGACCATTTTTACGGCCGCTATCGTGCTCACAGACACACACACACACACACACACACACACACACACACACACACACACACACACACACACACACATATATATATATATATATATAAATTCGAACGAATGGTATTTTTTGCTTCTAGTGGCCCCAAAACGAAAAATTATCATGGTCTCGGGCTTAGGTCTTACCATGAGACCTACGGTAATAGCTTCTTCCCTATTGGGGAAATTCGCTAAAAGTTATAGCAAAAACAATAACCGATTTATGAACGAGATTGTGAATTTACTAAACACAGTACATTTTCTCAAGGGCTTTTGCAGTCCAATTTACTTTAAATTTGTCAGAGAATTATTCCCTATGATTTTATTTCCCAGTAGGTTGGGGGAATAGATCGGAAGCGCTAACCTCATTTTAGGTGGGCGTAAAGTCCAAAATTTTGCATTACCGTGTCTAATATTGGTAATTTAAACCTTGAAATTGAAATTCGCTCCGTCATCTCAGCGTGCTGCGTGAGTACTCGTTTAGATTTTCGGGCATTTGAGTCCATACCCTCCAGACCGCCGCGTGGTCGGTAGCCAAGTCCAGGGCGATGCCTGCGCCGTCCCTGGAGTAGAGCACGGCCTCCTTGAAGCCCACGGGGTGGTGGACGAGGTACAGGTCCACGTGGGAGAGCTGGAGAGCCGTCAGTGACCGGGTCAAGTAATCCTCAACACACTTCTCGTTCATCGCTTCCGGAGGAAGCTAAAATTAAAAGTTAGAACTTTTTAAATAAACATCAATCACAGAATCGAAGAACAAATACCCCATTGCAGCACAACTGCATACTCAGCGAATTTCTGATGCATAGAATCGCATATCAACACAACACAAGCGAAACATGACATTTTTTGATTTCCTCCATAAGAATAACATGGGGAATGAGTATGCAGGTCTACTACAACAGATATGTAACAGTTTTGCGGTTTAAAATCAATAGCCAGTGGATCTGAACTGTAAGAACACACATACCAAGTTTTATCAAGATATGTTGAGGAATAAGCGAGATATCGATTTTTCTTATTTCCCATAAGGATAGCATAGGGACAAAGTACTATGTTAACCGCTTTCAATATCTCGGAAACCAATGTACTTAAAGCAATGATTCAAAATACCAAACTTTTTAAGCTGAATTCAATGATGGAAACAAAAATTTGATTATTTTTTGTTTGCAGGTTTGCTGCAAAGGGAGTGTTCAATATTGTATCGAATTTGAATTCTTTCCTGATACTATTATCAGACGCGATGATTCAGCTGTATTGTTAGATGTTAGATGACATTTTATGATATCAGATATTACATCAGATTTTATGATATCAGATATTACATCAAATTTGCAGTGAATGGATGTTTACATAGCTAAAATCTGTCATCGTATTACATGAGTGTATCGTAAAGACCAGTGCGAAAATTATTTATTTAAAACCACAACATTGAGAGTTTGGACTTTGGAACATTTAATTCGTAGCTAATCTTCCACACGTAGTTTTTTTAACTTCTTGTAAAGTGGTTTTTGAGTTCCACCTCCAGTTTTTCGGTTTTCGTCTAATAAGCTACTATTTTCCTTAAACGTCTTAGCCATTGATATGTTTGACGTCTCTGAAGATAATTTTACGTCTATGAAGACAAACTGAATCTAACGTTACTTTACAATCACATTTCCAAACATTATAAACTTCAACACACGTCTATGCTAATGTGCCATATTCTGATTTTTAACATCTTTAGTTATAAATCAAAGAATGACTACAACAGGTTGCTCAATGACTGAAAACAAAACTTTATAATCTGCTATTTCAAATGACACGATTTTCATTGGTCTATCTATGATCATGAATGAAGTAGCTATGAATAATTAAAAGTGTGACATTATTTTTGGAACACACGGTACATTCCGTGAATGACCTATTCCTCTGTATTGCCTCACTTGACCTCTGTTGTAAATGACTTGATCCTCTATATTGCATCACTTGACCTCTGTCAAGAATGACTTGTTCCTCTATATTGCATCACTTGACCTCTGTCGGGAATGACTTGTTCCTCTATAGTGCCCCTCATGGTATTGGTCAAACTATATGATATTTACTAGTTAAAATTGTCCGCTGGAAGTAACATCATACGTTAAATTTTATGGGAAAACGCCTAGGAGACTGAGAGCAAAATATACTATATTTCGAACTTCATGAGAAAAATGTCTTTGTTTAGGCAACCATCACGGTCAATAAATAAAACTTAGCTCACAAAAATCCTTATTGAGTTAGGATAAGTCAAATAACCTTACGATGTTTGATTACCACTTACATTACATTAGGGACCCTCTTTTTAAAGTACTGGAAAATTGAATGTCAAATTATAATTAATCCGTACATAAAACATTTTTTAATATTCTATTGACCGAGTTTTACTTGAACTTTTATTAAATTTTAACGTTGGGAAATGAAGCTTTAAGTTGTTGACTCTGCTACAAATAAGAACTTGATGAACCTAAAATATTGAACGAGGATAAGAATTGCCAAATATTTTGTGAAGAGGAGATCTAGCGTTGTTTTTAATAATGCTTCTATATTTTTGATACCTAATGGTCTTTTCATCCTTGAAGGAAAAATATATTTCACAGTTACTGCATTTTACTTTTGGGTTTGTAATTTTATAAGTCTAAAACCGCTCGAAACAAAATATTTCAATCAATTGTTTTAGTAATATTAATGAAAATTATTTTGATCCCAGTTTCACTTTGATTTTAGTCTTTATCATATTAGTTATTCAAAATCTATTTCTATTCCATCCATTTAATACGACTTCAGTAAAGGAATATTCATTGAAACAATTCCATGAAAGAAAATAATGCTACCACGTAAAATTAAAACCAATGCAATAGCTTGGAAGCTGTCCAAAACTATTGATACAGCGTTCAGTTGTCAACATCCGGCAATCGCTCAGTCTTAAGCCGATGCCGATTATGTGCTCGGTTAAACATGTTGACAAATCACCGAACGCTCCGGGCGAGTATCGGTTGTTTCATTTGACAATCGTAAATAAACCATCGATACAGCGTTTGGTTGTCAGCATCCGGCAATCGCCCAGTCTTAAGCCGACGACCGAGCTCGACACCGAGCACCGAGTTGAACAAAAGTTCAAACACACAGGCACGCAACCAAAGACATAACAAATGGGTGAAACTGTAAATTTATTCCTAGTAACAGTTTTATTTAATATATTTTAGATTATTCAATGTTTTGAAGCTTTTGGTCAAACTTGAATGCGATAAAAATTTAAGTTTTTGTCAGCTGCAGAAAAATATGGGTTGTATGAGTTGTGGGTTGCTGCTGAGGATGAAGAGTTTTTCTTCGAAACATATT
This sequence comes from Flexamia atlantica, assembly GCA_035578135.1. NCBI lineage: Eukaryota > Metazoa > Arthropoda > Insecta > Hemiptera > Cicadellidae > Flexamia > Flexamia atlantica. The sequence continues at coordinate 44,567,169 of JAQJVK010000007.1, read as the reverse complement.
CAGCATTAAAAACATGTTTTATAAATATACGGGGCATATTACGTGGGTACTAATATTTAATAAATTAATATAGTTTTCTCTTATTATAAATTACCTCTTTAGTTGTCATAACAATCAAATATTCCTGCTTCCTCAAATTCTTGAAGTAGATTACTTATCTGAAGTTTATATTTCAAAACATTTACTATTTCCAAAACCATACTGCTCGTGGATAAATGTTCGCATTTTCTGAAAACTGATTTGATGATTAGCTATTCTATGAAGATACCCATGTAGCACTCACTGTTGGGCCAACGTTGGGAAATGGTCGGACGGTAAGGAATTGGTTGGTGGCTTTGCCGACGATCTGCCAATGTGGGCCCGACATATTGAGTGGTTAGTTGGCCCAACCGATCACGAGTCTGTTGGCCCAACAGTGAAAAATGGTGAGTTGGCCCAACCGATCGTGTGTCTGTTGGCCCAACGTTGGGTGATGGTGGATTTTTAACAAAGAGCCAACACACTCAAATCTCGTTAAAAATTCAAACAAACCATTTTGATACAATTTTTGTATATTAATATCATCTTTAAAATTACCTCTTACAAAAAATAACCATTGAAACTTCAAGTCCATGATGAAAATGCTCTCCCGATCACTTTCAAATCCTAAGGTGATACCTCTTCATACATGGGTCAAATTGGCCGAGCTAATTAAGGCGAAAGTATAGTAAGGTGATGGTACTGGGTTCAAATCTCGGTAGGAGCATTACTTTTTTCCATGAAAACCTAATGTAAAGCCAATATTATTTGTTTATGTATTGGTTTTCTCAACATATTTTAGTATTATGACAGTTAAATGAAAAAAATTTGGTTGGCAAATGGTTGGTGAATTGTGGATTGGGCCAATGAGTGGAAGGTGGACATCCCCAACCGTGGACCCACCGTCGGCGACCGACAGTGGGCCAACGATGGCCCAACCGATCTGTGCTACATGGGTAACTACAGGTCAACATAGAAAAGAAAGGTTAACAAAAAGAAGCAACCTTGCTTCTTTCTTCGAAATGAATTGTTGGTTATAGTCAGTTCATATTTTGACTAGTGGCTTCAAGGGGCTAAGAGCCCCTAATCATGAAATAATTAAACAGTTCTTCTTATTATAGTAAAAATTACCTTCCTAGTAAACTGGCTTTTAGACCTACCACATCTTAAGCTTAGTTTTGAATAACGTATCAGCACCACATGTTTTATGTAAACAAAGTAGGCGTTTTTAGATCCCAATGCTTTTTAAATGGCAGATATTTTACGTTATTTCTCAATTCCTGGTGAACTTCAAGAAATGTCAATATTTTTCCCTAGTCCCTGGGATCAATACCTGCAATTTGAGCCCTCTCCTATTATCCTGCGACTTGCCAAACGACCACAATTAATTTCGGCGCAAAAATGTCGCTTTCATAACTATTTATATAGATTTTTGCGTAACTACCTTTGTTGTGATGAACAAGTCTTCTCTCTTTATTTTCCCGCTGTCAATCCACTTCTTGAGGGCACTCCCGATGTGCGCCTCGTTCCCGTACCTGTGGGCGGTGTCTATGTGCCTGTAGCCGGCCTGCAAAGCTACGTCTATTGCGGCTTCCACCTCCGCCTCTGTAGCCTGTGAGGGTCACCATGAATTACTTCGTTTGAAAAAGAGGAGGGAGGGAGTCAGTGTTAATAATAAATTAAGGTTGCCTCACTTCAGTCAAGCTTGGGGAGCCAGGACTGTGACGTCACCGGCCGAACTCCAACAGTTTCATCCTTGCACATAGCCTAACGTTAGGGGATTAACAGGAATTATCCTATCACTTTCATCAATTGACATTGTTAAACATAACACCTATGACCTATGTATACCGATGTTTTAGATGAAATATATATATATATATATATATATATATATATATATATATATATATATTATAAATGTATAGTACTGGTTGATTTAAAATCCATTGTTGAAGCCCCTGAACTGTTATGTAGACTAAAAATAGGTACTGTACCTCAGGCGTCAAACGGTTCCGAGGTAGAAATAATTTGTGGATTATTTCTACTTTGGAACTTTTGACACCTGAGGTACAGTACCTATTTTAGTACCTGGTTGAACGAGCCCTGCTCGGTACTATTTTATATTTACCAGTGCCTCAATTAACTATACAAAATTTTGATATTATTTATTAATACACTTTTTTATTACTCCATGCACTCTTTATCCCACGCGCTGTATTTTTCTTAGATGGCTGTAGTTTGCAACCAGCTGTTATGATTACTTAATTCGTTTACTCTTTCCTTGTTTATTTCGTTGCTATCATGGCAACTTATAAGGCCAATGTTAAAATTTTACATCTTTGACATTCATCTTATTACGTTGTCAGATCTTCTCTAACCATCACGTTTATGAGTCATTAATTACTTATATCCAGTCTTTGAAGAAAATCCTCGGAGCCGTTCTTGAGATCATTGTACAGCCAAGCAAACATACAAGCATACAAGCATATAAGACAACATTGCTCATGTAAGAGTATAGGATTTTAAAGAGAGTTGCGTATTGGTTAAGTACGTGCTAGAGCAAAAACAACACGTCACATACCCTTATCATGAAAGCTTGGTATCTCATGTGGTGGTTAGGCTTCGATAGGTTTTAGGGCTTCATCGTAGGACGTGTTCAAGGAACCCATGTCATAGTTTTAGGAAACGCTGTAGGTACGATTTGTTTATATTAAAATATACGGTTATAGTTTTAAATAGTTCCAATGGAATCAAGGGAATGCAGCACTTCTTAAACCGATGATAGAAAAAATATCTCCCGAGCAAATCTGGGGTTATCAGCTAGTTAATTATAAATAAATTCTCGAACGGAAGTTAACGTAATGAATACGCCTTGAATGAGCAAGAGATGTTTGAGCAAGGTTCATTAAATGAGCAAATATGTTTGAGCACCATGTATCGATTTATCTCTGCCCTCAATAACGATTCAAAATTGAAATAAATATAATAGCAATATTCATGCATTGGCCAGAAATTCTCTGGTTTTCCATTTTCAGTGCGCTTTGATCTGAGCTCATATCGAAAAAAATATTTTTGATGCGTGGTCTTTGATACTTTTAGTTGGCACATTTGAGGTAATAATAATATTTGCTCAGTGAAAACAATTTTCACAAAACCATCCTACGCTTATCTAAAAAAAACTGAAGGGTAGTCTAATATATAAATATTTCGTTCCACCTTCAAAAATACTGCTATTTTCTCTCCACAGCAAAGTATAGAAATTGAAATCACGATGAATATTGTGTCCAAATTCTCATAAAGCTATTGCAATTTGACATACAAGAAACCAACAATATAAAAATTAAAATCTATTTTTACTTACAAAACCAAAAAACAACCAATATCCATTTGACTACTGCTAAATAAAAATACCGCAAATAAGGACACTATCGAGTTTAAATTTGTTCAATTACATTAAACACTTGCCTGCCATGTTCCCAGCCCAATAATAGGCATCCTCATTCCCGGTGCAGATATAAAACTTGTTGGGTTCAGTGTTTCAGTCATAGCGGCCGCCTGAAAGAATGTTCTAACTGAGTTCAACGGATTGTACCAAGGTTGAAAGCGCACTATCACCATCGCCAAGCTCTACACCTTATCTACCTTGTGATAATAAATGTAACTTAATGTTGAAATCATGTTAACTTCCCTAATCTCCGTAACTAGCTGATGCGTCATGAAATAAAGTCTGTTAGATTGAATCTACTTTAAAGCTTCAGAGATTAATGACAACAAAGATGAGTTGGCTGAAAGTTCAAGGGGAAGGTCACAACTGAGATAAACTTACATGTTTATCAGAATCCAAATTTTTTCCCCTTACATCTTATTTCATTGATGGCTGTGATATCTCTTACGGTACATTTTTTCATTAATTTTACCGATGTTATTTATTTTTATTATTTTTTATTTATATGTTGAAAATACGATAAAATTCCTAATGAATACGATCAAATATCATAGTTTTGAATTTGGAAATCAAGATCTAAATTAGGTTCTCGATTTGAAATCACCATAAATCAGCATCATAATTTTTTAACAGCGGACTAGTTTTTTTTTTAATCAATGAGAAGGGGTTTTTACGTTATATTAAAAATTATATCATACCGACATTTTTCATCCTAGCCATATTATTAGTAAAATCTCGTTCTTTTTGATTTTGATTTTTTGAGGACATTTGCTATCGCTGATTATTAAAACAAGTTTCACGACGCGACGTTTCGGAATCTGGAATCTGATCCCCTCTTCAGGTGGAAAAGAAGTGAAATATTATAAATGTTCTGAAGTCTAAGGTGTAAGGTTCTTTTCAAAAGAGACAATATTGGAAAATCACCATGCTGATAAATATACTTCTACAGAATGTTTCGAGCGTAGTTGGAAGCACTCTTAGGAAGCATGCAGTTGTATAGAACCTTCTGGAAATGTGGAAAGCTGTGCCATTCGCAGTAATATTTTTGTCAACAATAAACGCTATGCTATCTTAAGACTACTTAGAAAATTATAATGTGTTGGCAAATTATAGCCAATTCATACCATTCCTCATATCATCGTGAGGGTAACAGAAAAATCTCCAGAAGAAACGTTTCACCTTCTCATTCAACCTGGGGTGGATCACGATCTAATTAAGGATGTAAAGAAACTTAGAATTAGCGTGTAATTTAATGCAACAAATGTTATTCTCTCAGCGTGCGAAGCCGCGGGTATATGCAAGCAAATTAATAAATAAAGATACCCCATTCCTCCATTACTGATTCCTTCATTAAAGTGCAATAACATACTTTTTTAACTATGGAATTTAACAGTGATCTTTGACCTGTTCTTATAACTTATTTCTAATGTTTATATTATGTTGTTAGTTCTCAAACTGGATGTTTTCAATAAAAATACTAACTGGATATGGTTGTTTCAGGTTTGAAATCAGAAAATATACTAGACTCTGTTTGGTAAGTTGATGAAATAATAGACAATGATGATTGCATTATTGGTGAATTGAACATTGACTTATGAAATATTTAAACACTATGAGTTGTCACTATTACTAAGGGAGAATATGTACATTGTATGTATCCAGGGCCACCCAAAGGAGATTGAGGGCCTGGAGCAAATGTTCTGCTGGAGTCCCCTTCCCCTTAAATTCTTGGGTGACGCACACCTTAATTTATGTGTTGGTTCTCGGTCAAGAAGTTGAATATTGTCACACACAAACACTCACTAAAATACAGGATCGCCACACACTCTCCCGACACGACGTTTCGCGGGTAAACAGAAACTTCACACTTCTTCGGAGAACAAAAATTTCGCATTTGATGTTTTCAAGAAGCCGCTCCGACGTTACCACGACTGGCCTGCCCAGCGGGTTCACATTCTCATCAGGAGGAGGAGACGGGCGTCTGTTTTCCATTGCTCTGTTTACTTTGTGTTTAATTTCACTTTCAACCGACGGGATAAACATCGGATGAAGTGAGGCACCGGCTGAGAAATGCAATTGTCGTCCACTGCCGAATATGTGTTACGCAAGAGAGGAAACGAACATGTTAAGATGTCTCCAAAAGTTGACCCAAAAAACTATGTTGGTTGAACACAGCATGTCTGAAAATCTCATAGTCGATTGGGCCTCGGAAAGTATGTTTTGTAACGAGCCGAAGTGGAAACAAAGAATAGTATATTACGTTACTAGGCCGGGAAGTACTGTTTTGTCAGACGAGCATGATAGTTCCCGCGCGAGTGAAAGCGAGTGCGGGATTTTCATGCGAGTACGGTAATACTTACCGGCCTTGTAACGTACGATATTTTTCATCATGCTACTCAGAAAACATACTTTCAATCATAACGTAGTCCTTGCATAAGCCAATACGTTTCTCAATCCTTCAAACCTAACCTATAGCAAACAGTTCAAACATTTGCTACTGCTGCCAGTGCTGCCACTAAAAAGCAACCAATAAACAAGCATTAAACATCAGTTTTCTGCAAATCAGCTGATAGTTTACTTCAGTTTTTCCGGCCTAAAACGGCAAAAGGTTTTTGCCGGACTAGGACGGCAATGGGTAACTTTCAAGCCAACAAAAAGGAACAGAAAACAGATTGATGTTTCTGAGCAAGTATGATGAAAATATATTGGAATCAGCTCCTTTGGCAGTAGACAGCAATTGCATATTTCAGCCGAGTGACTCACTTCATCCGATGTTTGTTCCGTTGGTTAAAAGTGAAATTAAAAATAAAGCAAACAGAGCCAGGGTAACACCCACCACCTCGTGTGAACCCACTGGGCAGGCCAGTCGCGGTAAGGTCGGAGCGGCTGCTCGCAATCCATCAAACGCGAAATTTCGATTCCCCGAAGAGGTGTGATATTTCTGTTTACCAATGAAACGTCGGGACAGAGTGTGTGCGATACGGATCGTTTGTGTGTGTCATTATTCGACAACTAGACCTTGGATCAACACATAATTTAAATTAAGGTGGGTGTTGTCCAAGAATTTAAATCATATATCCGCCCCACCCAAACATTTTGATGTCATTTCGATCAAGCATTTAAGTGAAATATTACAGATTTAAAATTAACTATTTAAGTGGCTGGATGCGGTAATGAAGATAGTGAGTGTGCAGGAAATGTGACAATGAAGATGGTGAGTACGCAGGGTTGCAGCAGCGGGGGCGCGGTCGATAGCTACGATAACGATGATGCGCCCTCAATGCAAGTCCTCATTAACCAGTGCATTATGCGGGAACGACTTGTCATCTCGTATGCAGCATCTTGCTCCCCACTGGGGCGGACACGGACTGCTCCCCCTTGTCAACTTGCAACATTGACATACAGATTGCTCCCCCTGACCGTGTTGGGCGGACACGGACTGCTCCCCCTTGACTGCTTGCACCACTGACATACAGATTGCTCCCCCTGGCCACGTTGGGTGGATACGGACTGCTTCCCCTTGTCTTCTTGCACCACTGACATACAGATTGCTCCCCCTAGCCGTGTTGGGCGGATACAAACCGCTCCCCCTAGACTGCCTGCACCACTGGCATACAGATTGCTCCCCCTGGCTGTGTTGGGTGGACACGGACTGCTCCCCCTTGTCTGCTTGCACCAGTGACATACAGATTCCTCCCCCCTACCAAACCAGTTTGATTTTAACGAGTATTGATATACAGATTGCTCCCCCTTGACGTGTTGGAATGCTTGCCCATATTTCTGGGTATAAAAAGTACTGTAAAGTGTCAATCGTTATGGAGTACATCGACGCCAGCAAAGACAATTTCGATGACAATAATGATACTATGAAGTGACTCCGGACTGTTCTCGGTCTCCCGTTTGTGTACCTTAAGGGGCCACACGGGGTCAGTACATCGTTTGTAAAATACTTCATACCGAATCAACCAATGGTTCTAGAGACGATTTGCTGACTTCCTTGTGAATACGAATACGAAAGATGGAGTTCTTTTTCCACCTACATTCTGGTATATTCAGAAATAAGACAGTTACAACCATGCGTGCGAATCTTTTCACGCTCATTTTAGTGGTCAGTTTTACCACTCCTACCCAAATATGTTCACCTTTACCAGGGAGCTGCTAAATACGCAACTTTCGATTGTACAAGGATAAATAGTGCGTTGAAAAAGCCATGGAAACTGTCGGGAAAGCCTACAAGAAGTCCATAAAGAACTCCATCGTCCAAAAAAATTCTAACTCCATTTTGTGAAAAAAATCGATCGCCTGAATCTCAAGGTACGTGAATGGACACTGAATATATGTAGCAGACAGCACTTAGTAATAAGTTTAGGTAAAGAGCTTTGAAAGAGTACAGTCAAGATGAAACTATTCATTTTGCCATGGCCAGGGGGAGTAATATGAATAACGATGCTCGTTCAAGACCGGTTTGGCAAGAGGAGCAATCCGTATGCCGCGGTCACTACCTGCTATATGGGAGAGCAGTATGTATTCAGCCCTTCACTAATACCTTCGCGATCACGTCTTTTTGAGCATTTTCGGCCTTACGTTCCCTTTAGAATTTTTGAAAAATAAAACCGTAATTGAAAAAAGTCCGCTTGAAATTAACTACGGATCAAACTATCACCCGAATTACATTAATATGAGTGTTTTAGCTTCACTAATTTTCATACATAAAAACTAAATGTTGGATCAAAGTTTATTTTAATTTTAAAATCAACGGAAGCTTTTTAGTAAAAAAACTAATCAGTGCTTCAGGAATAAGGACTTAACATCAAATTAGTGGTTACCTTAATTATGCATTATAGGCTGGTACGGCTTAGATATTTTTTTCCTTACTTTCTACTTTTAGTTGATTTAATAACCACACAATAAGTTATAATGACTCTACGGTTGCCTGTAAATTCACAGGGAAAGTAATACACATAACGTTAAGTGGCATATATTGTTTTAGTAGAATTCCATCATCATTTTTAGTGGAACCATCGAAAAGACATCCGGATAAAGGTTAAGACATTTGATGCAGAGTTCCAAGAATTCCAAAGTAGGCCTAAGTTATATGCCTTGAAATAAGTGATTACATTTGGAGAAGTCGCGATTGAGATTTTGGAAATTCAACACCTGTGTAGTGCTCGCTAACATTAATACTATTTTTTTAGTTCGAATTAATTATTCGATCGGATTTTTTATTCATAAAAACAAGACGAACAAAATGTTTCAAACATTACAAAATTTTACAAACATTGATACTTTACAAAGTTAAAGCATAAAAGGAAATTTCAAAAATGTAGGGTGTGGTTCGCTCTCTAGCCCCCTCATAAATCGGACCATACATTACACTTAAGACAACGTTTCAAAATACAATATTTATCATCAGCACATTTTCTTGTTATAAAATTGTTTCTCTCTTTGTACCAGATGTTATCTTGCTTATAACTTTTATTCTACTGACCAGATGCTAAGTGATGAATAACGATTTTTTAATTGATTATATAACACTATCAAATTGTAAAATACAACGTCCAGCATGAACTTTAATCGCCTGTTTGAAATTAGAAAACTGGAAAAAGTAGTAATATCGCAATGAATAAACTTAAATTTATAGATCAAGCAGTTACTAACTAGTTTTAACATCATTTGTTGAGTAAAAGTTTAATAAGCCATAAATAAGTCATAAAATTAGCCAAACAAGCAATTAACTTAGTAATTTAACTTCTTTATCTTCTTAGGGCATGCGAATAAGAAGTAAAACTACTTTTAAGGCATTGCTACAAAAAATTTTCCATAAGTAATAAAATAAAAACAGTCATTTTACCATCAAACTTTACTATATATAAATAAAAGACATCACTTTAAATATATTTACACTTATGGTTCACTCACATACAAGATGGTAAATGGACATCGAAAATACATAGAAAATGACGATCGATTAGTGGATGATGATTGTTAGGACCAATCGAAATCGATCATCATTTTCCACCTCTTTTGTATATTTACCGTCTTTGAAGTAATAAGTGTAGTTAGGTGAAGTTGAGTGAAGTGAATAAGTGCAAAATTAAGACGTCTTATATTTACACCCAGTATTTAGAACCACACGCATCTCACTAACCAGAATTTATCTATCCAACTTTACACCCAATTTTCTTACGTTTACCTAGTAACACTATAACATCAGCGAATAACAATCGTGTGTTAAAATGCCCGGTATAGTTTCTAGACTACTTATTGTGAACAGCTACTATAGATGTTATAATATGTTTTAGCTTTCTAAAACTCATAATGAAACAATTTATTTTCGTTAAAATAAATACTCGGTAAAACAACGAAAATTTTTTATTTGAAAATCTTAATAAAAATCCTTAGTACCTAACGGATCTTCGGTTGGTCATGGATAAAATGGAAACAAAACGAACTTGATTTATTTGAATCGAAAAGACATTAGAGGAAGAGATTTGTAACAATACAGTTTTCGTCGTCGGTGAAATCCAAGCACGTAGTCCAATTATTGCGGGCCAGGAACATCTCTTGCGTCTCTTTATGTCATAGTTATATTTATTGCCTTCACGTGCTACTTAAAACGTCTAAAAACACGTCCAATATTTTATGATTTCTTATTTAACTTTTACGTGCTTAGCTACGGAATCTGCGTATATCTCATTTTTAACTTATGGTTTTTTTTCTATCGTTTAGGTGCATATATATTCCAGAGGGAGGCCTGTTGGTAGGTAGGTAACAGTTATTGCAGGTACCCCAGGTACCCACAAATTAAAATAATCGAAATTTAGCGGCAAGTAACTTTGGCGGTAGGTACCCCGAAATGGCGCTTTGCAGTCACGCTATTGGACGATAATATAGTAAATACATTTCATACATGTAGGGCGGGACGAAGGCGGGACTGCTTGGAGCAGAAGAGGTGGGAGGTAACAGTAATACCAACCTAAATTAATGGTAAAAGTAAAATCCCTCTGGGGGAAAATCTGAGTAATACAATACATTTTCATTTCAATGCGTAATTTAATTCGTGGATCATAGAACCGTAAAATTTACCTACCTACAGAGATCCCCTCCAGATCGATGCTTGGACCGTAGAGTTAGCCACTACAGTGCTGATAAATATTGCGCAGTGCTGAGTAGGATTTGGACCCAGTACAGGCCTCCAGCTGCCATCCGGCATTATAACAATAGTTTATTAACTGTCAATTCAAGATTCTTCTAGTATATTTCTGTTTGATTTTAAAACTTGCAGAACGTTTTCAAACAACCATGATTATCTGAATTTTTATTTGGATATAAGTGTTAAGTTTATGAGTTAACACAAAACGAAAGAAAATTTAGCCTACAAAATATCTATGCGAATAGTTGTTATCTTCATGATTCTGGAAGAAATATTTTCATACTTTATAAATAACAGGATATATGCATATAAGGTATGTGTATTATTTTAAAAGTATTGTTCCCAGGATTTGAAAACAACAACTACTAAGAATGGTTATTCAACAATCAGTCAAACAAAAAACAAAAAATTAAGTAGAATTCACCGACCGAACTCCAGTTGGATAAGTAAGTTGTTACGTAGCTCCTCACTTCAATCTTTCCTTCCAGAACATCTACTTAACGCCAAAACTACGACGTAGAATTGTGCAGATCGTTTGATACCTGAATTAATACCTGGCTTACGTAAGCAGAGGATGTCCTAGACTATCCGAAGCAAAAGAAGGGAAAAATAGTTATCAGAGCCAGATACGACGCAATCTACGACCGACGGTAAGGTTGGAAACATATAAAACTATTCTGTAAATATCTTTAGCGTAGGTTCTAAATAACCTTTTGGAGGCCAACAAATTTGGCTATATGATCAGTCGAAAATAAACAATCTTTGAAGAATGAAGAAAGATTTCACAAAAAATCCAGTTATGTAATAAATCCCACAAATCAATACAAAAGGAAATAGTACTTAAGGAAATATCTTTCAGGGTTGAAATCGAGTTAAATTCTCGTTTCATCCAATCTCGTCTTGTCGTCGTAATGTCCCCTCCCTCACGCCCTTCCCTCCCCCCACCCCCTCCCCCTTTCACAGACTTATCATCTGACATATCTCCTCTGCTGAGTTCTGTCCACGGTATCTTTTATTGGGGGATATTCCTCGTTTAAAGATTTCTTATAATGTTTATTACTTTATGTGTGATTCTAAATTTGCTAAGAGCCGACATTTTTTAAATGTCCACCTTTTGGTGGACATTAATGGATATTTTTAGCTACATTATTGCTTTAAAGAAGTACTTGTGTAAACGTTGTGAAGCTTTAAGATTGACAATGACAGTTTGTCCTCGTTAAATGTATTAAAACATTCTTGTATATTTTACATGGTTTGTTTTATTTTTGCTAAGAAATTATCTAAATATTTGGAATGTATTCTAAAAAACCAAGAATGGAATTAATAAAACTATCGAAAGTAAAAAAAAAACATTTTAAAGTAGTCTATGAATACGATATGTATTATAGTTTGCAGTTTAAAAAAATAAGGTGGGGTTACATGGATTCACTTTAAAAAGGTTTTAGCCCTTCTTATTCTTCAGCTTTGACCGGTAAATAAAGAACCGAAATTTGATTAGTTTTATTCACAATTCAAAAACAGGAATCCCTAATATTTAGCTGAGTAGCAGGAGCGAACAGTAACTAAGCTGTTGACTCTCGAAGCCTACGAGGGAATCATCTCGGTGGACTGTGACGTGATTAAGTAATGTGACGGACCATGACGAACGGTGACGTCACGTGACCAGTCTATTATTGAACTGGCCATGACGATGTGATGGGATTCTACCAGCCCCTGTGGAGCCGAGGTGGTGTGAAATTCATAACATCGTGGCCGGTCAGCAGTGGGGAGGGGGATTCAAATTTTCACCCATGTACTTTCCTAATAAACGAGCGAGTCACCTGATGTCAATGGTGAAGTAGTCATTCCACCTTTCGGGTATTTTAAATGTTAAGCTATAAGTAGAAGGGGCATAATGAAAAATCAACAAAGTAGGCCTAGTCAAAGGGCTAAACTTTGGAATCCGTCGCCACCGTTAAAATCGAAGTTAAGAATCGATATTTTCCGATTTGATATAAATATTAGATTACCTTTAAAACATATTTTTTATTGTTATTAATGTGAAACGTATTTGAAATAAACAATTTAGGTTATTGTTTTAACCGTACACGGAGAAAAATCAATTGTTGAATGAAACGATGTAAAGGTAGCTATATGAATAACTCATGTGCTTGTTTTCTTTTACTATTATAATTTATTTTTATTAATATAATTTATAATTATAATAATAAACATTATAAATATAATTATATATATATATATATATATATATATATAAAATATTAAAATTAAAATTATAATCATAATAATAAAAATAATAGTAAAAAAACTATTATAATTTATTCTTATTATTACTACTCTATTATAATTTAATTCATTTAATATTATAATTTATTTTTATTATTATAATTTATAATTATAATAGTAAACATTATAAATATAATTATATATATATATATAAAATATTCAAATTACAATTATAATCGTAATAATAAAAATAAATTATAATAGTAAAAGAAAACGATCACTTGAGTTATCCATATAGCAACCACTACATTGTTTGATTCAACAATTGATTTTTTTCTGTCTATAATTAAATGTCGGTTTCAGTTAGTTCTTTTACTATCTTATTACAATTAGAGAAACTGACAAAACTAGGGTCAGTCACTCAGTCATGGATTGAAAAAAATTGCTTTGTTAGCTAATTCAGTTTCATGTAGAATTACGATGATTCTGAAAATGATAGAAGTAATGGACATATTTGGCATTGTAACCAACGTGGTTGTAGGTAAATAGGTAAATTGTTGAAACATTCCAATATGTCGTCGAGTAACGTTGAAGTTAACTTATATGTGGAGCCATAAGCTTATTCAATTGCAGGTAAATCACGAACTTAGCGTTTCATCAGTAACATACGTTACCTGGTTCAACAATTTCAGTTTTTAATTGGTTCTACAATATAATAGACGGAAAGAACGTGTTTGACTCGTACCTAGGCAATTTTATGCGTCGGTAGTGCCGAAGTGTCGTGCAAAGTGTATTTTCTCAATTTTTAGAAGGTGCAGCTTAAGTTATGTACTTAAACAGTAATTGTTACCATGTTTTGAGATTTTTAATGTTTTATTTCCATTAAACCTGTTAGAATTATGGTTTATTTACTAAACTATCATGCAGACAAAAAATCTATGCTTTAAATTATTGTTTCGATGATAATATCGAAATGTTATTTTGGTTAACATAATCGTGATTGTAAATATCGATTTTTAACTCGATTTTAACGGTGAGGACGGATTATAAAGTTTCGCCAGTCAAAGCTATAAGCTGTTGATTTTAGGAGATAAACGCAATATTCTCGCGTTATAAATTCGCCGTTTTGATAGTTTTTGTAACTAATTGGATCTTCAGTGAGATCAGCCATAATTATGATGAAAACTTACTTATCAGTGATGGAAATGCCAAAAAAATACAATTAATAACATGATAACGTTAGGAACTACCTCAAAACTAACAGTGACCTTACAACAACCGCATGAAATTAAATTAAACATGCAGGCCATGAATGATTTGCGGACACGAACTTGTGCATGAAAGTAAAGGTTGCATCAAATTAATAAGTATTATTGTTCTGGTGTTTCATTACGCCTTATGCCTTAGTCCAATATTTGGGCCAAAGTGCCATAAATAGGATAACTAAAGAGTATGGTCTTTAAAGCGTTTTAATAGCAATGTCAATTAGATAGTTAAAAATACTTTTTCGTTATACCGCTGCAAAACTGTCAGTTATCATCAAATATGCGTTACGGGCCTAAATGAGCTCTTTTTCACCCTAGGGAGAAAAAAAATCAGCTGATGTCGAGGACGTCAGCTGTTCGTTTATTATATACTAAAAATGCAAACGTGTGAACGTCAGCGACGATGGTGAGCTATCTATTGCATCAAGAAGAGTTATCGGTTATTATTATCAATTGTAATTGTTGCATTGTTGTCGGTTTGATCGACTTGTGAGACTCGCTCATTTCACCAATCGATAGTTCAATGCGTTCGATTCATCGACAGATAGTTGTTCATTGTTGTCAGACTAGCCTAACACAAGTGAAACAGAGAATTAGCTGATTGTTTAAAATAGAAAGAACGAGATGCAAGTCTTTTTGGGAGATATATTTAAAGGTAAACAAGTTGTATAATTTTGGTTTTATTAAGTAGTTATCGTGTTGTATTGAGCGGTATAACGAAAAATATAGTTCATCACACGGGCGTAAAGCTGCTTTTCGTTACTCGGTCATTTTTTGACCTCGGCTTACAGCCTCGGTCTTAAAACCTGACCTTGTACGAAAAGCGTCACCGTAGGCCCTACTAACGAAATATAATATAGAATTTCTTATTTCTTATCAATAAACGGCTGCACCACGGCACGTTTTTCCTAGTCTGAAAGTTGGTATGTTTGTTTATTTGCTGTCTCTCCAACACGTCTAAGCTAATGAATAAAATTACCTCGTTTTGATTGGTCGATAGCTATACATCGACCAATAACACTTGAATACGTCGATAGTTATACACTTGAATAACATATAGACATATTTTAACTACCACAGATTTCTTTAAAATAGGCCCTGTGGGGTTTAAACGTGCATAACCTTGCATAAAAATGTAAATAATGGATTTTATCCACATTGCAAAAGCAACAACTGTTTCACATTATGTTAGAAGCGAAAATGCAAAAAATGATTGATAATAGGTTCAATGCCTTCTAGCCTGTACAAAGAACGGATGTATCTAGCTAATGAACGAAAATTTCAAACCGTATCTGTTTTGCCAGGAAATGAAAAGAACGAACCTTCATTTCATACAGAAGAAACCATCTGAAATGTAATATTTGTGTGTAGAAACAACAGTTTAGTGGAGATATTGAAAGAAACGTATCTTGCACCAACCCCACGCGGACTCCTCCCCAAACAACACTCTCCAGGCAACATCTCTTCATATAAATTACTTTTTAATCCAAATTCGTTTTTGCCAACTTATCATTTTATTTCGATACTTTTAAACACCAGTGGAAGTTTTACGTTTTATTTTGGTAAGGTGTAAACACTATTATTGTTTCTGAAAGTGACCATTTAATAAATATTAGATATATTTAGTATAGCTTTAAGTCATATACTAACTGGGTCTTGTTTCGCTCTGGGGCAGGATTGAACTAGCGATTTTTGAGACAGTGTATAGTCTATCATTTACAAATGTTGCAACTAGGTTAGTCAAAAGTAGATTCAGCTAAACTACCTTATCTATTTTCAAAGTCAGTTTTATTATTTAAACATGATAACAGATTAATTTTTTATTATAATGTTTGTGTAATTTATAAATATTATTAGGAACAAAATATTTTATGTTACTATTGCCACGCAACTAAGTTTTTTTAACATTTTCGGCTGCCAGGACATGCTTAGTCAGAATGCTTTCGTAGTCCAAGATTAAGCTTAGTTGCTATTCCGTCAAAACCATTATTACATTACCTTAAGATTAAAATTATACACAACGCAGAAGGCATATGTAGAGGTTATAGCACGCACTTAAATTACAAGGTCTCGTTTTCGAATCTTGGTAGGCCTACTCTTGACTTAAGCCGGACTGTATCTCTAAATAACGTAATCCTGAAGTTAAGATATTTTTAATAAATAAGTATATATTTACTAACTAAATTAAAGAGATAGTTATCTGCAGGGGTTTTCCTTAGAAAAATGATTCAAAAATGTCTATAGTCTTATATCATAAACTTAGGCACGGTATTTCTCCTTTATGTTGTAACTATTGAAAATTTACCCTCTCTTCAGCTCGTATTACATTTTTATTTTTAAAGGGCTGGTTTGAGAGTTTCATACTTTATATTCCCATAGTATCTAGTACCTATGAGGATCACCGCATGTCTCGGTGGGAGAATTTAAATTATAAGAAATTTCAAACATCTATTTGATACACCACGGATAAATTATATTCGTAAGACGCTATAATGTTAAAGTGATTATTATAGAACTCCTCCAGCTTTGTGTCTAGGACGACCCATGAACAAAACCTAACTAGGTAACCGAAAATAAATGCTGTTGTCAACTAACCTTTGAATTCAATACGGACAAGTTGTCTAACAGTAGAACTGGCGCCAATTAACATTAGTCTAATGGACGGCGTGGGCCCCAAGAATTGGCGCTAGTTATACTTGGATGTATATTTTCTTACTTATAAAGCAAGCTTCTTACATGAGATTTTATTTTACAACTTTATTGAAGCACGCCTTTTTTTCATTGACACCTAATCTCCGAGTTTGTGGTAAACCTCTAATATGCTACAAACCAGTTGTGATAAGCTCATCCAGATAATGCCGGACACCTTCGATTAATCAAGCCAGAACAATTTACTCTTTTAACAAATTCGACCCCCAACCATATCAAATTAAGCCTTTCGAACTTTCTTACTGAAAAAATAATTTTATGATCGGAGAAAATACATAGTTATTATCACTTTAGTAATGAAATAACTTAGGCATATTAATACATATTACTAGTGTAATAATGTGTACGCTGATGACTTTTTTTATATATTTTTTCAAATTCCCTTAAACCAGATATGCCTTTTGGGGCTTTGGAGAGCAGGGAATAAAAAACGCTTCATCAAATCTCGAGCACAGTTTTGGTACATCAAATAACGTTTATCAGGTAAACTTGATTCAGGTAAAAATACTCATAACTGTTGTAAGAATGTTGTACCTCAAGTGAACCTTTTGAACTTATGTTTTTGATTGTTAAAAATCTCTAGCTGAAAACGTTGAACTGAGTGTATTCTCCTATACCTTTCAAAATTACATTTTCCAGCACCAGACCTAATATTCATTCAACCACATCCCATCATCCCTAAAAAACGAAACAAATACAATCGAACTAAAAAAAAATTAAAACTACTCTTTATTTTTAAGAAATGTTGTAGCTTAGAGGATTATTATTTTAGAAAATATTCTTTCTCGTAAATTTATAGCATCGAGTATTAAATCTATATATTACATGGTTAACGATTATTGTGCACATTTTGTCTTAGACAATAAAATGATTTTAAACAATAATATAATGATTGTGATGACAGTAAAAATTCTGTAGGATTCGGTAATACAGTAAAAATCATTGTTTACACTGTCAATTCATCACCACGTTACCACGGTTAATCTTGAGTAAACTATCAAGTGTAGTTGAAACAATGAATTCCGGCAATTGAGCGCGGGATAATGAATTTTTAGTACGCTAAGTACCTGAATGTGGCAATACTTGGATACTTGTTTCCTTCATCCTTGACCGATATGTTCGTATAGACTGCGGCATTATTTTACATACATACGATACAACCAGAGTAAATAATCCATGTATTATGAATATTAACTAGTCATTATAAATAATATCTATAATTTTTGGCCAAAGTAATAAATTAGGTTTGCTTTATCACTTTATCTAGCCATTATGCATATTATCTATGTGAGTTTGGTCAATGTGATTAATACTTAACCTAACCTTACCTATCCTAATCAAACTTAACCTAGCCTAACCTAACCTAGCTTTAATCAAATCTAACCTAAAGACCCAACCGGAACACTGAGAATCAACACATTGACTAACTCTAGATGGCTATTATTCATAATGTCTGGTTAAAGTAATTAATATTCTGTTTATTTATTACTTTGGCCAAAACGTGCTAGTTATAATGAATAATGACGGGCTAAAGTGATTAATTTATCACTTTAGTCAGTAAATTTAGACATTATGTACAGTATAATAACCGGTCATTACACATATTTTCTTAAGAAGTATTTATTAATTTGGCTGTGACACATACATAAAAAAATCAAACTCACTAAACACTATTCTGATCTCTTACCTTGTGGCGTTGTGGCTTGACGGAGTGACGCGAAGTGGTTCTTCAAACAGTTCATTTAGACCATCAGCTGGATTCCGTACCGCTCTTGGTAAAAAGTAATAAATCTTTTGCTTATTAATTTGATAGAGTAAAATTAATCCTAAAATACGCTGTCGACTGCCGATTTAACTAACACGAAGTCAGGATAAGTTAACGATTAACGGTGGGTTTAGGATGGCTACGTTCACATTCAGTGTTCCCTAATTCGTCAAACTAAACTGAGATTAGAACTGTTAATAATAATCATTAATTTTTCAATGGTGCGATTACAGGTTCAACCTTTTGAATAATATCAATAAATAACATATCAGATTATTATTTTACCTAACCACAAATTGTCCGATTTGTTTCTAATAATGACTAATTAGGTTGTTGTTCATTCTACCAACGACCAATTAGACTTACTTTTCTTTCGATTAACAATTAATAACACAATTATCCTTCGACCAAGTCGATTATTCCTTCGAGTCATCGACTGACGAGTCAAATTACTTAAGAAAATTCCATCATTATTTTGCAAAACGATTAATGAATCGATTATTATTTCGAACGACTACTTATTGCCGACAATCGAAGCGAGTCGGTCCGTGTCGTACTAACAGTTTGCCGGTTTGCCGGTTTGCCAGTTTGCCAGGTGCCGCGAACCTAGCGTGAGAGGCCGGGACAGGCGTTCAATACTACAGTACTGCAGTCCGGCCCGCATACTGCTCGCTTCTCGTTTGACAGACTTATTGTAAAGTATAAAACAGTGGTTACCAACCTTTCGGTGATCGCGTACCATGTACATCAATTTAAATATTTTGGCGTACCCCCACGAGAACCCTCTCCACCAGCCATTAATAGTTACCCAACGGCAATTTTTTTTATTCACAGGTAATTAATGTATTTTATTTTACTTGTCAATGAAAATTGTTGGATCATATAATGATAAGGCCATTTGCAAAGCGTATATACCTCAGCACTGTTCAAAAATGGTATATCTAATATGACCAAAAAACAATTTAAATTTGAATTTGGCTTATGTGGAATCAACAAGATGTACATCATCGATGTATAGTAATGCCACCAAATCAACACCGATGCACATGTTTTCAATCGAAAGAACATTTTATAATGCAAAAATGTTCGCTGAAAAGAAATACTCTTCAAAGAAGTAGAAGCTACTTTTCGAGGTAATTTAAATTAAAATTATAAATTGAAAACACTAAATAAAATTACTAACGCGAAATTTGTCAAGATTCATTTATTCCTAACAAAACATGCTGCCAGAAGAGTAAACAATCATTACTAGTGAATCTTTTAACAGTAGATATTAAAGTAAATCGAAAAGCTCGATTTAAAAATGTTTTCGCAACACTATACTAGTAAGTAGCCGATTTCCGCTTCCGTTTCAGTGTGGGAAGTCGCGGTTTACAAAAGAGTACGGCAAATATCAGCTGTAGTGAGGTAACAAATCAGCTGGAGTGCGGTAAAGAGTTTGCATTGAGCATTTACCGCACGAGTGCGGTAAATGCTCAATGTTGCCAACTTAAGAAAAAAATAGTATATCACACAATTTACATACATTATACATAAACACAACATACACATTTTAACTATGACGACCATATCTCCAATTGTAAATAAACTGGTTTCCCAGGTTGCGACTAGTTACAGTTAATAGCGATAAGTTAATAAAGAGCAGTATTATTTAATCAATTGTTGCCGTCTGTGTGACGATAAGACGTATTCCTAGAAAGGCTTATTCGGTCGCTGAACACCAGAGATAACGCGTTTTGTTAACTCCCCAGCGCAGATAAATATAGTTTTGTTCATATTTTCTCTCTACAGTTTAATTAATATTTTTTAAATCTTTTAACTTTCATACAAGTGTTCTTTTTTACTTACCCTGTATATTTGTTTCTGGTAGTGTTGTGAAAACTATCGTACGCAACTCATCCGGGAAGGTGTTTACGTTGCTCGCATGAAATTCCCGCGCTCCGCAAGCGTCGCGCGTGAACTATCATGCTCGCACGTAAACACCTACTTCCCGCACTAGTTGCGTAATATACTATTACATCATAGTACACAAAAACATCTGTTTTCTGTGCCTTACTCTTTTGGCGGGAAAGTTGATCTTTGCCGATCACTGCACGGTAAATTTACCGTGCACTAGGAAACGGAAATAACGGTAGTCAACAATCAAAACAATCAGCTGATTGTAGTAAACCGACGTTTAATGCATGTTTATTGGTTGCTTCAGAGGAATGTCGTGGCTGCAATGGTAGCGGTAGCAAATGTTTGTTTGTTCATTCAAATTATAGGTTAGGTTTGATGAATTGAGGAACGTAATGGTTTATGCAAGAATTCGTTATCATTAAAAAATACGTTTTTCTGAGTAGTACGATGTAAAGTATACTTAACACGCCCGGTAAGTTTTACCGTTCTCGCATTAAAATCCCGCACTCGCCTAGCGGCTCGCGCGGGAACTATCATGCTCGCACGGCAAATTATTTATACTGATAATTATTAATACTGGCAAGATTATTAATACTGATCGAACATAGCCTATGTTAATTAACTTTAAATAGATGTGTCTTTTATATGAAAAGCGAGTACACTTTCATATCTAAATGGATTTAGCTTCACAGGATAATTCAGGGGAAAAACCATAGTCCTAGAATCTTATCTAAAATCCTTTACATTTGACTCCTCATTGATTGAAATTGATCAAGAAATAAAAATTGTGCTTAAAAAAATCTTGTGGAGTTCAAATGAATATAGATTTTTCTGGAAAAGACGAACGAAAATTATATTTGAAGTATAACGATGCAAAGAAGTCGGTTTACACGTTAAGATAAGAGACGTATTGTATTTAAAAATATTTATTTAATTTTTCATCATTAAAATAAAAATAAAAATAAAAATAAATTTTAAAAATTCAAAATAATAAAATAATTATTTCATTGATAAATAAATTATTTTTACATAAATAGGTGCAGTTACGATTATACGCCTCGTTTTTAATATATTATAATTGCAAAAAAAATTACCAAGAGCGGCAGTAGATTGTTTTAGGTATTTATTATTTTTGTTACTGATGTCTTAGAAGACGTGTATTACTGGTGGTGCTCGCAAAACCAGGACACAGTACACCTTTCTAACAATTCATTTTTAACATTAAATTACCTAAAAACGTAAATCAATTAAAGACTAAATAAAGTTATTTTATGATTTCATTCATGGGTAAAACAAAAAATATATTTTTAAAAGAAGCTAGTTTGAATAAGGCCTCATAGCTTTTACGGATGAAAAATCTATGAATAGATTTATTTTTTCATGATCTTTGTTTTTACAAAGAAAATTAAGAAACATAAGTTATTTTAATGACCAAAATTTTTAATCGTGAATAACGTACAAAAGCAAACAAAAAACAAAACTAAAAAAATACATAACAACTACTCTCAAAAACAATAACATGGTTACAAAATACACAGATAATCGTAATATTCAAATAGCTTAGTAACGTATTCAAACGCCAATATTATCAATCAACATGTCCAAATCGAATTAGATCGGTCGATGAGTTGATATCTCTTGTTTTTATGCAAATTTCATTCCAGGCAAAGTACTTGCGGATTGGCCGCGAATTAGTCATAATGGGGTAGAAGTGTACCGTTCCATCAATAGCTTTGTTGTTGAAAGCTTTTAAACCTATGGGCAGGCACACTGTTTGGTGTTGTTCAGTTCGGAATATGCGTTCGCATAACTTTATCGGTTTCAAGGCTTAGGTTTGTTTACAATTCCGATATGTGATTGGTTTTGGACGAGTCACATCGTAGTAAATGGTAATAATTGGTTAGGGGGCTTTGAGGTCGTAATACTCGCTTGATGGTTCAAAATTCGTCGTTTCGGTCCTGAGCAGTATTATATTGTTTCGTTTACTTGATGATTCAGGATAAAGAACAATTCAGCTGAAGTTACACAGAGTATCTCACTCAACGAAAATCTGGTATTGCCTATTTCAAGAATACACAAAGTATCTTACCGAACAAATCAGCTGGTGTTGCCTCTTTCAAGTATACACAAAGTATCTCACTCAATCAGCTGGTGTTGCCTTTTTCAATCTATATATATAAAAGCCAATACCCATTGACTGACTGACTGACTGATCACAGTTTCTCAAAAACTATAAGGCTTAGAGCAATGAAACTTAGCACAAATATTCTTTATAGACTCTAGATGCGTACTAAGAAGGGGTTTTGCAATGTTTTCTCTAAAAAGGCTTGAATATGGTATAATATGAAATTCAAATTGGCGAACATTTTTAGATTTCATAGCGTATTTTCTCATTAACTACAAGACTTTGGGCCATGAAACTTTACACAAATGTTCTTTATAGGCACTTGATGCGAATAAAGAAAGAATTTTAAATATTCTCTCTCAGATGGCAAAATTAGAGTTTGTTATAAAGTTCCAAATTGCGGCTATTTTAGTTTTTAAAACTACGGATGGAAGGCCTATACAATATTTTCAGGGGATAGAAAAGGTACCGATATTCAATCTGCTAAGAGAATAAAATGTACAAATTTATTTCAGCCACCTACTGCATATTTTTGTCAAATGCCGCTTAAGTTACTTGCGTTGTACGAATCACCCGAAGTACAATATTGTATTCCCTTAAAATGGTTTATCCGTCTAGTAAATAAATAAGACCTTTCTCAAACTAAAATCTTAAAACTAATTATGGACATGTAATTTCGAGTATATCTACTAGAAACGGAGTTCCAAAATTAATTAGGTGATGAAGATTTCAATTACAAAAATATACCATTATAACATTAATTTTGCCTTATCGATAGGTTAGAGACCCGATTTTCAATGTGATTGAGAAAGGTTTGGGAAATATGTTTTTGGCCAAGGCACTTAGACCTATCGTCTATTTTTTCTTCCAGTTTTCGGTCTATTTTCAAAAACGTATAAATTCATATTGATGTTAAGTCGAAGAGCCGCCCTTATCGTCTTTTTTGTTTTTTTATCCCGGATTATGTCTCACTCTGTATTGGCAAATGAGAGAAAGCTAATTCATACGATTTGCTAATCATGAGGGAAACTTTTTAGAGGAAACGTTACATCCTCTCACTTCAATCTAGGGTGGAAATGCTAGCTGCACCTTAAGGGTGTAATTAATTGTACGCCATTGGCCCATAACCCAAATCAGTCCATTTGATAACTATTCCTAAAGATTGCACATGGCATAATATGAGTTAATTAAAGTTAGTGATTTTTTCAGCGGGCGAAGCTGCGGGTATTTCTGCTTGTTATACATAAAGTATCTCACCCAACCAATCAGCTGGTGTTGCCTGTTTCAAGTATACATAAAGTATCTCACCCAACCAATCACCTGGTGTTGCCTGTTTCAAGTATACACAAAGTATCTCACCCAACCAATCAGCTGGTGTTGCCTGTCTCAAAGATGCACGACACCCATACACCCTAATCCATTCCACACTAATAATTCAATAATTTTCGTCTTAAATATCTTTAAAAGTATTGTTTCACAAGGAATCCGCCCTTATTATCTCCTTGTCCTCGTAAAACACAAATAGTTTTCATTTTAGACCTTCGCCGTCCCAACGAAACTTCACTTCTAGAGCATGAGAAGGTCGGGGCATGCCAGCTTGTGACGCATGACGTCAACGCAATCACTCTAATTGTGTTTTATTAAAATTCCACATTGCAACACTTGTCTTGAATTAAGTGACATTGTCTGCAGATGTATAGAGACAGAAGGAAATATCAGATTCATGATAAATTGAACAATATACGTTTACTTATTATATACTTGACTATTTACAACGCTCCGTAGGCAACAAGGATAGTTATATAATATATATAGACATATTATTTTTCTATTTATTTCATAAATACTAATTTATTCTATGGCTAATAATTCAAGAAAAATTATCAATGTGAGAAAATACTTAGTTCACCTTTTCAGCTTGGACTTTTAATAATCAAAATCATCAGTATATAAGTAAGTTTATTTGAGGTACAACATTTTTAGTTATGAGTATTTTTTAACTTAATGAAACAATTTTTACCAGATAAACGTAAACGTAAAACATTTGGTTATTTAAATATGCCAAAACAGTCCTCAAAATTTAATCAAGAGTTTTTTTATTCCTTGCTCAGTAAAGCCCCTAGAGGCACATATGATTGGTTACTAAGGGCATTTGAAAATATGTAAAAAATCATAAGTGACCACATTATCATATCAGTAGTATACAATAATAGCGTTATTTCTTTAGTAAGTGATAATAATTACATAATTTCTCCATCATAAAATAACGCACTTAAATAACGTTGTTTGTAAGAAAGTTCGAAAGGTTTAACGCGATATGGTCGTGCTGGGTCGAATTTGATAAAAATATAAAATGTTTCTGGTTCTTAATAATGTAATCAATAAGTGTAGAAACCCCTCATCTGTCATCCTGCTATATTTAAAACAAATTACAGAAATATTTTTTATCTTAGAAACACCTTATCTGTAAGCAGTTCAAGGGTTTCTGCAATAAACGTTTTGGAATTATTTGTTGCGGAGAAATATGGGTTGGCAGTACCTGTGCTAATTGTGTTGTTCTAAAGGAATATGTTTATTGTATAGTGTCCAAAAGTACCAAAATTTCTCATAAATAACAACAAAACGCCGATTTAGATATGAGTTCCTTTTAACGGTTATAGTGAAGGTTTTTAAAAAGCTCCGTAACTATTCAGTTCATCGCAGACTCCCCTAATTTTTTATGTAGCCTTGCAGAGTATTAAAAATGCTGTAAAAGGGATCAAACCTCTAACAGTTCTAAGGGGAATGGATTCATCGCAATGAAAAATGTATCGAACAAGTAGGGCAGTTTATCTTAATTTCCCGGAAGTTTATTTATCAGTAGTTGAGGGGTTTCTGCAATAAGCGATTCGGTTCGAACCGCGTGTTGCGGGATATCTTCATGGGTTTACTTATTTTTGAATCCTAATGTACACTAACAGCTCGTAAAAATACAGGGTAGGATAAATTAAAATACCTATTAAGCAATTTTCACAATGCGCTCAAGGAGCGAGCCCAAAAATGGCTCAATAACCTTCTTTGCCGGGTAAGAACTTTCCTATGTTAGTTTTTTTACCTTCTCCATAAAGTGATAGTGCATGATTCAAAAAGACTGAAGCATATACTATAAAAGGTATAAAATTACCTGAGGACAACCAGAGTCATTCTAAGTAATCCTTTATGGATGACGCGTTTCGAGGAATAAATCCTCATCTTCGAATCGTGTACAAGAACTATAAAACTATAAGATATAACTGCGTGCGCACAGTTGCAGGTGAAGGTCATGCTACTGTGCGCACGCTGTCGGAACTTGTAAAATGTTTGTAGGCCTACTCGTTTTTGTAACTTTTAAATGTGTCCGTTCGCCCGTTACGAGTCCATGTTCTGTGTCTTTAAACATTTGACGACCTTTTCAAAGTGATAGTTTTATAGTTTTTGTACAGGATTCAAAGATGAGGATTTAATTCTCGAAACGCGTCATCCATAAAGGATTACTTAGAATCACTCTGGTAGTACTCAGGTAATTTTATACCTTTTATAGTTAATATCAGTGATTCGGAGAAAAGAACTACAAATATTCTGATGAACTTGGGTTTGGTAGGCTAGGTTAGGTTAATTTATTCTATAAAATACAGTATTAAATATTAGATTATATTTTATCCTAACCTAACCTAACCTAACCTAACCTCACCTCTCGTGTCGCTGCTACCACAGGTAACGGCGACATGAGATAAGGTAACAGCTCAAAGATAACTCTCGGTTTAAAAACAGGCCATGTATGAATAAAAATTGTTTCTTTTATTTGTCTTTTACATCTCCAATTACCTATACACATCCTATTTATTTGTTATATTAATGCCAAATGTTATATTACTTTGTTATATTGGATATATACATCTGTGGGCAGATAACGGAATTTGACAGGGGTCGTTATATGGTACGGACACCTCCACTTGAGGCTACATTTTATCCAATAAGCTCATAGGCTAGAATTTTACCAAAAAAGGGTCTCCTGTTGACACCACAGTGAAATCACTTATTGTCCATCAAGCAGTGTCTAACTTAATGCTATATCTATACCAATAAAACTAATGACATTGACGTGGTCATGGCAGACTGCTAAATGATATCCTCAGTAAACAAGTGAAAAGTCAAATAATCGTCTTAAATAGTCCCTTTACTTGTTTTTAGACACGCTGGCCAAACAGTTTCAATACAGGTCACATAATATTAAGACGTACGGATGACATATGATTATGGATGAGGCGTATTACTCACAAGGCTCAGTTTGCAATTGCTGCGAAGGTGATGGAAAGGAAATGCCTGAGATGATGGAACGATCTCTTGGTGGTTGGGGGGGGGCGGTGGGGAGATATGGTAGTGGTTGAGGAGCGATGTTTACATACTCAGCATACTCCAGAGTTACACGGATGAAAAACACTGTCGTTATTGTGTCCAGCGTAAACTCGGCATTCCTACTTTTCACTCTCTTGCAACTTTATTGCACATACAATCGACCTTCAGAAGTCTTCATAGAAAAGTTATTCGACCCAAAAATGTTATGTTATTGGTGACTTGAAAGAGGTTCTTACACACATTGACTGATGCGGCCCCGGACTGTCCGGACGAGATTGAGAAATGAAGCGTAAATGCGGATTTTCTCTTGAGTATAGCCTTTTAGCGAATTTCCCCTACAGGGAAGAAGCTATTACCGTAGGTCTCATGGTAAGACCTAAGCCCGGGACCACTATAACTTTTCGTTTTGGTGCCCCCAGAAGTCAAAAACACTATTCGTTCAAATTTCTATATATATATATATATCTATGTGTCTGTAAGCACGATAGCGCTCGCAAAAATGGTCCGATTGGAATGAAATTTGGCACAGACGTGTTAAGTAGTTCGGACGAGTTCGAAAACCAACCGGATCGGACCATCGGAAGGGGGGGTAAAGGGGAATAAACCCCCCCAAAAATGGGTTTTTTGAGTTTTTACATAGAAAAATAAAATTTATGGAATGTTTGTGGGCACCATTGAATTCAGCTCAAAAAAACAAACAAGTATTCCGAATCACTGCTCTATGTCCATTGGTTACCGAGATATTGAAAGTGGTAAACACAGTACGTTGTCCCAATGTTAACCTTATGGGAAATAAGTAAAATTCTATATTTCAGTTATTTCTCAACATATCCTGATAAAACTTGGTAAATAGCTTCTTCTAGTTCAGATCTACTACATAATGAATTAAAACCATCCAGTTTTAATATACCTGTAGCAGCAAACCTGCATACTCATTCCCCATGTTATTCTTATGGAGCTTACCAAAACATGTCAAATCTCGCTATGTAGGATTGAAATATGTTGTTTTGCACTTGAAATTCGCTGAGTATGCAGGTCTGCTGCAACGGGGGGTATTATGTAAGTGTCAGACGCAACCGCAGTACTGTGATGTGCATGCAAAGGTATCGTACAACTGCAGAAAATTTTATCATTATGTATAAATAACCGGTCGTTATACATAACGACCGATTTATTACTTTGGCTGTGGCATATATAACATACACTGTTCTAGTATCTTCAGATTATTCTGACTTTTTACTATCTGGATCGGATCTCTGCCACATTAACCCTGGTAGTCAGATCGATGTACTGTAATTGATGGTTGATGGGAAGGTCATCGTGGTTCATTTCAAGTAAAACAAAAAAGTTTGGTGAAAATATAGTTTATTATGCAACAAAAATTGGCTTTTATTTTTAGCTAAAAAATCATTGAGTGCCGTCATAGCACGGTTTAGTTTAGGGTGCATATATTTGAAAGAACATATAATAATATTTGTAGCATTATATTAATTATAATATTAAAATGATATAACAACGCAAATGCGTTATATATTATTAACGCGATACGTTATGTTAATAATAACATAACGTATGTTATTAACGCGCGCGCTGTGTTATTAACGTGGTTGCGTTTGTTTGTTTTTTGTTTAATTTATTTAATTTATTTTATTTATTTATTTATATTCATATTTATATTTATATTTGAAATATTTGTGCCAGATTCAACAAACTCTCTCATCAATGGTGGCAGCCCATTTTTGAGCTGTACTGTAAATATAATATTTGGTACTTGCGTTGTACTGACCACCCAATGTAGGCCTACCATATTGTACTCCCACTTTAGTAAAATGGTTAGTCCATCTAATAAATAAATAAACACTTAAACTAAAATCTTGAAACTCGGTATGGGCACTCCATTTAAGGTACTCTGCATGTATCCACTAGAAACGGAGTTCCCAAAATTAAAATGTTTAGGAGAGTTTACGTAGGTATTGGGGATTTGGGGATTTTAATTCCAAATAATATACCATTTCTACACTAAATTTTCGCCTCTATCAACTAAATAAGAGACCCGATCTTCAATGTGAATTAAAACATTTTGGGGAAATAGATTTTAGCCAATACATTCACCATCTACTTCTTCTTACAGTTTTGATTTATAAAAAAAGTGCAGATTGATGTAAAATCGAAAATCCGCCCTAATATTTTCTTTTGTTTTACATCCCACTCTAAATCTCATCATCTATGTTGGTAAATGGAAGGAAGCTAATTCGTACCATTTCCTGTGACATTTTTAGACAGAGCTAATTGAACTGTAACTTAAAGCAGTATTGATTGAAATTTGAAACACTAAGGTCTAAATAGTTTTTTAGCAGAGTATGAAAAAGGTAAATGGTTCACAGTTATGAATGCAAAACGACTATTGCCTTTTTCTAACGGTCAAAAGATTCATGGCCAATACTGTGAGATCAAGTCGAGAAGTCAAAATAGCCGTTTGTAGAAAACAAGTATTAAGGGCAGAGTTAATTGAGCAGTAACTTAAAGCTGTAACGAAATGTCTTTGAGGGTTGAATGAAATGAAACTGATTATTCTCTCTCTGACTCTTCTACTGTGCCAGTCTCCTTCTTCTAGCGTAACTTCGATAAATAACTAGTAATGTTGTATAAGTCCACATAGATTTGTAGGTAACGGTAATACATCATTAATGTATATGCGTACTTATAGGGAAAATTAACATTCTTTCAGTATTTCTTTTCATATGAGACATTCATTGATACATCTCCTAACCTAAATATGAAGTTCACTTAATGCTGAATTTGCTGGAAAGTTAGTGACATAAATACAAAGGCCAAAATAGCTCGATAGCTCGATAGCTCGAAATCCTTGACAGCTCGAAATCTTCGATAGCTCGAACCTTGATGGCTCGGAATCCTCGATAGCTCCAAATCCTCGATAGCTCGAAATCTTCGATAGCTCAAAATCCTCGATAGCTCGAAATCTTCGATAGCACCAAATCCTCGATAGCTCGAAATCTTCGATAGCTCAAAATCCTCGATAGCTCGAAATCTTCGATAGCACCAAATCCTCGATAGCTCGAAATCCTCGATAGCTCCAAATCCTCGATAGCTCGAAATCTTCGATAGCTCAAAATCCTCGATAGCTCGAAATCTTCGATAGCTCAAAATCCTCGATAGCTCGAATTCTTCGATAGCACCAAATCCTCGATAGCTCGAAATCTTCGATAGCTCAAAATCCTCGATAGCTCGAAATCTTCGATAGCTCAAAATCCTCGACAGCTCGAAATCCTTAATGGCTCGAACCTCGATATATTCGATAGCTCGAAATCCTCGAGAGCTCAAAATTCTCGATAGCTCGAAATCTTCGATAGCTAAAAATCCTCGACAGCTCGAAATCCTTAATGGCTCGAACCTCGATATATTCGATAGCTCGAAATCCTCGAGAGCTCAAAATTCTCGGCAGCTCGAAATCCTCGATAGTTCGAAATCCTCGACAGTTCGAAATCGTCGATAGCTCGATAAAGCGTTACCCGAAATAAGTTTACGATTATATTTTATCTCTGGAAGTCGAAGCAACGAAGCAACCTCTATAACTAGGAGTTCAATAGATAAGTCGAATTAAATTCACACTTTACCTCTATAAGTTGAAGTTTACCTCAATATCTCGAAGTTTACTAAACGGACCTCTGTAAGTCGAAACCCCGGCTTACAGGTCGCAATGAGTCAATGAGTCTTTCTTGGTCCTGCGTCACTATCCTTTACCTGTGTAACTTGAACTTTAATTATATCTAGAATTTAGCTCACAAACTTTTATAAACTTTTTCACTTAACCTGCGACTCACCGGAATCACCCTGAGATACCTGGAGTAAAGGTTATCCCTCGGAGCCAGCCAGCTCTTTACAAGTTGCTGTTGAGTTCAAAATGACGGTTTGAAACCCAACCCAGCTACGGTCGGTAAATGCGATGCTTTCAGAGCTTTCTGTCTCATCGCTTCTCGCTGAAAACATCCCCGCATTGAGAGGAAATTTCCCTTTTACAGTCAACTTCCTTTTAACGTTCCTTTGCCACATCGTACCCCAAACGAGTGCAAAAAAGAGTGTAGTTTAAAAATAAGAATCCACGATTCAGTGGTTGTAGGCGGTTTCATCTTTGAACTTTTTGTCACCGGAGTTGTGTAAACGTAAATACTTATTTTCATGATTGAGATACATACGATAAAAATTCGTTACTTATTTGTCTACTCTGGTCAATATTCATCGATATTCGTTATCTGGTTATATTTCAACGAATGTTCACTCACTCTTTAGGAAGTCTAGATACACCGCGTTAATATTTTATACTATAAATAATTGAGCGGTTCACCTTTGTTAGGGACTTAGCAGTTGCTAATTACTTGTATGATGTGGAAACAAATATGTTATCCTTGAGAAAACAAATACAATCAAACAAACAAACAAATATATCCTCGTTCTCTAAATATGCTCCAACTTGAGTGTTAGAAATACATTACTGTTATATTATTCACTTATATTACACTGACCGGCACTAGTTTTGTCATAAAAATATTGGCAACGAATTGATTTCAGAGTATCACTATACCTTATACAATCATCTTTAACGTACACAAATATGATAATTTTTGGCGAAACTATTATTTGTTACTGAAACTCGTTTTACTTTACCAGTAAAGAAAAGGACCATTTTAATAATTCTTATACCAAATTTCATCATTTCTTTTTTAATAATTTTTATTGGATACTCTTGATAAAGAATTGCTGTTACCAATTGAAATTATGATTTGCTCGATGAAACCGATCTTAATAAGTCACCGTTTTCATATACCTCAGTTCTATACTTGTTTCAGTAGGCCTTGTTAAGATATATTTATAAGACAGTACTCCCACTTCTAAGATACTGGTGTAACAGCCTTGTCTCTTAGGAGAGGATTGAGTTATCATAACATTTATTTCTTTAAATAAATATTGAGAGATGACTACCGAGGTCTTGTTTGACGCAAAGTTATGTTTGGCGCTGCTGAAATTACAGGTTGTTGATATTCTAATTCTTCTCTTCTGTTGGATGAGGACTTTCTGAACTCCTGTGTTACTAGCTGAGCCTCAGGCTATTAGTTAAATTGCAGTACATGCACATATTAAGGATAAGAGTGTTTATTATGTGAAAACCACCGAGTCAACTTTCACAAAGGTCTTTCCCTTCACACTTATTCATACTTAAGAAGTAATTTCAAAATGGAACGAACTTCTTGTTCTT
Source organism: Flexamia atlantica (assembly GCA_035578135.1). Taxonomy (NCBI): domain Eukaryota; kingdom Metazoa; phylum Arthropoda; class Insecta; order Hemiptera; family Cicadellidae; genus Flexamia; species Flexamia atlantica. The sequence goes on along the minus strand of JAQJVK010000007.1, from coordinate 44,534,915 downwards.
TTTACAGCTTTGTAAAGTTCAGGCGCTTGAGCCCAGCAGTAAAATAGCCATTAAACACTTTCTTAAGCTCAAAGATAACTCACGATGTGAATTTTCAAACTGTTATTTTATGCCAAATTAACTCGATAAAACTTTTTTAACGGGGCGGTAATGTGTTTTCAGAAAGAGTCGAGGTACTCCCTTTTACCCTACTGAATAAAAGTTTACAAACAAATTCTGTGGTAGGCGGTACAAAGTTACCTGACGGAAAGGTTGTTTTTTATGTGATCGTAAAAATATCTTTGTTGCGTAAAATTCAAATCAACAGAACAGCACTCCTCCCACAGTGAGAAGAGTTATTAATTTTCATCATTGCAACGTTCAAAGTAGACCCAACATTGCCATGTGCCCGCAAGTAATTAGTTAACGAACTCGGTGTGTTGATATACATGTACTCCTCTATCAGTTTTACTTTTTACTTTGAACACATAAATACAACAAGAGCTTTTATTTATAAAAAATCTTGTTTGTAAGGTTTGTGATTACATCTATGCGATTAGTTTAAACTCAAACACACACCCTGAGTCCGTGAGGTAGTACATAGTACAAATAGACGAAGAATGCCTTTGCATTACAGCAAATGAAGCCTGGGCCGCCATATTGTCTAGGTATAGAAATATAAATCGGCGTTTAAAACTGCGTAATCTGGCAGCGCTGACGTTTTAATTAACTCGTAGTTCACACCATTTAGCATAGAGGCAAAAGGTTGAAATTTGGCATGTGAAGAGTCCTTTGGTTTTAAACGGTGATAGTATCAATCATAATATTAAAAAAAATTCTATCTAAAAATTGTTTTTAAAAATCATAAGTTATTATTCACCTTTAAAAACTTGACATGAAAAAAGGAGTCAGCTGCTACTTTTTTTATATTTTTGTCAGGTCAAATAAAAAACGGTGGAAATTGTTAGTAGAGAGTTCAATCTTTTAAATAATCTTTTTAATAGCTGCCGTAGTTTGGTCTATAACTTAGTTTTTGTAGGAGAGTTTATCCGTGGGCGCCTGCATAAAAACAAAGTCAATCCTAAACTGCTCCAACAGTCCACTTCCAAAAATGCAACTGTGTTATCAAATTAAAGGTCTGAATCTAACTACTATGCTACCAATTATAAAATGGTTTAGAAGCAGTTTACACTTCAAAGGAACGTTACAGGTGCATTCCGTGGTGGCAGCTTCTCTCAAAAAATCAGTGTTCACTATGTAGACTGCTGTAAACTATTTATATTTGGTACTATAGTAATTCTGAGATTCAGACCTTTAATTTGAGACCATATTTGTAATTTTTTACGTAGTTTGTTTCTTCCATGTATAGGGGGACTGAAGCAAATTTTCGCGCCTCGTGTGCTCCGTCTACTTGTACTATGTGGTCGCTAGTTCGCCGCTACCGCACTTCTGGCAATTATTCCCGGGACCGGGAAGCTCTGACGCGTGGCCGCACCCGAAACAGCGTTCCACCTCGACCGCATTGAGGGTCGCAAAATTGAGCACCGATAAAATTGGGTCACAAATGTTTTCCCTCCAAAGAATCAGATGATAGTTACGATAGTTTGGAAGAATGTAAATCTGGCGAAATATTTGAGGAGTATCACAACAAAACACCACATTATGACGGCAGAAATGCGAGAGTATAACCGCTAAGTTAGTTTCCAGCTTTTGATCCGTCAAAAGCATGTCATTTTGATAAACGTGTGATAAAACTTCGCGAAGTAACGATCATTAACAACTGATAAACTACCCTGGTTTACACCAAGCGACGCTTTAATGTACTCCCCTCCACTTCCGGGCGGTTTCATTTCCTACGAAATATTTTTAAGTTTTCGTCTTCTGATAGAGTGTGTTTTAAGTTAAAATTTAACACACGCGCTAATAATGCTTCCTATGTATTTTTCTGTCTATTGACTGGAAATATTTACGTTATTTTATGCAATTTGTGCGAAGCATTTGCTGATAATCTATATAGGTGACAAAAATACAAAGGGTGTTTCATATGTAACTAGACAATTTTAATTTGATATAGGCCTATCTCACTGAGTGTTTGCTCAATCTTATCTTAACTAGGCACAAAAGAAGATAAATATAATAGAATTTTATAGGAACAGTCAGTCAATGCTGTGTCAGTTGTTAAACCCTTAGTATGTAACCGAAATTATGAAGGCGTTCTTTCAATTGGAATGAGGCTAACACCTTTTTTTACCGAAGATTGTTGTTTTTTGTGAAGATTGTTGTGAAATGTGTCAATTCATTCTCTCCGAGCTCAAACCCTGCCAAGAATCATAAAATCGTCAATAACATACAAACACTCAAATTCTTTTGTCCTTGAAATAAGCATTGCAAGACCATGCGATTTATGTAGCAGTGGCCCAGCGAGTCATCATCACTTCCATAGAATCCTGGATTCCTCGACGTGAATTCAAATATTTGACTGGAAATTAGCTATTTTAAACCCCCGAAACAACAAGCCCTTTTTTCAATCGCTCTATGATCGTTAAAAATAATTGAGAAAAGTCAGTGGCAAAGACAGGTTTTAATTTTAACAGCTTATAATCAAGAAGTTATAATTTTAACAAGCTTCTAAGTTATCAGTACTCAGCTTTAACTCACCCAAAAACCTCAATTACATATTGAGCTAGATATATTCCCTTATACCATTAAAACCCCAATGAATTTCGCTTTTTGATAATGCTGTTTACGGCCTACAACACAACTCAAACTACAGTTTTAAAAGTTACATTGTGTATCAAACACCCTGTATAATACACTACAAATATGTTTCAAAATTCATGTTTTACGATACTCTGAGTATATAGAGGTTTTATGGAAAGGCTATGTAATATTTTCTCGAATTCTTACTGACCAAAGGAGATATTATAGTACAATTGGTCATCAATTGCGTAGAGACGAAGAATTACTTTAGCAGGAGTTAAATAAAACGCTAACCAATTTTCATCTAAACATTCAAGTTTAAAACAAATTTTTTTAATTGTACGTTATGCCTCCTATTAAACATTAAATAAGGGCTTTACTAGAAACTTCAAATGTCCAATCATTAAAAAATACTTCAGTTTGTAAAGGAAACACCAAAACGAAAACAATTTCAATGTTTTCATCGTTTACTTCATTTCAGTAAATTAAACTTTGTCAAATTATTCAACTCCATCTTAAAATCAACTTCATCTAATTCAAAATTATGGAAACGTGGCTTAGGCTGTCGCAAACTTTTCTTTATGCCACTAAAGAAGATACACAATTGGTTAACTGATATATTTTGTTGTTACTGTACCAATTCATTTTGAAAATAAGTAATTGGGAAGTTAAAAATATATATGAAAAGGGGCGAGCCGATTTTTTATCGGTAGTATTTTTATTCCTGTCACATTTTCTTTAGGTTGTCTGTAATTTGTTTTTTTTTTTTAAGTTGTCTGCTGCTGTCTTCAAGCATGTTAATTTGTGATATGTTTTAATGCTTGGTATAATCTGCAAAATTGCTGTACTAAAGCATTCAATAAGGAATTTATTTATTGACCGATTTTCTTAACGGGACCACTTTTTGAGATACTGTGCGAGAGAGATGGAGAATCTTGTGAGGGGAAGTGTTAACCAATCACAGTCCCTTGTGGTGACATGCTCGATCACAATTGGCTGAAGCAAATATGTTTTTTTTTTTAATTTAACAGTTTTGTGACATCTGTTACATACGTCACTTTGATACCATAATCCCTGAACCTAATACTTTGTAACTTGTATTAGTAACGAATATTTGTTTTCATATCGTCGGGAGAAGAATAAAATTGTTTTCAAAATAAAACAGCTAAACAGCTGTTGATAGCTTTTAAAATTAAGGCTATCGGCAAAAAAATATCTATGGCCGAATACAAATAATGTTATAAAAATGGATTAGTTACACATTGTATATGTGAATGGTTATTTTTAAGGGATAATGTTTTTGTACACAATGGCTGTTACAATACTTATCTCAAAAATAATCAGAGCATAGTTCAAGTATTAAGTTATATTAGGTTTTTTATTTAATTAATCTATTAGTAGTTTAGTTTATATTTGTAATTATAAAGTTAACTATATAGGCGTTTAGCAAATCGTATATAATGATGGGAGAGGGTTCAAACTAATGGCATTTGATCCTAGAACTCGGTAAAAGTAACAGTAGCCTACCCTTGTGTTCTCAGGCGCTCACTGTAGTTCGCTAGCGTTCACGCATGAGAATGGGTGCAGTTACACCAGACCAACGTAAAGTGCTACTAGTTTAGCGATTCAAACTCACGAACCAATAAACATAAAAGAAGGCATCAATGTTAAGGGTATAAATTAACGCTGATCTGCAAAACGGAGCAGGATTTTCTGATACGTGATGTGAGCTCTAGTTAACCTTTAGGGCTTTAGGTCTGCTAGATCGAGTGCTGACGAGTACGAATGTGATCTATAACGAGCAGGAGTGAACGCCAAAAATGGTGGGAGTTCACTATCGTCGAACCAGGGTGAACCTGACTTGCCCCGCAAATATTCGGCGGATTATGCTGCTTGAGGCCTTGAGAGAGCGCTTAGGAACGATCCATGCTGAAAATTTGTTTAATCAATGAAAAGAGGCTTTTTCAAAAAGTTTTAATCGGTGTTTAACAACCAAATAGGCTCCACATCTGGTATCATAACTATATGTGTGTTTTTAGTACATCCTAACTTCTGATATTTTATGTATAAGAATCTAATAATTGGTTCATATTCGCATTACCTAATTTGTTCACTAATAAACCTACACCAGGCAGATACCTAAAGTTCAGTTTTAACTTGTTCGACTTGTTCGTTGTGAATGTTTTCTAGGCCTAGTAAACACGAAGTGCCAAGTTTAATTAAATGTTAGTAATCTTTACATTTTTGTTATTCACCACTACAAAGATGGAAAAAGTACCACGTACCACTCTATGATTGTCAAGCTAAACGTAAAAAAATCGGTTAACATGAAAAAGTACGCCCTTAAAATCCGCTATTTCACATAGTATGCACGACAAAAAACATTTCTGATGTACTCGTAATTTCCTTTTCATTCTCTGATCTAAATAAGAAACCCAAAACTTCTTCACAGCTGTCTTTTGAATAATAGTGAAAAGAAACTGCTGCAACTACAACCAGTAAATGAACAGTTAACATTAAAAACAAGTTTCTAAATAGCAGTTGCATACGAAAAAGTAATAGTTCCTCTAATCCGTTCCGTAGTTTGAAGGGGAAAGAGGAATGACGGGAGGGGTTTTACCTCTCCTACATGCGCGGAAATTTTCTGCGCATGGACTCGTTAAGAAAATTCAATAATATCTATTTATTTATTTATGTTCAATCTTCACTTACATGCAAGAATTAACATTGGAGTCAATAGACATATTTACATATCGTTTAGTTTGTTAGTTTTGGTTGTTATTTTATTGCCAACATAGCAGACTATTTTAATTGCCAAGGTCAAATTTTAATTTTATCGACGTTTGGATTATTTCTTTCGTAATCAGTTTACTACTGGCAATGTAATCTGCATGTAACAAATTTTTGATTAACAAATGAGTTATTGAATTGAAGGAAATCCTCGAGGCCGTTTTGACACGATTATGCAATCAAGCTAGGAAGCATACACGGGTACAAACAATGCTCTCATGAGATTACAGGGTTAGCTAATTTATTTATTTCTCAACACAAAGCATAGAATTTCGTCCTGTAATGTAAATGAGGATAAGTTCAGAGCGGAGTTGACCGTGATTAAACATTTGTTCGGTGTCAACACTACACAAACCCTCCCCTCTCGCCCCCCCTCCCCACGATTTGTATTGTGTAGAAGGCTCGATTGATCTTTACTAGCCTATTTTCAACATGATGAAAAAGAATCTGTTAAGTGAATTTTTGGTGTTTTTATATATATCTATTTTAAGTAGTGTTACCTGTTACTTACATACGAAGTTCAGCAGACCATACTGGCATGAAACCCGTCATATATATATATATATATATATATATATATATATATATATCTGTATCTTCTATCTTATATGTGATAGGATTGATTTTATGTACATATATTTAACCTAGTGAAACAGTCCTTTAAGTGTACTACGACTACTTTTCGGCAACTATAAAAGCTCCTTCCTAAAGCTATAAACTTGGTATGTAAAAGAGCCATTTTTTGTGCTTGAACTTTAAATCCCGAACCATCACTTCATAAAATGTGAGGTGGAAGTCAAGGGACATCGCTTCTCGCATCAGCTGGTCCGTGCACTGATGACCACACAACAAATAAATACATTATATTTCTAGGTTTTTATCTAGGTTTTCTTCCACCTGAAGACGGGATCAGATTCCAGATCCCGAATCGTCGTGAAACTTGTTTTTTACTAATCAGTGATGGCAAATGTCCGCAAAAGTCCTAATCAAAATATAAAATCACCATCACCAACAATGAATTTCAAACAAAGAATTATTTTTGAGATTACGTGTAGTGGTTTGCTAGAACATTATTTTTTAACATTCCAGCGTACGCGGCAGTTATGTAGAAAAGTGTAAGTGCTTTTAAGGTAATAGCTGCTCATATCATATGTATAATAATTTCATATTTACTCCCAAACTCAACAAGAGTTCCAATATTTATTTCTGCACTGTTCTCGACTACATGAATAATGGATTTGTTAATATTATTGTCTCTCAAATACACTAGTACAGAACGTGTACTAAGTTCCGACGTGGTTTTTAGACGAGCAATAAACGTTAGAATCGTAAAAATATTAATTTTAACTGATTAACTCTCAAGGACTCAGTACGGTATACTAATTCAATAGTTATTTGGGTGTTGAATGAGTAAAGTATAACATTGTCATACGAGTGAATATGTTGGCGCCCGAGCTTCTGAGGGCGACAACTTACACGAGGTAGACAATGTGCTTTGCACTCGAAATACACAGAACATTTTCCTCCCATCTGCAATAATAAACACCCAATCTTTAAACATATATTTCATTATCTAAGTAATTTACAGGCAATACCTATTTTGTTTCGATCTGGATCAGTGCCTGCATCTGGGACATGCGACCATTCTTGTACCAGCAATCAGTAGAACGTTGCAATGTTCTTACTTGCTTAGTTCTTGACGATCTCAAGCTAACTGTCATTAATGTTATTCTTATTTAAATATTCCTGTCACTAAATCAGCTATTAGCGCCTGCATTCGTTGAGATGCACCATATGTGCATGTGTGCGTGGAAATTTGAAGGCGCTCTAATTTTTTAATTATTGATTGCATTGTTATTCTTATAGGTTTACTTTGTCTCCCGCTGGGAGACAAAGTAATCACTTTAATCCTGCTGGGAGATAAATTATTATTTTACTCACGCATTACAAGGAGTAAAGGTCGTCTAAATATAGCAAGTGGGGGAAAAAGTCAATTGCCCTCCTGAAGTGGTGAGTGGGGCTACAGTTGTGGTAGATATCAATAATTAAAAACTACTTGTCATCATTCTAGTAATATTTACGGCAACAATGCTTTATTAAATGATAAGGAGTAAGGAAGTACTTTATGCACTACTCGTTCCTCGCACGGGTCAAAATGTTTAAATTACAACATTGAACCACTGAAATGTATCAGTTTGCCAAAAATGCAGCGTGTCTAATTTCTGCAATGTTTAGATGTGCTTGTACAAGTAATCTGAACACATGACATTCATAAATCAGTAAGCCACAACTTATAACGAACTGAAAAAAATCATCAATTTATCACTAATCAGACCTTAAAAAGAATTAGTAAAAAATGTAGCCCTGGTTTGACACAATAGTCAAAGTTCTATATCAAGGCTCACAATGGGTTGTATGTATGGCGACGTCATGTACTAAACACTAGAAGCTAAGCCGGATACTGTGTGTTTGTTCCCTTTCTAGTTATAATCAACAACAATTGTGATGGTGTTAATTAATTCTAACCGACTTATGTCCTGTTCAGTTTGTAGGGTATTATTGTTTACGACATTTCATTACGTTATGTTGATACGAAAACATGCGGTTTAGTTTAATCTAGAAATTGCACGTGCTATTTTAGACATAATACTATCAGGCCATCATCATTAGGCACATTTTTTCGCCATTGCCTGAGATCTTAAATTTGACGCTACTTGCAATAATTCCACTCCCGAGGGCTATATGAATCCTTGCTTTAGTTATGGTAAATATCAATAATTAACAACTACTTGTCAGTATTTTTCTTGTTTGAAACTTTTACCTTCCATTTTTGAGAGTCTGTTTTAATGAGGCTGTTTAGTTTCTATTAGCTTAAGCAGAGTACTGTCTTGGAAAAGACTTTATAGTTTAACGTGCAATGATTGATTAAGACCAATTTTTTTTTACCATACCACCTTTACTAAAGGATAACAGTTGGTACTTTTGGAAATGCTATTGGTTGTTGCTTTTATATGCTTTCTTAGAGTAATGTAGATGAACAATTTTAAGGTGAAATAGTATTTTAAAATGACTAACCAAAATAACAATGCAAAATCAGATATAGGAGTGAATTAAAATAACAATTTACAAAACAAAAGAGATAATAAAACATGAACATGACTTGAACGTACTCAGAATATTTTTGTATTACAATTTTTCGTCAAATGAATCTATTGACAAACGTTTTATTGTAGTTCTAAAGTAGGTCGGGGTCAACGACAAGATATCAATATCTCGTGGCAGGGTGTTGTGAGTCCGCATCATTGTGTGGTAATAAGAAGAGCGGTCGGTCTTGGAGCCATGTCTTCAGTCGCTAAGCAAAACTAATTTCTGTCATAGCTTGATATAATTTCTGAGGTGCCTTGATATGTAACTTAACTCATATACGTATAAGTTTATTATCTTAAAATTGTATTGTCTTTAATTACTAGTTAGTACCTTTTTTATAGTATATTTCATTACAAGGACCTAAAGTGACGCTTTTCGTACAAGGTCAAGTTTTACAACCGAGGCTGTAAGCCGAGGTTGAAAAATGACCGAGTAACGATAAGCAGCTTTAGGTCCATGTGATGAACTATATTTTTCGTTACATTGCTCAATACAATACGTAAACTACTTAAGAAAGCCAAAATGTTACAGCTTGTTTACCTTTAAAGATGCCTTCAAAAGATGCCACCGTCTTGTTCTTGCTATTTGAAGCAATCAGCTGTCTGTTTCATTTGTGTTAGGGTAGACTGACAACAATGAACAACTATCGACGTATCGAACGCATGTAATAATCGATTGGTGAAATGAGCGAGTTTCACAAATTGAATAAACTGACAACAATGAATGTTTTGATAATAACGATGAATGTTTCGATTATTTGTAATCGAATGAATATTGTTCGATTATTACGACGTACTCGGCACTTTTTGACTTTTATAGTCCTAGGACTATAAAGAGTCAGCTGGTATCGAGTACATCAGCTTTTAATTCCTAGGAATAAAAAGAGTGTATTTAGGTCCGCAAAACATGCATTAAAAACATCTGTTTTTGAAGCAGTATAACGAAAAATTCATTATTGGTAATGGTGAGTTTATGTTTTAAACGACATTCATTGAAATATACCGCATAACTCGACTTATACACATAGAAAAATTCTTCCCCATGTATATCTTATGGGAGTTTCAAACTTGCAACATTAACTCATAATTGTTTCCATATTTCTGGATTAAATAGAGGTACATAATTAGATTTGGTCTCGAAATACTCAGTGAATTACCAGCTTTCATGTGTGATAGACATAATTCAAATTGCTTAATTTAAAGGGAACTATGGACCTATAGAAACAAGATAATTCTGAATGTTTCTCGAATTTGATTTTAGTTTAAGATCCGGCAATAATTACCTTACCCAAAATGATTTTATGTGAGAACCTTCAGTGGGGAACTGGCTTTCAATCGAGCCAAAAAAACAGCTTAACTAGACAGCTCAATTAACTCAGTTTTTGACTTTCAATTAGAGAAATCGGAAAATTTTCAAGCGAACGCAGGATGGACAAGAACATAACATTTAATTTTTAGAAATTTGTTGCTAACTAACGCTCGATAGTACTAATTATGTTACTACATATGTTTTGGCACGAGAACGCTCAGAGCTTTGCGGGCTTTCATGTGAGTTTATGTAGGTCTGATAATTATGAAGCGAACTGAAATGATAGAACTTTTACGATAAAACTTTTATTTACTTATGATTTGCCTGTAATTATTCCAGCAGTAATATATGGTAATACATACCAACTTACCGTCCTGTATTTCTTGTCCTTACTATTAACTGTCATTGTAATGTATTCCTATAACTGATTTTGTATTTTTATTTTTTTAGTCATTTTAAAATACTATTTTAGCCCGTGATGACAAGTAATACAGCTGTGACAGTAAATTGATATGTATCACCATATATTATTATAAAAGGAGTTTCGGTGGCCTCAAAAACGAATTTGTAATTAATTATGTCCTGGTCTAAAAATACCCAATGAATTCCTTGTTTTATTTGGAGCTATTGGTTGTAGAATTCGGACAAGTGTAGGGTGAATTATATAATTTCAGCAACATAAATAATATTTTTTAACTTCCCCTCACTTAAAGATAAGTGTCTCCAGTTCTATAATCACATTGCGTTGAATCACATGGGTTTTATTATTTGTTCTAAATAATTTTCAGTGAACTACCAACTCGGGACCAGCTTGCCGAAAACAGGGTAGTATACTTTTGTAATTGTTGCTAGATAATGTCTACTCCAGTATATAAATTTCAATCAATAAATTTTCAGTCATCAATTAATAATACATTTAATTTTCCCGGGATTCATTCACTTAATAATTCACTCAGTTTTCATGACAAAAAGTCTTTACTTTAACCACCTTTTTTAAGGTAGGCATGTACTCTACATTCTCGATGTTTCAGATTTCAAAAATTTTATGCTGCGAAGCGGCGTGGGTCCTCTAGAATCAATAATTGTCATAAAGAATTGTAAACTTAATAATAAAGAAATAACTAGTCTAGTTGAATTGATTCATAAGGTGCACAATTCACCATAATACATCAAATGAATTTCATTACAAAGCTCACAGTATGGTTCCATACACACAGAAACAATACTAGTTAGCTATTCAAACTCCAAAAGCTTAGGACAAATTATTTTTTTATTCCCTACTTCTGCAGATTCCTCTTTCACACACTACTGCTGAACATTGGATCCGATGGCGGCTGCATCAAACCTCTCAAACAACAATAGAGTACATAACAAAAGGAGTCTCATTTCGGCCATTGTTTCAACACCTCATTCATTACTCATTACTCGGTAGAGTGTAAACCCTAAGTCTAATCTTGATTTTTCAATTATGCTTTTCGTGATTATATCTTTTTAAGAAAAGTGAAATAAACTCCACTTTACTCCCTTATAAAATTTACTATAGATCTTCGAGGCTTATTTAACTTGATTTGCGGCCAAAGAAATTTTCTATAGAATAAACAAACAGCTAGGCCTACGCTCCCGCCCATATAGGCCTTTTCTAAATTTTAAAGCATTGCAGAGTTATTAAATTAAATAATGTTTCATGAATATTTGAAATTATATTTTCTCAGTCATGACTATTTTCTGATCATTAGACTACCACTGTATGTAATGATACTGATGACAGTCCTGATAACAGGGTAATTATACTGATGACAGTCCTGATAACAGGGTAATGATACTGATGACAGTCTTTAAAACAGGTTAATGATACTGTTTACAGTCCTAATAACAGGATAATGATATTGATGACAAAGTCCCCCGTTATGATTAAAGAGTAATGATGCTGATGGCAGTCCTGATAACAGGGTAATGATGCTGATGACAAAGTCCCCAGTACTCATAACAATCTAAAACAGAGCCGCTGACAAGGTTCAAAGCCTTCCTAGAATAGTTGTTGTCATCTTATATATACAGTATGTTAAAGAGATCTTCACTCTCAGGAGGTGCCAGCCCCTACAAATTGGCACAACTGTTAAATAGTCATTGATAAACGTCAATCTTCAGCTACCTCAGTGAAGAAATCCTTGCCAAATAACAAAAGAACCAGCCCGACGCTGTAACCACCGTTTTAATATTGAACTTTGGCGATCAATTACCTACCGGAAAGTATTAAATTAGTCCAGGGTTTTTTTTGGCTAAACGATTTATTTACTCAACAAATACACAGTTTTTTAAGGATTACATCCTTAACACAAAAAAATTGACTCTTATAAGTATTTTTAAATATTGCTTCCTTTATTTAAGGATATTGAACATTAACTGCTATCCCATCCAACCATCCAAACTTGGCCATAAAATCAAATGGGATAGCAGGAGTGGTCCGAATACAGCTCTTGCGTTTATATCTCATTTAACTATGTACCGTGTGTCCCAAAAATAATATCACACTTTTAATTGTTCATAGCTACTTTATTCATGATCGTAGACCAGTGAAACTTGTGTCATTTAAAAGAGCAGATTATAAAAATGTGCTGCAAATGTTGTTGCCATTCTTAGATGTGTAGCTAACGTTTTTATGAAAACAGATATTAGAACAAATTTGCAGTGTATGGATGTTTACAGAGCTAAAAATTTTTATCGTGCTACACAGTTGTATACGGCGGGTAACAATCAGTGCGACAATTTACTATTCATTTAAAACCAAAACATTGTGTTTTGTCCATTTTATTCGTAGCTAATCTTTTGAACGGACCTTTTTTTAAATTCTTGTGTAGTGGTTTTTAAGCTTGGAACTTGGGTTTACCTTTTCGCTTTTTGTCTAGTAAGCTACTACTCTTATTAAACCTCTTATCAATTGATTTTTTTAGTTTTTACGTCTCTGAAGAGGATTTCCATTGAAGACATGCTGAAACTAACGTTACTCCGTAGTCGTATTTTTAAACATCGGAAACTCCAACACGTCTATGCAAATGTGTCGTATACTAATTTTTCATAAAAACTTTAGCTATACATCAAAGAATGGCTGCAACAGAATGTTCAATGGCCGAAAACAAAACTTTATAATCTGCTCTTTTCAAATGGCACAAGTTTTATTGGTCTATGATGATGAATAAAGTAGCTATGAACAAATGAAAGTTTACCATTATTTTTGGGACAAAAGGTATTTACAAATTCAACAATACTTAGTCTTTTATATAATTACCACACCGAACTATTCGTTGACAAATCAACAAATTTTAAAAACCTTAAATAGGTAGTTGCTTACCTGCAAAATAAGTCAAACTGTTCTTGTGTTAATAACCCGAAAATATTACATCACTAGGAACTACTTTTCAAACTTACGGTCAAACCTCTAGTAGTTTAACTATAAAAAAGTAATTATTATCAAAAGACTATTTTAATTTCCATTTTTAATGCGTAAAACTCAACGTTTATTTGCGTAGGCGGCTGAAGCATATTAGCTCCAGTGAAAGGACCAATTAACGAAAACATTGTTAGAGATGGAAGAGGGGGAGCAGACGAATACAACCCTAAAACCCCTCGCCCTCGCCCTTATTGGTGTATGTAAACCACCCCCGACAAGGGTGTCAAAACTTGTCCCCAATATTAAAATTTATTGTTTTTACCACAAGTGCTATCTTTGGATATATGATTTGCTCACAAACCTGTGAAGGTACGTTTCTCGGTCTTTACTTATACATTTTATAGCTTTTTAATTAAAATTAGAATTAACATTGCGTGAAAATAAATATGGGTAAGTTATTGAACAGTTAGTACATAAGTTTTCACTCGCAATTCTTGTCGAGGTTTCGGCTCTATTTGTACCTCTATTGCTTCTGATACGTTTCCTAGAAATTGATATTGCTATTTGTATTTTGCGGGTCGCCGGAATCGTACCCCCAGAATTTTATCCCCCAGAAAAAAAACGCCTATACGTCATTTTGATGTCAAGGGTCTGGGGGTACATTACTGGCCGCGAACTTTTAGGACGGATAAATTATTGTGTATTTTGATCAATTGACATTTCACGGTTGACTGAACGTTGTATAATAAATATAAATCCAAATAAACTTGACAAATCAAAATAACTTGATAAATCAAACTATAACAAGTTTGATATCAATAACTTGATAAATCAAATGGACTTGATTGTTTGGGGGTGTTTGGGCTTCTTAAGTCCGACTCCAGAATCGTACCCCCGGATTTGTACCTCCCGTGCTCAAATCCATTTTTACCGACCATGGTTGTATACCGGGTTGTTATATCCATTGTTGTTGGTGATTTTTTATTAGTTCTCGTAAATCAACGACTGTTCGTTAAATTAATTGGATCTTTTCCGTTATACGTATACCACTGTTTCGGGTTTGTTTTGCAAGCTTGATTTTGGTAAGTTTGGTTAGGATAGGTTAGGTTAGGTTAGGTAACATAACCTAAGCTAACCTAACCTAACCTTACGTAACCTTACCTAACCTGACCTAAGATACTGGAAGTGGGACCGCTAGACGGGCAGACGCTGGCTTCTCGTTCTAGACAGAGATTCTTTATTTGAAATTCATTTTTGGTGATGGTGATTTTATATTTTGATTTGGATTTTTGCGGACATTTGCCATCACTGATTTAGTAAACCAGTGAAACTTGTTTTTTACCAATCAGTGATGGCAAATGTCCGTAAAAATAAAAATCAAAATAGACAGATATAACGGTAGATAAGATAACGAAACCGCAGGTGAAATATTCTTACAAGGAATTTTTCCACTTTAAAACGAATAATAACAATTATTTGACCAAGTTTATGGTGCTCGGTAAAAAGTCAAGCTTCAAGAGTGAATTTGGAATAGTGGTATACGTATAACGGAAAAGATCCAATTAATTATTACCTAATATTATTCCAGGAACATGTCGTATTTTATTATAATATGTTGTAGTCTTATTTAACATTAAGTAGGCTAGTAAATCGTTCACGTTATGAAAGTATTGGACGAAAGAATGTTTTGGTATGTAATTAATTAAAACCAACATTTATAATGTGTAATGCAGTACTAATAGAATGGAAAGTCGTATAGCTTTCATTTACATATAAATTAATACAGAAATCTTGTTGTGTTTTGATTAATATGAATCTTAAATTGAATTGAATTTCGTTATAAACGGTACATATCACAGGCGAGGTATGACTTTTATTTAAGCATTTTTCTAATTATATTTATACCAATTTTCACGGCACGCGGTCAAACGAAGTCAGAGTCCGTAAACGTCCAAATATGTAAAAACTAACTTACATTTTTTATAAAATTAGATATGTCAAAACAATCTTAGGTCCAATATTGTCATAACGTATCACTGAAAGATTTACTAGCCTACTTAATAATGAAAAATACTACATGAATAATAATACGACATATTCTTAGATTTACTAGAATTGATCTTAGATCAAATTAGAAAATTTTGACAAGAACAATACCTTCTCTATATACTATGTAGAGGGGCGGATTTCTGGGGGTGCCAGGGGGTGCCCGGCACCCCCTGAATTTTGCTGGATTGTTTGGTAGAAGATGGAGAGTCAATTCATAACTTTGAATAACCTATCACATAAATTACAACAGGGTTGTAAAGTAAAATGAACAGATATTTATTGGAGTGTGCTAGCAAACGAATATTTGAAAAGGAGTTTGATATTTGAATTTGAGCATACAATACTTCATAAGTGAGGTGACCTGGCACCCCGCAAAATGAAGACCTAAATCCGCCCATGGAGAGAAAGTAAAAACAATATTGTGTCACTTAAAACACAATAACTGTTTGCAATAAACCTTCGGTGGTGGTACCCGAACAACTACGTAGCTCAAAGCCGTAGCCAGGAAATTTGTTTGGGGGTGTTTGGGCTCCGCAGTTACAGGAAGTGAAAAATATAACTTTCTTACCTTTCATTTAGACACAATTTTAACATTTTCGGGGGGGGGGGTTTGACCCCCTAATCCCCCCCCCATTGGCTACGGCCTTGACTTAGCTACACTTAAATCACCGCTCTATAATAGTCATGAGATTTTGAGAAAATGGTAACACGTTGTGTCTGCTATTTAATGACATTATTTTGGGCAATAAATATATTTCCATAACTGATTTTCAAGTTTTTTTATGTATATGTACGTGCCTTCATCTGTATGTAACTTGTGACGATACTAGTACATTTATAGGTTCAAATCAATGAAAGATATTCAGGACTTCAGGGCTTCCATCCATGATTACATTCCCTTTAATTCTATAAACGTCGTGGAAGTAATTCTTCAAGTTCAATTTCACGTTAGATAAAGACACAATAAATTTATAGTTAATGACGTCATAAACTTAAGAGCTATATTCTGTCCACTTCTCCTGCCAGACTTGGTTTTATGGCCGAAGTTTAATGGGAAGATATTTAAACTAATGTTTGATATAATTAGATAAATAATATGCTACTTTTATTTCATAAACGTCGGAGTTTGCTAGTTATTTAGGTTGATTTTTTTCATTATTTGTAATGGCTCCAGAATGTTTATTAACTAAACACTGTCATGTTAAAAGTCACAATAGTCTACACTCAATACACTTACATTTAATGACGTCATAAATTTAAGAGCTATAGTCTGTCCACTCTTCCACGATTGGTTTTATGGCCAAGGTTTATTGGGATGGTATTTAAACTAATCTTCAATACACTTAGATAAGTAATACACTACTGCCAAGGCAATTTTAAAAGTTCCCCTTAAGTTTACATTTCTTTTTAAACTGGTTTTGTAAATATGCTTAGCTGAGGAACCTAGAGTTTAAACTAAACATTAAGCTGGTGGATTGTTAAACGGATAATCGAAAATAGCTACCGTGTCTATGTAAATTATATCACACCAGTGTGCAGCACACATGATTTATTCAATCGCTGTTCCGTGAGTTCATATTTTTATATTTTTCAATACGGAAATGGATATGTCTAGAGAACCAATAAATGTTCATCATTCAAACTTTGACTAAGTGTTAATAAATGTTTACCTTCATATTCAAACAGGTTTCATATTTAGATAGCTGTAAGTACAATTTGGAAAAAATATTAAAAATAGTATGGTTTTTCTATAAACAATTTTGAAAATTAATTCCAATTTAAAGAAAAACTTTAAGAGATAATTACATAATTCTACCTATATATCAGGTTTAGGACCTCCCCTTCAAAATAATATTAAGAATAAGAAAGTCCAAATAATACTTCTTGTGAAATATTAAATTAAAAAGCATCGTAAAATTCGTCAAAAGACATATAAAACAAATTTTGGCCTGACGAAAATAGCGAACGAACGAATTTATATTTATGTCTTTTGTTATACTATTCTACACTTTAAAAAATTTCACATATTTTTTTCACCTCGTTTAAAATTTCACCCTTTTCAGTAACGTATCCCCAAGCCTATGGACTAGCTAAATGGTCAAATAATTTTGTTCAATCTTGAATAGGTATAAAACCTATACGAATCAAGAAAATAATAGAATGCAAAAAATACAAACCAATTAGAAGCCCGAAACCATCGAGAAGAGAAATGACTGATAATGAATCGTTAGCTCCGATGAATATTGGCATCGTGTTATCTTTCCCTTTGACGATTTAATTGGTTGTTTAAATGTTGCATATTTTAAGGCACAAGATACTAAACTACTTAAAATCTGACCTATCCTTTCACCTATTCGCGGTCTCAGCTAGCAACAGCCGCAAAACCCCACCTTCCAGTCTGTGGTTTGATTGATATACAGGGTGTCCGGCAATTATGGCAAAATATTTTAGTACATGATAGTAGAGGTAAAAATAATAAAAAAGTTTACATAAACATGGGTCCCAAAGCGCTTCGTTTTACGTCTGGGTGTATGTTTGTGAATTTTACATATTTAATTTTATCTCACGGGCCACTGAACGTATACACTTCAAACCTGGTACATGGATGACAACTATTGAGAACTATCTTTGTAAGAAGTATCAAATTTCTACTTTATACCATTTCAAAATGGCGGCTGTTTTTGTTTCCAAAGCTAAATACCTTAATAACTGTAAATTTTAGAAAAATGATACTAGAGACAAAAAGCTGCAAAATGTAATCTAATTAACTTTGTTATTAAGATTATAATGATCGGACAACTGACAATGGCGAAAATATGAGTTTTCCGAATAAAACATGCAAATTTCACACAGTACACACTAAAGAATCACGTTTTTACTCAGAAACGTTACAATTTCTTCGTTATTAGTAGTCCGATCATCATAATCTTAGAATCAGCGTTCATTGGATTCATTTTTGCAACTTTGTTGTCTCATGTATAATTTTTATTTTTATTTTGTTTTTAAGATATTTAGCTTTGAAAAAAAGACAACCGTCATTTTGAAATAGTAAAAATACAAATTTGATTCTTCATACAAAACTAGCTCTTAATAATGGTCATCCATGTACCAAGTTTGAAGTTTACACATTGAGAGATTTGTGAGATGTAATTAAATATGTACAAAAACACAAACAGACACACAGACGGAAAACGAAGCACTTTAGGACCCATGTTCACTCGAACTTTTTTCTTATTTCCACTTCCAAAAATCATATACTAAATTTTTTTACCATAATTTCCCTGTATAGTCATAAACGGTTTAGTAATACAGAATGTTTTTTTAACTGTGCAACCATTGGGATCTTGTAAACCGTACATCTTACAGTCAACTTTAAAAGGGGAATATTCCCTTATTTTTAAATAGGTTTAAAAATAAGTAAATCATTTTTTTGTAAATCGCCGCCATTTTCCAATATGGCGGACAACTTTGGTTTTTCTTATGGAACACCCTGTATTTTATGGCGTATTTGGATTCTACGCCTAATCTTATGAACTTATTACTCTGTAACATTTTTTCCTAAACCAAATAGTTAAGTAGATATAAGCAGTTAAAGTTTGATTTTTCTCCATAAGAAATGCATTGCATTATTGTAGGTAGTCGGTATATCGATAACGGTTGGGTTAAAGTGCCTTAAAATGTGATATTAGTTTAGAATCAATCATAGAAATGTTTTTAATCAAGATTCACTCATAGAAATGAATAATTTTAAATAGTTTTGTACTCCATAAGGTTAGTATGGAATGGCAAGGTTAAAACGGACACAATGCATTTCAAATGGGATAAAATCAAAATTCAACTGCTGAATATATTGACATATTAATTTTTGTTGTTTTTGGCTCAGATCACAATTATAACTATGAATAAAGGTTACAATACCTTGATTCCGTCTTGTGACCGAAAGTACTTGGCTACCGCGTGGTTTCAGTGCTCATGGCATCATATTCAGGCACGTTCAAAGAACTTAGGTATTCACTCTTTCTGAGGCTGTCTCATATTAAAATTAAGTTTAAAATATTTAAAGCACACAGTACACAGAAAAAAATATTTTTGGTAAAATACTAAATTTATATCAACAGGGTGCGGGCGAGATTACAATTCAAACCGGTTCCATGCCGGTTCTGTTCCTATAACAACTTCTTTAAAAACAAGGGAATGTTCCCCATTTTAAGTTCATTTTAAGATGTACAGTACAAGATCCCTATAGTGGCACAGTTGAAAAAAAACACCCTGTATATTAAAATATTCATGGACCTCAGATACTTGATGTAACATCAGGCCCGCCCCTTACCGAATGTCAACAACCTTTTAACATAAACTTTGTGGACCGGGGTAGGCGGATGTGAAGTGCCCATTTCCTCCGGAACCAGGAAACACTTAAAATATCCAGTCTGCCTTGAAAGTATTGCTCGGGAAGAAACTTGTTTGCCGTCACACTTTACACCAAAATAGGCAGCACTTGGGTTAACCCTTTTCATATATTATTTTAATTTCTTTATAGGGAAAAAGGCGTTTTTGTCTGATTCTTCAAACATGTGGGCTATATACTGGAAAAATCTTAAATTAAAAAAAAAATTAATATGTATCTATATATGTTACGTTATATATATTAGCATATTCTTATCACTTATATTACCATGTCACATATTCTTATCATGGGCATTTTATATGTCTGATGGATTGAATTGAGATAAATAATTGTTTTTTGGTCTTTAATTACTTTGTGGATTAAAGGCTTTCATATGATGTAGAGATCATTAAAGTCTGTCAAAATTTCAAAAGGAATTATGGACCTTCAAACAAAATAAATTTGAATTTTTCTTATAATCGATTTCAGTTTAAGATCAATAACTCTAGTAATAATTATGCTACCCAAAGTTTTTTAGTCTAAGAAACTTTAGTGAAGCGGCTTTCGTCGTCATATCTAGTTGTGAATTAAAGTTCGTAATAGTCTTGTGTAATGAATTATATTTATCATTATTCAAAACAAAGAAATATTATTTATTTCCAACTTAAAATTACAGTATTTGACTACGGTGTTTCAAATAATTAATTGAAATGGGGAACTCTTTCTTTAAAACTTCAGACAGGTCAAAATATTTTAATAAGTTTTGTTCAAAACTTCGCCAGCCCGTGTACAAAGTCACGATTAAAATAGCTCTTTATATTTCAAATTTCAATGCGCAATAAGAAGGTATCAATACTCTATACATAAATTATTTTTCAACATCATTGTTTATTAAAAAGCATTTTAGCGTTTCTTTTTACACCATTTTATAACCTCAAGTAAGCCAAAACGGAGGATGTTTTCAGAGTCGATTAGAAGTTATCCTGCAGATCATTTGATAAACTTTACTGCCCAACAAACTTTCGGATTTTCCTAACTTGAAAACAAGATTTGCTGAAATCTGTAAAACCCTGATGAAATCTATGTAACTGTTTTGTTGATGTCATAATCTGATATATTTTTAAATTTCAAAATTTTCAGACTCTTCATTGACTCTGGTTGTGAATATATCTAAAATTACTCAGAAAGCACATTGTTATTGACTTCCTTAAAGAATAATTCTGTTTAATTTACAAAATGACAAGTGTACATGTGTCATGCTCTCTCCACCTATAAAATATTCTATATAACATTCTCTGAGATTAAAGTTATTTTTATTTGTATTCTGAAAAATTACCTTTTTAAGTTTTTATATTTTGTTTTAATAGGAGAGATTTTATAAGATAAGGTATGACTTTCTCATCGAAACTGGTTGTTAAAAACAGTGAACTTATAAATAACTGAGTACAGGTAATCAGCCATAAGTTATAATGATCATACATCCAACAAAATATCATAAGATGCCTCAGTTTATGTTTCGAACAGACATTATATAAATGTGTTAAAAACTAGTAGACACTTTCTTACATTTTCCTCTCTTTCTCCCAGGGGTAGTTTATTCCACAAAAGTTTCCTAAACCGTTTTTGCGTAAAGTTATTTGTGTGTTGAGGGAGTAAATTACAACAATGTTTCATGAGGGAGATATTTTTGGCACCTGAGACTTTCTGAGGGTGAAAATTTCCACGAGGAAGACAATGTACTTTACCCCCAAAATATACACAGCATTTTTGACACACCTGAAAGTCGGATAAAAAATTATATGAAAAATAATGATGTATTGATACGAAAAACACGATTGTAACAAACACAATTTGGTTATATTGCATTTGTTAATATAACTCAAAACCTTATTTGTTGCAAAGCATTGGGTGTTCAGTTCTGTTGTAGTTTCTTGTTACTAATCACCAATTAGCGTCTATAATCCGTTGAGTTTCGACATATTTTAATTTTGCAAGGACATTTGAAAGCGCTTGATTTTTTATTATTGATTTTAGTATTATATTTATGGGTTTACTTTGTACTCCCGCCGGGAGATAAATTATTAATATTTTGATCACTCATTATGAGGAGTGACTAAACATAGGAGGTGGGAAGAAATGGTAATTACAGGGTGTTATTTTTTAAACGCAACCCATTTATAAGATTGAATAATTCACATATAAATATGAAATAAGTATTGTTTTATGGTTCTTTACGTTTTGTACACTCCATTATTTTATTTTGATCACATTTAGTTTACTTTATGTGCTCAAAAAATCCGCCAGTGGCATTTGTATGAAGTTATGCTCTCTCTATCAAATTCCCGAACACGTGTTGCTAGCTACCTCTTTGCATTACATTTGTTTTGTTTGTTTTGGGGTACTGAATATGCTGTGACTTGTTTTTTTAGGCCTTACTTTGTATGTATCCCCAAAGAAAATAAAAATATAGTGGCGTCAAATCAGGGATATTGGGGGGAAATAATCCTTCACCGATAAAATCAAGTTTTGGGTTGCGTTTTTCATGTGTGTGTGTTTAAGCACGATAACTCGCGGAAAAATGGTCCGATCTGAATGAAATGTGCCACAGACATGTTAAGTAGTATTATTCTACGAAAACAATTCACGACATATTCAGCACCTCAAAACAAACATAACAAATTTAATGCAAGAAATTCAAAGAGGTACCTTGCAACACATGTTCGGGAATTTGATGGAGAGAGCATGACTTTATACAAATGCCAATGACGGACTGTTTGAGCACATAATGTAACTTAAATGTGATCAAACTTAAATAATAGGTTGTATAAAATGTAAAGACCAATAAAACGATCCTCATTACAATTTCATATGTGCATTATTCAATCTTAAAAATGGGTTGCGTTTGAAAACAAAACACCCTGTATTATCATGAAACACGAATTAGACTTTGATCTGTAAAATGTAAGTATAAAATAGTGGTTAGAGGAACGTATCCGTGAATGAGGAACGGAGAAACTACGTGAAAAAGAAAAATCAGCCTACCCTAAGTCTCCCTCTATCCTGGGACCGTGCGAACTTTTCCCATTATGTAAAGTGGCTTCCAGACTTGATCTAATTCTGTTTCACTCCCTGTTTTCCTTCATAATGATTTTTACACTTCCAGGGTCTTGTCCAGGACGGAGTTTCAAACTCAAACTCTAACACAAAATTCCTTTATTTCCATTACATGATTACAAACATGATTACATAGAAAATAGGAAATAATTCCCACGTAGGCAATGAAATGCCCGTGTGTGGGAATTGAGTTGCTTATTACAAAAAAAACTATTTTTGCAAAAAATAAAATAAATTGAGGAAGGAAATATATTGCTTGCTGAGCTATAAGTGTGTAAAGAAACACAAAAGCTTTTATGAAATTAACAAATGGTGATTCGGGTTCAAATATATACAAGATACTTTGATGCTCTGGGAAGATTTTAGATTACCGAAAACGAAGTATTATCTAACTTAAGCTTCATTTTACTGAATTAATTAAGAAAATATTATTTACAAAGTGCTTTGCTTCTCCTCTCCTTAATAAAGTCAAAAATATACCATAAATAAACCCCCTTTTTATTATTAACCCTTAAATATCAGAATTCATAAATAAAAAATGCCCATAATTTGGCTTTGGAGAAAAAATAACACTTTAGACCTTTTTTCCATGTTATGTAGAAATGTATCGGGCCGAAAATGTATATATATATATATATATATATATATATATATTTTATTAACAATTTTGACAATACTGGAGTATAGGTATATGACCCGGGATATTATTTCGAAATAATAAACAATCTATATAGCATGAACGACAAAATCGATATAAAGTGTTAATCGCCAAAACATATAAACATATAAGTTAGCATTCAATAACTTGTAAAATTAGTTCAAACACAGTTTGCAGTAGTGTGTATTGTTGTTACGTATTACTAAAAATAGTTAACCACAGATTAACTAGCTGAGACCTGTAGATTACTTGGATACCACGTCTTAAAACATGGTGAATATGCCGTGGCAAGGTTTCACTAATGATTACACAAAGTTTAGCTAAACGTCAATTACACAAAGTTTAGATCCCTTAAATATTGTACATAATCAATCCACTCAAGGGTAATTTTTAAAATAAAATAATATCTATGAGTATAATACACCGAATATCCATGTGCCAAACCAATATTTTAGATCCTATCGATCGAAATGTTATATTTCGCTTGAAACTTTATTTCAGTTTCCAGCATATATTTCAAAAATAGGACGAACAATTTTTTATATAGTCTTAATGTATTGTATCTATGATCAAAATTGGTCAAAAACTGTTTTTGCTATATCGGTTTTGTCCATTTGCCTACGTTGATAAATATTTCCCCTTGAAAAATTATTATACCAGAGCGTGCGACAAGGTATTTTTTGTACCGCGGTTCCGCGACCCCCAGAGAGGCAGAATTGTTTCGTTTATTCTGTTTGCTGCACCGCGAAAAAGTCAGTGTCATCAGTTCTGTCAAATTTATTGTTCATTTTATGTTCCGTGTCTGTTTGCGATGTGTACGCATCAGTGTGCTGTTCAAATAAATGCAATCGGAACAATCGATATAGTTGAGACCAGTGATAAGCAATGGTAGCGAAACATTTAATTAAATGATAACTTTTAGAGACGGAGATGATTAATGAGTTTTTTAGGGGGATTTAGTAGTATGGGTTTCCCCACCCCACAGGAAACTCCTGTGTGGGTACTTCAGTCGTTATTTTGTCTTTTTGTAGGGCTACCGCGAAGGAAAGGAAGCTTCCCTTATAATATCCCTTAGGCCACAAGCCTTGTAGATTAATACAAGGGAAGCAAAGGAAAAATGAATAGGTGGATGGAATAGGTTCGGCCAAGCTTAGACTGGGTGGGCAAAGGTATACCTTCATCCAATGGATGGAGGAACCTCAAGGGACAAGGTAGCCCACATATTGGCCCTAATCTTGGTCGCCAGTACACCCCCGCCCACCCTGCCGTCAAGCCCAGTTTCCCCTAGTGGGGAACTGAAATTGTTCACCGAAAGACAGCTACAACACTGTCTGCAATCGTGACGACTTCCGTTACTGTACCCAGTATTGGTACCTAAACTAGCAAATGCCAGTTATGATCCCATTGAGGGTGAGTAATGAGTTACTCATAATGAGTTACCTATTATTTATGCAAGTATGAAAGACGATTGGAAAATTTTTACCATAGTTATTTTTACCCGAAGTTCTCAAACCACAAGAATCAAAGTAATAGGTTGAATAGAACTTTTTCAAGACTCAAGACTCAAGATTCAAGACTTAATTATCAATAGACATGTATATAAATGCATTTGATATTGTCAACTATTTCATGCAGTGCAATTGTCCAGTTGTTGTTGGTAACTTAAGCTAAAAGACAAATATTATCATTTCACTAAGATATTATATACAATTAGCCTATACAAAATTAGCAGTAATTAGACAAAATCTAGTTCAATCAATTCACATTCAAAAAATTCTTTAATACTATAGAATGGGTGAGTTGCAAGCCAGCGAGTTATTTTCTTTTTGAAAGCATTTAAAGGCAATTGTTGTAAATGTAGTGGGATTTTGTTCATGCATTTCACGCCTATGATTATATGACTTTTCTTTGATTTCTCTAACCTTACAAATGGAATATCAATTTTGTTGTTATAACGTGTGTTGTGGTCATGCACATCATTTCTGAACATGTAACCGTCCAAATTCTTAAAGCTATTTAGCAGTACACTTAGAATATATAAGTTAACAACAGTCAGTATATTAAAACACAACAGTTAGTTACTAACTCGCACTACATATCTCAAATTCTTTTCAGAAATCTTCCTGTTCATCTTCGAAATTTAAATAGTATTCAATTAGCAACCTACAAGAAACATGTGTCAAATTGGTTAATGGAAATTAGAAGGGAGGCATCTGAGGCGGTTATCACATCCGGGTACAGATAAGACTAGACTAGACTTGACTTAAGACTAAATTGACCAACGAATAGCAGTAGGTCGCAGTGGTCATCCTCCAAAAGTTCCCCCATCGAATTAAAATCATACTTCGTCTATTTATTTTACTCGCTCTAAAACTGCTTATAGAATTTTGCATTTTTTAATCAGTATATATGTTTTATAGACAATGTTACATAACGCCATACATAGGTGTAAACCTACACATAGGCAGGTAACTAGTCAAAATAACAAGAAATATACAATGCAGACGTAACATAAAACAAATCCATAAGTATGAAAAATAACTCTTATGATACAAAATAAAACTGGCTTTTTGTGTAAGTTTTGTCTGAGTAGTGAGCATCAATTTAAAAATTCATCCACCGCATAAAAATTATGTTCTTTTAGGTATAACTTGTAGGTATAACTTTTTATTTACACATATTGCCAAGCCAATTAATCTCTAAGACTAAGTTTTTAGCGGCTCGTGCCTTCGCATAGGATTTCACTCCTATGTAGGCACTAAATTCCAATGTTTTTTCTTCTTTGTACTAGTATTATGTATTATCTTATTGTTTCTGGGTCATGTCTATGTGTACCTTTTATTGGAATAAATTAATTTGATTTGATTTGCTTTGATTTTTCACTATATTCTGAGGTGGCTCCTGGAGACACGGCAGTGTTGACGGTTTACGGTTGCCCGAGGTCGATATATGGCGGGCCGGTCAAGCGGTGTGCCACAAGTGTGGGTCCGGCACGCAAGTCGGACGTTTAAGATTGCCACGTCATCACTTACCCCTTCCCCATCACGCCCCTTCAACAGCTACGGGCTATTTTCTATTGTAAACCATTTTAAATTAAATTATTGAAACAACAAATTACAAATGATAAAACAACATATTGTAATTAGTTTTTAGTCATTTATAATAATTTAAATTAATTAATAAATTATTATTGAAAGTATTGTAAAATTCAATAGCGATACATATTTCTGAATCTTTTATCTATACCTTTAGCACGACCCCTAGCCTGTATTTTCGTTGAGGTTTTCACCGTTGTATAACTTTCATGAAATGATTATGCACAAATGATTTGGACTGCAAAACAATAGTAATAATAATAATAAAACCCAAGTGCTAAACAAATCAGCCTTTCTCATATCTGGAACTCAGTTGGAAATTCATTACTAAATCCTACGATGTGGAAAGAGGGCTAATTAGGGGTTATATCGCCTGATCGAGCTTCTAAAGCTCTTGATTGGGCCGAAAGTTGGTGTCGGCATAATCCTGCCTTTAAGGTTTGAGTAAAGTCTTTGTGTAACTTCATGTAAGCTGTGTAAAACGATTGGTTTATGTAAAGATACTGATAACTTGCCCTTTTAAGACCGGGTTAGTTTTATTTTATAGGTTTTTTATGTTATAATCATTTAATGTTTCTCAGAACAACCTCCTACTCACGTTTTTATTTTTGGTTATTTCTGAAACATTCGAATTCGATCAAGTTATTAAGTAATAGTTAGACTTGTTTTAAAATTGTCGTTTGTTCATGCACAGAACAACGTATTGAGGATTTACGTCAACAAGCCATGTCGTAAAAAGGTTAGGAATCGCTGTTTTATTGTTTAGTTCAAAGAATATTAGTTAAATTGAATTGGTTATTACTGTAGTATTAGTTTTAAGGAATATTATTTCAAGCTACATAAATCACTAATGCTGTTTAATATATTTAAAGTATCGAAATTCTAGTAAGGTGTGTAATGTGATGTAAAATATTTTTTTACCGATTTAATTTAAATGGATAAATTATGTGATTGTAAAATTTTTAAGCTCATTTAAATTTGAATTGTTATGGTTAAAATATATGTTGATACAGTCGTATGTATATGTATAATATTTATACTTAATAAATAAAAGTATATTATCCATACAAGCACGAAAAGCCTAAGATAGCAAAAGAATAATATTTTATAGCTTTTATTTTGACCAACTCGAGTGTTTCTTACATTCTCTACCTATTTCATCACAGAAATCGTTATTGTTAAAATCAGAGTTTTCCCTTTTGATCATTGGGACTAAGATAATTTAATAAGAGTTTTTAAAAGCCTACCGTGCCACACGAATGTTTATTCATAGCGACTTGTTAAATAATAATGAGTTAGTTAAAGTAGATGCGATGTTGAAAGGGCTCTTGTTTGGGGTGGGGGCAGCTTCGGAGTCAGTGAATAATTCAAACACTGCAAAATAACGGCTACAATATTCCACCGAGCCGGCCGGCGCTGCATGGGAACCGACTCTTTTGTTTTATTCCGACATAAATTAACAAAAATATGATTCATCGGCGATTTTGGTGCTTTTGAGAATTTAATAAACGTCACGAGTAGGAGATTTTACTTTGGCTTATTGAATAGTATATTTCATCACTAGGGACTAAAGTGATACTTATAGTTCGAGGCCAATACAACACGTTAATTTCATAAAAAAACCGAAATGCTACGACTTGTTTACCTTTAAAGTTGTCTCCCAAAGAGGCTTTCATCATGTTCTTGCAATTAAAACAGTCAGCTGATTGTCTGTTTCATTTACGTCAGGTTATACTGACAACAATGGAACAATGAATTACAATTGATATTATAATATCCTATAACCACCATTGATGCAATCGATAGCTCACCATCGACACTGACGTACACACGTTTGCAGTTTTAGTACATTATAAGCGAGCAGTGCCTTCCTCGATTTCAGCTGATTCTTTTTCTCCCCAGGGTGAAAAAGAGCTTCTTTAGGCCCGCAATATATGTAATGAAAACTTTCATTTTCGCAGCGGTATAAACGAAAAGTTTTTTTTAACAGTATGAAAACATACAAAACTAAATTGTAAAGTACTCAAGCTGCGATACTGGAATGCATTTGAAGCTGCATACCTACGATTTATCCAAGGTTGGTAACTGGATCAACGTTAACGGTTTTTTTTGGATCGGAGTTGTTTTTTACTTTCTCCCCCCTATACAATGTATATGGAGAAAGTATTGTTTTCGTCAAAATTTTCGAATTTGAGTTGGTAGTGGATATATTCGTTTTAGTGCTCCCTGAATCCAAAAAAATGGTTTTTGGCGTGGTGTCTGTCTGTCTGTGTGTGTGGATGTATGTGTGTGTGTGTGTGTGGATGTAAACAAAGCTAGAGACGACACCAGTGGACCGATTTTCATGAAATTTGGCATGTAGGTATAAAGCGGTGGTATCTCCAGGCGTATTTTTCATTTTTTTGAATTTTTGATTTTTAAGGGTATTTACACCATAAAAACCCATAAAAAATGACAAAAATCCAAATTTCTCAAAAACGGCTCTAACGATTTTGATAAAAATTTCATGGTTTTTAGTGCTTAAGATGACAAACAAAATGACACCACCCGCATGTCTGTAAAAATTCAGGTTCAGAAGCTATGGGGGTTTAAGTGTTAAAAAATTCATATTTTTGAAATTTCACAAAATCTGTGACCTCTAAAGAAAATATACTTGCAACCATTAAATTTGACTTGAAAAACTAAATAATCTAGTATTTTGAATCATGAGTTTATGTCAACTGGTTGCGGAGATAATTGATATTTTAGTTCGGCGGTAAACGCAGTACGTTGTCCAATGTTATTCTCATGGCAAATATTTAAAAATCGATATCTCCGTTATTTACTAACCGTTTTTGATAACATTTGGCATATATTTGTGTGATAATTAATTGTTAATTTGTTTTATTTCACTAAATATGTTTTCTGGTTTTAAATTACTTGAAGGGAGAAAGTATGTGTCAGTTTCCTGATACCGTTTATTACCTATTACCTCGCAGAAAATTCTGTAATAAACGGAAATGAAAATATTCTCAATGTAGCTAGTTACAATATGTTGGGTACTTCACTAATTGGCGTGAAGGTAGTTACGTATTAATACCGACCACGCCCGAATTTATAAGATACTATGAGGTAATGGGTAGTTCTAAAATCAGAATGTATAGCTGTCTACTAACTGTAATTAGTTGTAATAGTATATTACGCAACTAGTGCGGGAAGTAGGTGTTTACGTGCGAGCATGATAGTTCACGCGCGACGCTTGCGGAGCGCGGGAATTTCATGCGAGCAACGTAAACACCTTCCCGGATGAGTTGCGTACGATATTTTTCGCAACACTACCAGCATCAAATATACAGGGTTAGTGAAAAATAACACGTCTTTGAAAGCTTGTGAAAGCTTAGACTAAGATGAAAGTAAAAAGATTTAAAAAATATTAATTAAACTGTAGAGAGAAAATACGAACAAAACCATATTTATCTGTGCGGGGGAGATGAAAAAAAGCGTTATCTCTGCTGTTCAGCGACCGAGTAAGCCTTTCTAGGAATACGTCTTATCGTCACACAGACGGCAACAATTGATTAAATAATAATGCTCTTTATTAACTTATCGCTATTAACTGTACGTAGTCGCAACCTGGGAAACCAGTTTATTTACAATTGAGATGGGGTTGTCATAGTTAAAATGTGTATGTTGTGTTTATGTATAATGTATGTAAATTGTGTGATATACTTTTTTTTCTTGAGTTGGCAACATTGAGCATTTACCGCACTCGTGCGGTAAATACTCAATGCAAACTCTTTACCACACTCCAGCTGATTTATTACCTCACTACAGCTGATATTTGCCGTACTCTTTTGTAAACGGCGACTTCCCACACTGAAACGGAAGCGGAAATCGGCTACTTACTAGTGTAGTGTTGCGAAAAAATAATTAATTGCTGTGTACTCGCAACAATACGGTTCCCCTCTGCCGCCAAGTCTTATCACTATTCCCCTCCCCTCACCAGACGATGGAGAATGCCTGACTGTACGGTACGAGAGTGTATCGCGTCGTACTCGCTATATTATTCGCTGAGTATCCTAACCTATCCTAACCTAACCTATTCTCACCTAACCTAACTTATCATAACCTATCCTATCCTAACTTAACATAACCCAACCTAACCAGTGCGGTCGGTAGTGGCGGCTGAAGGCGGCGATCCGTTAGGCTCAATTTCCAACACGGCGTCATCGCGCCCAACGTCGGCGTCAGCGTCATTTCGCTAGAGTTAAATATTCTGAAGCGGGCAATGGTGACTGTTTCATAGACGCTGCGCGAGCTAATTGTTGATCGCGTCAACAATTAGTTCGCGCAGTGTCTAGGAAACAGTCACCATTGCCCGCTTCAGAATATTTAACTCTAGCGAAATGACGCTGACGCCGACGTTGAGCGCGATGACGCCGTATTGTAAATTGAGCCTTTCTACATACTACTCGGCGATATCGTTCAGTTTTGGAAGGGACGTAAAACAATCACCAATGTATGTATGTAAATTGATATTGTAATTGTTCCTCTCCCGTGCGCGCCATGTTAGGCACATGGGAGCCTGTAACAAATATAATAATTTGTATGAATACCAATGATTTTGACTTTGACTTTGTCAATACAAATACAGGGTGTTTTTTTTAAACTTGCTTCTTAATTTATTCAGAAACAAAAATAAATTTTAGTATTTTGTTTTCTGGAAACGTCTACTAACGCAGGGGGAAGTCAATTTCACAGGAAAACTTTATCCCCCCAACTACCTACCCCCTTCTCACCCCAACCCCTAACTTAAAATTTTCAAATGGCAACATACCCTTTGTGACATATCAAATTAAAGAGCACAAAAAAAGAAAAATTTTGGTGGAAGAAAAATTAAAATTGCCTCATGCGTTCTCGAGATATTCAGTTTTTAAGGGTGTTTTTCATTTAACTTCAAATTTTTATCATTTAAAAATTAACACAGACATAAATATGATGTTAGCGGGAAACATCTAATTAATGACAGGGGAATGTGTGGTGAACTCAAAATCAACCCTTATTTCACCCCCTTCCCCCAAATCCTATGTTGTAGATAGAGACTTACCCCAAGTGATATATCAAATTAAAGGGTATGAAAAAACTAGATTTATTGCAAAAACTAAACTGAGATCCAATACAGAATTTTTATATCCTCGTATTTTACAATCTGACAATCAATTTAAGTGCAAATTATTTTAAATTCTGTAGCCATCCGGTATCGAAGAGATTTATCTAGCCAGCAATATTTTTTTGCAGGAAGAATGAATTTAAAATAATTTGCACTTAAATTGATTGTCAGGTTGTAAAATACGAGGATATCAAAAATTCTATTTGATCTCAGTTTAGTTTTTGCAATAAATATAGTTTTTTTTTCATACCCTTTAATTTGATATATCACTTGGGGTAAGTCTCTATCTACAACATAGGATTTGGGGGAAGGGGGTGAAATAAGGGTTGATTTTGAGTTCACCACGCATTCCCCTGTCATTAAGTACATGTTTCCCGCTAACATCATATTTATGTCTGTGTTAATTTTTGAATAATAAAAATTTGAAGTTAAACGAAAAACACCCTTAAAAACTGAATATCTCGAGAACGCATGAGGCAATTTTAATTTTTCTTCCACCAAAATCTTTCTTTTTTTCGCTCTTTAATTTGATATGTCATAAAGGGTATGTTGCTTTTTGAAAATTTTAAGTTAGGGGTTGGGGTGAGAAGGGAGTAGTTGGGGGGATTAAGTTTTCCTGTGAAATTGACTTCCCCCTGCGTTAGTAGACGTTTCCAGAAAACAGAATACTAAAATTTATTTTTGTTTCTGAATAAATTAAGAAGCAAATTTTTTTAAAAACACCCTGTATATAGAAAAATATAGTAAGTTTATAATTTCATCATTAAACAGTTGTGCTTCCGTTCAGTTGTTTTTATTTTATTCATTCACTATTTTTCCGATGAAATACGGGTGTGGTCGGTGTAATACGTAATACCGGAGTGGAACTTGCTTGCAAGTCAGCCACGGAGTCACGGTTGGCTCTGTCTGGCGGTTCTTCACTCTTCACGGATACAGCTGAGCTCGGTGACAGGCACAAACCTGGCAGGGTTGCCGTTATTTTGTTTAGCGAATTCGGGACACTTCCTTCCAAGGACTTTATGCCCCCAAATAACCGTCTCCTCGCCCACTCCGACATTGACGAAAGATGCAATGGTATTTTTTAACCTTAGTACTGATATTTGGATAAAAATTGCCAAAAAACTTTCACATGTGCGAACCACTTCAATGCCATTTAAAAATAAAAACTACCATAACAATTTAAAACTCTATTCAGATATGTTAAACTTCGCTAGATCAATTTTAAAGAACATCAATCATCACTCCTTAAGTAAAAATTATGAGGTTGGTTAACTATTGGTTAACTATTTTTACTTTACAGATAACATTTAACATTTTAAAATATAATTTTACCGAAATCATTTACATTTCACTCCAACATTAATTCTATTATATAAATAAAAATTGTATGACATGATAAAAATAAAAAAAAGGTCAATGAATAAAAAAATTAAATAATATTTAAAAATACAAAAAATGAGTCAAAACATAGTTTTTTATTGAATTGGTGCTCATTTTTGCTTGCAAAGATTACTTTCCAGAATACCACTGATATTTGTCCTAGGAAGGTGTATCTTTCAAATGTTCATTCAGGTTTAGTTTTAACGGACTCGTAGAACTCACAACACTTCTGCTCGTTTAGTAGAATAATAAAATATTTTGCACCGCTTCAACAGATAGGCGATATATTGTGATAATAATTTTTATAAGAATATTCAAAATTACTTTGACTGCCAACAGAAGTGCGGGACAATTTGACGACCCAAGAGCCTTTATTGGGGCACTACAACTTTTCCACTTTTATTTAAGAAAACATCAATTGTAGTTCAGAATAGTAATTTGAATTTTTAAAATGGCTATTTGTATTTGAGATTTTTAAAATTAGTTCGAGAAAGAGTCAATGTAATTCAGAATGGCAATTGTAATTTCAGAAAATATCATTTAATTTTAGAATATCGTCAGTTGTATTTCAGAAAGGGTTATTTTAATTTAAGAAGTTATATAATTGTATACAGTATAATATCAGACCATATTTCTATTTCAAACTCATGTTTCATGGATGAATTGTTTCTTAAATACAATTGACTATGTCTGAAATACATTTGACTTCCTCTGAAATTCAATTTGATACAGTAATCTGAAATTCAATTGATACTGTCTGAAATAAAATTTACTATTCCGATATAAAAATTACGTTTTCTAAAATATAACTTATCATTGTAAACTACAATTGACGCTTTCAGAAAGTAACATGATATTTTCTCAAATAAAACTGGAAAAGGTGCAGAACCTTTAGGCGAAAACTCGGGACTTCTGGCAACTCTACTCCCTGGTATCTGGACGGCCCGACTGTACAGCCAGCACCAATAACACACAAACAATATCTAGCTATATACACAAGCACAGTCTTGGGTTTTTACAAAAAAGACTTCATGTACTTATAATCGGGCAGTCGCCGTAAGATTTGCAGCACTTGTACGATGAAGGGCGCCAGTCTATCTGGCAATCGATGACCGGCCACACACGCCACGCCACAGGCGCTGGACCCAGCTTATGGCGCACGATCACGCTCTTACGACAGTAAAAAAGTTACAGTTTATCGACCTTTTACTGAGTACGTGGCGAGCGTGAGTCACTGGGAAATGCGTATTTATCGGTTTTGTATGACTGGCTCGTTTCACTGACGCAAATCAAAGTCCGTTAAGCCTAAAGGTGAGCATTCACGTACGTGCCCCGCACGCCGCGCCGTGCATTGCACGTCATGCAACGTCTTAACATTGGTCTTATGAGACGTGCCGCGCACGCCGAAGCCGACAATCGTACAGCACGGCGGCGTGCTTTTACTCATAAGACCAATGTTGTAGCATATATATATATATATATATATATAAAAAGATTGGACTAATCAATTAAAATAAATTTGTATGGGAAAAAGGACGAAAATCGAGTCACGAAAGACCCCATATAGTGCAAAATGTCAAATGACGTCAAATTGATGTCAAAAGGACGTGAACGATATCATTTTGACATCAATTTAACGTCATTTGATATTTTGCGCTAAATGGGAAGCGAAGAAAATTATATTTGAGAGGTGTTAAAGTTTAAAGGTATTTTTTATCGCATTTTTGTTCAAACAACGTTAAAACGGGACAATGGCTGTCCTCAGAGAGTTTGTTGATTCAACAGGACTCGTCACAAATAAAACGGGGCAGTCCCGTTTAAACGGGATGTCTGGTCAATTAACAGCCATTTCTAGTTTTGTACGGAACTCTCTCTTGTTCTTGGTACATTTTTAATTCAAACATTCTTATTTCTTTTTAATTTATTGAATGTTTTCTGTTTAAAGTTGGGATTAGCTGTGATCTGTCGGGTACATATTTTTTTCTATATTAGCCCTATACTCATTTAAAAACTTAAATGGGTTTTTCCAAGTTAATTACATGGTTGCTTAGAACCATTTTAACATTTTACCTACCCATATACAAGGTGGTAAAACTCTGTTATTTTTTATTAAAATTCTGCATGGAAAGGTAGTGAAGTAAACATTTAACATTTAGTTTCAGCTCGGTTTCTTTTTTTAGTTATGATGTAATAAAGTGTTCCTGGTTTGATTGTACAAGCTCAGTCTCGGCACAGAGGACTGTTCTCGCCCTTTAAACCCCCCTCAGGTACTCCCGCGGACTCAAGCTCCAACATTTACATTATATATGAATGGAAATAAACCAATTGGAATGTAAACGGCTGTAGATATTGCAACTACTCATAGAAAGGCAGCAATAACAGCCGTTGTATTTGTAGGTGTAAGATAGGTTTTTAGTGAATATGATGAGTTATTGTGCAGTGGTTTCGTGCAGAAAATATTATCGGCCAAATTAGGAAAAATGAATCATTAGAATTTCTGTTATGAAACAGGGCCCATACCATACTGATCGCGTCTCTCATCACGTGACCAAAGCGCCAAGTCAGACAGTGAAATGGTGCAGTCCTTTTTTAGCTCTGGGCAGGTACATTCTCTTCCTCACATTCCTCCATACCTGCTTTCTAGTTGGTCTCCTGCTTTAGTAAAATCGGTTGATTCAGAGGTTCAAAATACTGAACAAGATGGACGCCCCCTACCCTGTATGAATAAACGGTTCAACGAGTGGCTGATTTTCAAAAATATAATAAAGACATTGTAATAAAATTAATATTTGATCACGTGTGATCTGTCTCTGTTGCAGAGTCGTTGGAAGGACGCGGCAACAAGAAGTTCGGCGACAGATGCGACGACACGGTGGAGTGCGGCTTCAGGGGCTCGGTGTGCGACCAAACGCTCAAGAGCTGCCAGTGTCTGCCCCACCTCACCGCCACCAACCACATCGACAAGTGCGGCATAGGTGAGTTAGACTGTTATTTATTTATTTATTTATTTATTTACTATACGGACAACCCTATCACAAAAATGATACAGCAGTAATGGTAGCATGGGATTGTATATGATATTACAGTGATTAGCGAGACAGCATAACAGTAACAAAAATATAACTATAAGCAATAACAACAACAATCAACAAGAAAAAGCTAGCAACAAAAAAACTGACAAAATCAGAGCTTCTACAAGCAAAAATATTAACTATGCAGTGTGACAACAAATTTTTTATACAGCAATAACAATCATCTTCTTAAAATAGAGATATAAGTAACAATAATAGGCATGAAAAGGCAAGCAAAACAACAAACCACAAAGGCAATGTGAAAGTTGAGTCAATTTTAGATAACAGAAAAAAAATAAGGTAACAAAACAGTAACAGA
The DNA here is from genome assembly GCA_035578135.1 of Flexamia atlantica. NCBI lineage: Eukaryota > Metazoa > Arthropoda > Insecta > Hemiptera > Cicadellidae > Flexamia > Flexamia atlantica. The sequence continues at coordinate 44,498,381 of JAQJVK010000007.1, read as the reverse complement.
TAATAGAGCTTCAAAATAATGAACAATAAAAAATATTGACAATCTTGGAAACTAACACGAATGTGGACACTGCTCGAATGGGATGACGAAACTCATTGGGTGCTCAGTAGGAACAAGCGGATCAACGTCTTGAACTGCATGGTGAAACTATTAAATATGTCGATGTCAGAAGGAGGGGTGTTGGCAGTAGACCAAACGGAAAAAACCAATTGGCTTATGGAAGGACGCGGCTACAAGAAGTTCGGCGACAAATGCGACGACAAGGTGGAGTGCGGCTACAGGGGCTCGGTGTGCGACCAGACGCTCAAGAGCTGCCAGTGTCTGCCCCACCTCGCCGCCACCAACTACATCGACAAGTGCGGCATAGATGAGTTAGACTGTTATTTATCTATTTATTTATTAGACGGACAACCCATATCACAAAAGTGGGAGTGGGAGTGAGAGTTTTCAGCTCAAGGAGTTGCTCAAGATTGTTTTATGGATTGTTTTATTCCGGAGTACCAAATCCGGATCATGGTACTCTGTTTCTCACAGAATGAGGTGTAGTGGAACCTGGCGAAGAGCTCTCTTGACCTCAACCTGTTAGTTAGACTTTGGAGGAATGAGAGCTCCAGCATTGCCAGCTAGGCACGTCTCCCTAGGGATATTGTGCAGCTTGCGGAAGGAAGGGATTGTCAGGATGGAAAAGATATGATGGGTCAGTTAGCCTCGCCCCTGAAGGAAGAGAAATAGATTTCCAACCCATCCTCCAGGCTCTTCCGGGGACAACTCGCCCTCTACCCCGAGACCTCCCTAGTATCCCCAGACAAGGACCTCCACCTGGGAGTTCTCCTTGTTATGAAGAATCTCACCCAGGTCGGTTCACCCTCCAGACTGGCAGACGCTTATAAGTTTGACGGATAAGGTCCCTCATCCCCTCCCAGATGGTCTAGCCAGGACGATCCATAACTCCCTACAGGACTCAAACCTGACTGGGTATCCAAGCTCAGCTGGGAATCAAAGTTCCCAGAGAGACACGGAGGAACCAAGGTGAACAGGAAGCTGGACAATCCGGACAGCCAATAGACTTACCAGAACAATAGCAGCTTCTAATTACTGTAGCCATTGTTGATCTCTGTATTGGTATAGACCAGTCAGAGAGCCATCTATGGCCAGGCATAGGTGAGTACACTGGTCTATCGACACTGCATAGTGATCCTCAGCTCAGGTAGCATATAGGTCTTGATGTGCCACCAGACGCTCAAGAGCTGCCAGTGTCTCCAGCTCACATCGATAACTGTGGCATATGTGAGTCTGCCCGGTTCGATTAAAAACTCGTTATTCGTAAAATTACAGGTCTATAATTTTTTCTTAGTGTTTACATACAAAAGCGGGTTTCGACAGAATTATCAGATATCAAACAATGTATATTCAGCCAACCAATTGTTCGGCTTAATTAATCGACCTTTTTTCATTGGCTTACATATCCAATATCAATGAATATCGGAAGTAGCTGGTATGAAAATTATCAAAATAAGTTGGCTAAGTGGAACTTGATAAAATATTAGTTTTTGCAATCTCCGCCATGTTTGTAGATTCTTAGAGATTGAAAAATGGACACTGTTATCAATTGTCCATACATGCAAATCCCTATCTTAAATTGTATCTGTCTGCTAATGACATTTTTTTTTCAATTTTGTTGTTTTTGCCTTTCTTTTTTTGTAAAACTGTTACAGGCTCTTGATTGATTAACTTGCTTTTTCATAATTATTATTTTCGTTATTGCAGTTTGACAACAAACAACGAAACGAAACATTCAAACATTCTCATTGTAATAAAACGTTAATTACTTGCATCTTCGAGGATAAAGCACTGTGGTCTATGTCAAATTATAAATGCTTTTAAAATATTTCAAACCTTAAATTTTCCTTTGAGAATGATATTTCAAACTTTAGCTTAAACAGTTGCTCAGGATTGTTTTACGGAGAGGCTAGTTTCAGGTTAATCAAAAAAACAATCAATATGTCTAAGATTGCTTAGTCATTGCTTGCGCATATTCATCAGTTTTTAGTGATATTTTATAACTCTTGGGGATGCCTTTAAAGGGTCCTATTTGGCATTGCTTGTGCACGTTCTTCAGTTTTTAGTGCTATTCAGATTCTTGGGGATGCATTTAAAGGGTCCCGTTTTGTTGTTCATTCATGTGATCTCGGTGAAGTGCCACTGCTACAATACCTTTGCAATGTCTTTGCAAGGTTAAGCATGTTGATTTTTTTTACACTTATCAATTTTACATTAGCGATTTATTCTGAAATGTCTTATTCCGTGTAACTGTACACGTTAGGGTAGTTACCTACATAGTTGGGTTTGATTGTTTTTTTTTCAGCAAATCTTGTTTTCTGTATATATTCGCATGTTGTAACTTATTAAATAATGCACGTTAACTTATTACTATAGATATTTAGAGTATTTATTCATTGTTATTATATTAATTTGTTATTGTTTTTTTAGTTCAGTAATTTAATGCAACACATGTCTTGTACCTGATATTACTACTTTTGATGTAGAAATGCATATTATGAATTATTGTATAATGGTTGTCCGTTGATAAATAAATAAATAAATAAATAAGAGAAACCTCAAACTATAAACTTCGGGTCACAAACATTTTTAGACCATCACAACTTTTACGTTCAGTTTAAACTAAAAAATAACCGATTTCAATATTCCGATTTATCGAACTAATCCATCGATTTGCCTCTGAATTACAGAGCAACAAACTGCTAATAAACTGATAATAATCAAACATGAACCAATCCTTTTGGATATCGAATTCTGACGCTGAATACAAGATTGTGGTCGTCCAGTAATATTATCCCTTCAATTTTGATGTCGTAGGATATTGAAAAAAGATTAGAAAAGACATATTTCAACTGATGAACTTATTTCTTTTAGGATGTTAAACTAATGCGGGGTTAACACTAGCATGTAGCGCTTGCGTAAGTTTTATTTGTATCCAACTTGCAAAATACTTGCAAATATAAACACAAAAATAAAGTTTAACTTGCAGTTAGAAATTTAAACTTGAAGTGCGGACACATGCATTTTTTGCTTTCGCAAGTAATATTTGTTTTGACAAATATTACGTGTGCAACTAACTACTTTGGCGAAAGCTCTTCTTGTGCGCTAGCTGTAATTTCATGAGTAAACCTGTTTTTTTAAGACAAGTATTACTTGTAAACAAGTGACGAGGGTGTTTGTTCGTGTCTCTGTGCATTGAGTTCTAGGTTGAATTTCGTGTTTAAGCTATAATTATTTAGTGAATTGTCATGGCTGACCTAGGCGTCATCAGTGAAGGTGAAGAACCAGTGATAGAAAGGGATTCAGGAAAGAAGGAAGGAAAAACGGCCAAAAAGTCTGATAAACGGAATTTAATTACCATTGAAACATTATGAGGGACACCCTTGTTTGTAGGACTATAAATTGCCTGAATACATTCCGCATCAGATGAAGAACTGCACTAACTGGACTTTAAGCGAGTTTCCCTTGCAAACGTAGGTGAGTAATGTAACCCTTAAGTTGAATGCGAGTACAGTTTGCATAACTTGCATGTCCTACTTACGCAAGCGCTACATGCTAGAGTAAACGCCGTTTGAATCACAAATTTAAACAAAAAATACTTTCTTTCTAACTATAAAATATTACCAGATCTATTAACATGCCTGCATTACTAGTAAATGGTAAAGTTGTACCTAAGGGCTGGAATAGCTTACTCCCTTATGGCTTCACCTTTTGTTTACTCTAAATCAGCTGAATCTGAGGGTAGATTTTTCTGTTAGCAGCCCTTGAAAAAAGTTAATTTTCTGTTTTAAAAGTTACAAGTTCCGAGGCCACGGTCTTGTTAGTTGAGATGGTTAGTATATACATAAGCTGGTTACAGAGAATTTTTTCACTCGGTAAAAAGCAGAATACGTAGTGTTATTTTAGAAACCGAACTACTTCTCGGTTATGAATGAAGCTATAAACATTCCATTTAATTTGTGTCCAGGGACGTTTTTAGTAATATTTATTGGCAACCACCAAACTTTGATAATTTAAATCTTTAATGATACCAAAATATTTATCCAATTGGATTCTTAGAAAAATGTTTATTCTATGTATTTCATTTATGCTCAGGTCTCTAACGTCAACACGTTTTGCTAAATTTCCAGTTAAATTTAACCACAAAAGTATTGTAGGTACAACCAAAAATGGGACTGATTCAACAATATCTTTCTACAAAGCTTACTCGATTGTCTGAAAGTCCTTTGTTCACTTAGTATTGTTATCTCCCCATTCCCATTGTTCAATTATTCGAGTTCCAAAATACAAACTATATCCTGCTGGCAGGAAGATTGCAGTCTTCCAGAAGAATGGATTTTGATACGATAAATCTATTGAGGATAAATAAATTCTGATTCTGAATCTTAACAAAAAATATTCTAAGTTATCCTTAGAACCTCAATAAAATCGTTAGTTTTTTCCATTATTTTCTTCCTGGATTAAACTAATAGATTGGAAGAAGATACTGTCTTCCAAATTGAATCAAGAGTCGATTTACTAGAGTTTCGGCACAATATCATGCCATTCCCAAAATTACAACCATTTTAAACAATAACAACCAAGAAGATTGATTTTTTTTGTTTAGTGATTTTGTAAATGACATAAATGATGAAACTCTAAGGAGTAGATTCACAATTATTTAGCTTGAATCGTTGACATTATGAAGTACGTAACCTTCTCTTAAGTAAAAGATCGTTGGTACTTTTGTAATAGCGAGTTCGGTAACAAATAATTGTCATTCTTTTGAATCTTCTATGATTAGATTCCAGGTCCTAAAACGACATAAAACCTGATTTTACTATTCAGTGATATCAAATGTTTGAAAAAATCAACAGGACAAACTCATTATCACCAATAGTGAATTCAATCAAAGAATGAAAAACAAAATGTTATTTAAATACGTAAAACTTGGCCTCCCTTTAGGTGGTTTATACCGGCGGACCTCACGCAGGGGGCCCGTACCCTCACGCAACTCCCAAATTGCTAGATCGTGTCCCTTCCATTACTTTAATAACAGTCTTAAGGTCCTACGTCTGCTAATGTAGGATTTTAGAATGAAAAATATAGTTTTAAGTTTTATTATGACTCGGAATGGTATAATGTCAACAGAATTACTTTTATATCACATATGACATCAATTTGCTAAATCTTCAATGCTTTTGACAGCAGACGTCTTCTTGAAAATGAGGGACTTTTTGTGTTCGATTTTATATGTTGTTCAGCACGTGAAATATGGATGAACAACATATAGATCACCCTTATAGCAATTTCTTTAAGGGCAAAGGTATGTTTTCGTTATATATCCTTGATTAACAATAAAAAAAGATGGACATAACATAGGAAATATAGAAGAAATTCTTAAGATAATGAAATTATGTAAAAAGAAAAGTGTAATGAACGCATGGGAAGAATTGTATATTTTAAAAGAAAAAATTTAAAGATAGAGACAAATTGATTGACGAGCAAGTGAACGTTGACTCTAGCGGTACGTTCAAAAACCTGTTTCCGACGGAATTTCCGGCAGCCAATAGGATAAAAGCACGGACGCGGACGCCATGATGGATCTGCCAGTCTCTCATTGGACATCATGATGATTGGTACTGTATGAGAAATCGAAATGTATCGGCATTTTCCACCATTTGTGTATACTATTACCGTCTTGAATGTAAATAAAGTATAAGTGTAATAGTAAGCCCGGTAAATACCGTTATACAGTGCGAGTATAATAGCTTCCGCGCGAGCCGCTAGGGGAGTGCGGGATTTTCATGCAAGTACGGTAAAACTTTCCGGGCGTGTGACGTACGATACTTTACATCACACTACTCAGAAAAAAACAGTTTTTAATCATAACGTATTTCTTGCGTAAACTATTACGTTTCTCAATTCTTCAAAGCTAACATATAATAAACTAAAAGACATTTGCTACTGCCACCAGTGCTGCCGCTAGGGGAGTGCGGGATTTTCATGCAAGTACGGTAAAACTTACCGGGCGTGTGACGCACGATACTTAACATCACACTACTCAGAAAAAAAACAGTTTTTAATCATAACGTATTTCTTGCGTAAACTATTACGTTTCTCAATTCTTCAAAGCTAACATATAATAAACTAAAAAACATTTGCTACTGCCACCAGTGCTGCCACTACATTCCTTTGAAGTAACCAATAAACATGCATTAAACGTCGGTTTACTGCAATTAGCTGATTGTTTTGATTGTTAACTTTCGTAATTTCCGATTCCTAGTGCACGGTAAATTTACTGTACACTGCCCGGTAAATTTACTGTGCAGTGATCGACAAATATTAATTTTCCAGCCAAGAGTAAGGCACAGAAAACAGATTGTTTTACATAATTTAATGATCTTGAGATTTGTTTCCATATTTCCTACGGTGTCCATTTTATAAAAGGTATTTTGCGATCGCCAGACATGATGGATCCGCTAGTCTCTCAACGGGCATGATGATAATTGATATATTACCAATCGAAATCTATGGCCATTTTCCACTATTTGTGTATATTTACCGGCTTGTATGTAAACACAAGATGGTAAAAATGTATTTTCGCAACACTACACTAGTAAGTAGCCGATTTCCGCTTCCGTTTCAGTGTGGGAAGTCACCGTTTACAAAAGAGTACGGCAAATATCAGCTGTAGTGAGGTAACAAATCAGCTGGAGTGCGGTAAAGAGTTTGCATTGAGTATTTACCGCACGAGTGCGGTAAATGCTCAATGTTGCCAACTCAAGAAAAAAAAATCGTATATCACACAATTTACATTCATTATACATAAACACAACATACACATTTTAACTATGACAACCACATCTCAATTGTAAATAAACTGTTTTCCCAGGTTGCGACTACGTACAGTTAATAGCGATAAGTTAATAAAGAGCATTATTATTTAATCAATTGTTGCCGTCTGTGTGACGATAAGACGTATTCCTAGAAAGGCTTACTCGGTCGCTGAACAACAGAGATAACGCTTTTTTCATCTCCCCCGTACAGATAAATATAGTTTTGTTCGTATTTTCTCTCTAAAGTTTAATTAATATTTTTTAAATCGTTTTACTTTCATCTTAGTCTAAGCTTTAATAAGCTTTCGTAGACGTGTTATTTTTCAGTAACCCTGTATATTTGATGCTGGTAGTGTTGCGAAAAATATCGTACGCAACTCATCCGGGAAGGTGTTTACGTTGCTCGCATGAAATTCCCGCGCTCCGCAAGCGTCGCGCGTGAACTATCATGCTCGCACGTAAACACCTACTTCCCGCACTAGTTGCGTAATATACTTTTCGCAACACTACACTAGTAAGTAGCCGATTTCCGCTTCCGTTTCAGTGTGGGAAGTCGCCGTTTACAAAAGAGTACGGCAAATATCAGCTGTAGTGAGGTAACAAATCAGCTGGAGTGCGGTAAAGAGTTAGGATTGAGCATTTACTGCACGAGTGCGGTAAATGCTCAATGTTGCCAACTCAAGAAAAAAAATATTACATCACAAGATTTATATACATTATACGTAAACACAACATACACATTTTAACTATGACGACCATATCTCAATTGTAAATAAACTGGTTTCCCAGGCTGCGACTACGTACAGTTAATAGCGATAAGTTAATAAAGAGCAGTGTTATTTAATCAATTGTCGCGTCTGTGTGGCGATAAGACGTATTCCTAGAAAGGCCTACTCGGTCGCTGAACAGCAGAGATAACGCTTTTTGTTATCTCCCCCGCATAAATAAATATAGTTTTGTTCGATTTTCTCTCTACGGTTTAATTATTATTTTTTAAATCTTTTAACTTTCATAGAAGTGTTGTTTTTTACTTACCCTGTATATTTGTTGCTGGTAGTGTTGCGAAAACTATCGTACGCAACTCATCCGGGAAGGTGTTTACGTTGCTCGCATGAAATTCCCGCGCTCCGCAAGCGTCGCGCGTGAACTATCATGCTCGCACGTAAACACCTACTTCCCGCACTAGTTGCGTAAAATACTATTATCTGCGACCATTGCAATAAGCACCAATTATGGTATTACAATAAACATTATAATGATATACATTAAAACACCAAAAATCAAGCAGTACTCTAATGACGACTTTAGAGTACTGGAGTCACTTTAGAGTACTGGTTCTAGACCAATCAGAGCTCGGCATTTGACGGAAGTAATGTCATAATAACAATTACGCAATTCGCACATCAGCTGATTGTTGCATTACGATTCATGTTTGAGTTTACTTATCCCATCAGCTGATTGTTCCGCAACGATTCATGGTTCAGTCTGCTTATTTGCCTAACCTCAAATTTTAGTTGACCTATACCGTCATTATACGATGAGACAGGCTTCCGTGGTCTAAGCACACATAAGACGAATCCATGGTTTCGGGTGTCGACCACGATGGTGACGAGGTAGATGTTGTTGCCAACGTTTCGGACGCGATACAGCTGTCCATTCTCGAGGCGCACTAACACTCATTCACTGGTCGGCGGGCCCTCTGCCTCAGGTTATATAGGCTCGGGGGTGGGGGAGGGTTGTTTACATCTCCCATTGTTTTCCCGGAAGGCGCGGCTGACCTGGGCTGTTCTAGAACACATTCGCATCTCAGCTTTTCTATAACTGGAACCCACGTACAACTTAGCTCCATCCCGTTATCTCTATTAAAATTATTGCGATGTTTTCGGATTTCAACTGCTTCCAGGACCTTTCTCTCAAAATAATTGTTACTGGTAGCCAGGACTTGAATTTCATCAAAATAAATGTCGTGTCTATTTGTATGAGAATGTTCAGCAACTGCAGAGGTATTGGTATCGATGTTTTTTGTGCTTCTTATGTGTTCTTTAACCCTGGTGGAAATTAAACGGCCTGTTTCCCCTACATAACATTTCCCACAACTGCATTTTATATGGTAAACGCCAGATTTACTAAGAGGAATTCTGTCCTTTATTGGTCTCAGTATTTGTTGTATTTTCATGTAGGGTTTAAAAATGGTTTTTATGTCGAATTTTCGTAAAATGTAACCGATTTTGTCTGTTGTACCTTGAATATACGGTAGAAAGGCCCGGTTATCATTTGGAGGATTTTCGGTTTTATTTTTATTATTGAAGTTAAATTTCCTTTCTTGCTTATCAATTGCTCGTAAAATATTGTGCTTTGAATAGCCGTTCTGTTGCAAAGTAGTAATTAAATGGTGTTTTTCTCGAGGAAGGCTTTCTTTGTCGGAAATTGCAAACATCCTGTTCACTAGCGTATTTAAAACTGCATTTTTCTGAATGGGATGGTGGTGGGATGAAGCATGTAAATATCTGTCGGTGTGTGTGGCTTTTCTATAAACGGAATGGCCTAGTGTACCATCTATTTTCCGTGTTACTAATACGTCCAGAAAAGGAATACAGCCGTTCTGTTCTATTTCCATGGTGAATTGAATTTTAGGATGGATCGAGTTTAAGTGTTCTAAAAATTGTTCCAAACTGTTTTTACCATGGGGCCAAATTACAAAAGTGTCGTCTACGTAACGTAAAAACAGCTTAGGCTTAAGCAGAAAGGATGAAATTGCCTTCTTTTCAAAATATTCCATAAAAAGGTTTGCCGCTACTGGGGAGAGTGGGGAACCCATTGCTGCCCCGTCGACCTGTTCATAAAAGTAACCATCAAAGTAAAAATAGGTAGATTTTAAGCAGAAGGCAGCGAGCTCAGCTAAGTCTTCCGGTAAAATGTTCTTAATAATTGAGATGGTTTCAGGAAGAGGTACCATGGTAAAAAGTGACTTAACATCAAAGCTAACAAGCAGATCTTCCTCGCTTATTGTTATTTTACTGATGATGTCAATGAAATGGCGCGAATCTCTGACGAAGGTGTCTGTTTGACCGACAGATGGAGTTAACAGCCCTGCAATATACCTCGATACTTTATGAGTTGGTGATCCTATTGCGCTAACTATTGGTCTTAAAATCTACCGCTGCCTTCTGCTTAAAATCTACCTATTTTTACTTTGATGGTTACTTTTATGAACAGGTCGACGGGGCAGCAATGGGTTCCCCACTCTCCCCAGTAGCGGCAAACCTTTTTATGGAATATTTTGAAAAGAAGGCAATTTCATCCTTTCTGCTTAAGCCTAAGCTGTTTTTACGTTACGTAGACGACACTTTTGTAATTTGGCCCCATGGTAAAAACAGTTTGGAACAATTTTTAGAACACTTAAACTCGATCCATCCTAAAATTCAATTCACCATGGAAATAGAACAGAACGGCTGTATTCCTTTTCTGGACGTATTAGTAACACGGAAAATAGATGGTACACTAGGCCATTCCGTTTATAGAAAAGCCACACACACCGACAGATATTTACATGCTTCATCCCACCACCATCCCATTCAGAAAAATGCAGTTTTAAATACGCTAGTGAACAGGATGTTTGCAATTTCCGACAAAGAAAGCCTTCCTCGAGAAAAACACCATTTAATTACTACTTTGCAACAGAACGGCTATTCAAAGCACAATATTTTACGAGCAATTGATAAGCAAGAAAGGAAATTTAACTTCAATAATAAAAATAAAACCGAAAATCCTCCAAATGATAACCGGGCCTTTCTACCGTATATTCAAGGTACAACAGACAAAATCGGTTACATTTTACGAAAATTCGACATAAAAACCATTTTTAAACCCTACATGAAAATACAACAAATACTGAGACCAATAAAGGACAGAATTCCTCTTAGTAAATCTGGCGTTTACCATATAAAATGCAGTTGTGGGAAATGTTATGTAGGGGAAACAGGCCGTTTAATTTCCACCAGGGTTAAAGAACACATAAGAAGCACAAAAAACATCGATACCAATACCTCTGCAGTTGCTGAACATTCTCATACAAATAGACACGACATTTATTTTGATGAAATTCAAGTCCTGGCTACCAGTAACAATTATTTTGAGAGAAAGGTCCTGGAAGCAGTTGAAATCCGAAAACATCGCAATAATTTTAATAGAGATAACGGGATGGAGCTAAGTTGTACGTGGGTTCCAGTTATAGAAAAGCTGAGATGCGAATGTGTTCTAGAACAGCCCAGGTCAGCCGCGCCTTCCGGGAAAACAATGGGAGATGTAAACAACCCTCCCCCACCCCCGAGCCTATATAACCTGAGGCAGAGGGCCCGCCGACCAGTGAATGAGTGTTAGTGCGCCTCGAGAATGGACAGCTGTATCGCGTCCGAAACGTCGGCAACAACATCTACCTCGTCACCATCGTGGTCGACACCCGAAACCATGGATTCGTCTTATGTATACCGTCATTAGTAAAAGTCATGAGTTTTGTTTAACTTCGGGGGAAATTTTGTCAAATATTGTTGGTCGTAGATAAAATAGTGTATGCAACGATTGTATTATGCCTTTAAGCCACTCGTGAGATATTTAGAACACTCGCTTCGCTCGTGTTCTAACTTACATCTCACTCGTGGCTTAAAGGCATTCATTATACAATCGTTGCATAAACTACTAAAATTACACCATTACATATTGAAAAAACGAAAATATGCTACACGAAGCTAATCTAATGTGATAAGGTGTTTCAGTCGTCTAAAAATAAATATGCTTCTTGTAAGCTTAGAGGAAATATAATCAATATGATAGTTCCAATTCAACTGAGTCTACTTTAATATTAGAAAATTTGACACTTCGGTATGATAGTCACTGGCAATCTCGCAAAGATTAATGAGAGATATTGAGTTTTAGAGTTGTTTAACAGTAAACCATTGGCTCTAATATGCAAGTTGAACACGGCTGCGAGGAGCGCAGAGGTGCTAATCCCATTAGAGACAACACGATGTCCGGAAACCAATTGACGAAGTGGATCTCAACGCTCAGTCGCTGGCCATCAGTCATGTTGATAAACGAAGTCTCAGATGGACATATGCCTCCCCCAGCGACCTGGGAAACAGACAAATAGTTTTCCGAGTTTTAACTAGTAATAAACAGCTGTTTTACACAAGTGTGTTGGAAAGCAAAATGTATTCGTTTTCTGCCAGGAGCTGAAATATTATTTACCTACTTAAATTTATCGTCGAGGACATCAGGTGTTAAACTTCGTAATAGCTGACTCATAACTAGATTCATTAAACCTAAGGTAGTTTCTATTATTAAAATCGAATAGTTACTCATCCATCCCTTTACCTTTAAAGTTTATTTATATTTTAATCTGCCGTAAATTCAGACGGAAAAACTACGGTCGACTCTCGATAAATCGAACCTCAATAACTCGAAATCCTCGATGACTCGAATCATTTTCGATTCCTCAAGGGAAAAACCTGTCGAAGTCAAAATAAAAACCAACTCGTAACTCGAAATAATTTTATGGAAATACATTATCTCTGTAAATCTAGACAACGCAAGAATGACCTCTATAGCTCGCAATTCAGTAGATAACTCGAATTAAACTTGGACTTTACCTCTTTAAGTTAACGTTTACCTCTATATATCTCGGAGAATACTCAACCCCTTTAAGCAGACACCCCGGCGTACGATCGCAACATGTCAGAGTCACATCCGGCCCAACGTCACTATTATACCTTTATATCTCGAATTTAGCTCAAATTACCTCTGTAAGCCGAAATCAACCAGGAATTACCTCTAAAACCCAAACTATGCCTACCCAAACTATGCGTAACTCGAAGAAAAATCGTATTCTCGTGGTATTTCGAGTTTACGAGAGGCAACTGTAATTCTGATGATGTAGGTGATTTCTTCAATAAAGTTTCCCCAGAAGTTTGATATGGATTCAGTAACCTTCCCCGTCCAGTGACCTTATAAATGCGCGGGGTTGGAAGCGACACCCGGGGCAGATGGAGATGGTCCCGGTCACGCCAGGGAGACGACACTCAGAGTGAAACATCGCTTTGCATGGCGCTTTGTTATCCAATCCTATGTTGTCCAGTCAAAAAACTTATATTAATGTCCCAGCCTGGATAAAATTCCGTTATTTTTTAAACTTTGCACACTTATTTAGAAGTATCTAAGGATGAAAATACCAAAAGCCCGGGAAAATATGTGGCGAACTCTAGTGGCAATTGACGGAGACAAGGTACTTTTTTTGGTTTTTCGTAAAAATCTGGGGTACCGTTGGTCGGAGGTAAAAACAGTAAATGTACAAAATAAAGCTTATTAAGTTTTCTACAAAAATGATAGTACATAGTCTTCGTGTTCCTAATCGTTACTGAGTTATAGGTCGCTAAAAATGAGGGTTTTTCGCTATACTCCCCTAAAAATGAGCATTTTTTTAGTTTTTAACATATAAAAATTAAAATAATCTAATTTTGGTGGGCACTATTAAATTCAGCTCAAAAAACAAGAAATATCATCTTGAATCATTGCTTTATGTTCATTGGTCACCGAGATAATGAAAGCGGTAAAACCCCTAACATATTACCTGTGTCATCCTTATGGCAAATCAAAAAAGTTGTATATCTCACTTATTTAGCAACATATCTCAGTAAAACGTTTTTTGTGCGGCTTGATATGGTTGAGGTATATCTTACTTACTAAAGCCTACAATCCCCAATTTTCACATTTACGTGTCAGCAAACCTGCATACTCCATTCTTCGTATTATTAGTCTGCAGGTGAGCGACCCTGTTTAACTGGATTAATTATAGTATTTTCTTTTATTTTTTAGTTACTATAAAATTAAATAAACGGTATCAGGAAAGATACATAATGTCTCCCTTAAAGCAAGGAAACCTACAGTAAAATTTAAAATAATTACAATTAAATAAACCAAATTTCATCAAAATCGGTTAGTAAATAGCGGAGATGTCAGTTTTTAAATGTGTTCTATAAGAATAACAACGCACTGTGTTTACCAAAAAACTTAAATATTAACTTTCTCCACATCTAGTTAACGTATACTAAGAGTTTTGAATACTGGGATATTTGTTTATCAATCCAAATTCAGTGGCTGCAAGTCAATTTTCTTTAGAGGTTAAAATTTTTTGGAAATTTGAAAAAATTTACACTTAAGTCACTATAACTCTTGAACCTGCATTTTTACAGCCGTGCGGGTTGTGCCATTTTGTTTGGCGTCTTAAGCCCTACAAACCATGTAATTTTAATCAAAATCATTAAAACCGTTTTTGAAAATTTTGGATTTTATCCATTTTTTTGATTGGGTATTCACCCCATGTAAATACCCAATCAAAAATTCAAAAAAGGAAAAAAGATCTGGAGACATCACGGCTTTATACCTAGATGCCAAATTTCATGCAATGTATAGAGAGGAAAAATAAAAACTAAACTATTTCTAATCAAAGAAAATCAATCATTATTGGACACAAGTCGAAAGGTTCAAGATTCTTCGTCCGAGTTTATGAAGAGCCGTATCCAGTTAATCGTAAATGTAATAATTTAAAGTAATATTAAATTAACAAAAGAAATATGTAAGACATCTGTAAAACATGTTTGAGAATCATTTGAGACTAATAAAACGAAACTTACTATACTTTAAAATCATTAAATTACATAACATACCTTAAGTTTCCACACCTAAACTGTGTAGTATATTGCCGTTACTTAATAATTAATTTTAAAAAGTGTTACCCAAGAATGGTATTCAGTAAGTAATTTGGCCTTAGAATTTTCTTTCTTAGACATAAATAATACAAACTATTTTCGATATTATTGTGGACACTAGTTATCAACGATTGATATAAACAAGAGGTAAGGTTCCATAACGTTTCAGGATCTAAAATCTGTCGATGTCTTAAAGTGGAAATTTAAATCACTACAATTTCGTTATCTCAATAAGATTTTTAAACTGGCAATATACTGATTCCTCATCGCAGAAACCGAACAGTAATGGAAAAACTCTGCAACAACATCGACAATAACATAAAAGCGGAATTCAACATGACTATCAAACAATCACAAGTACGATTTGACATAGGCAGGTGAATGACCCAGTGCATTGGCTGGCACAAATCGCTAGCGATTGACTCCACTATTCATGAAATGATATTGTTTCTTTTCTCACATTGCCTCGACTCACGCACCGAGCCTCGCGTCGCGGCGTCGCCTCACGCTAGCGGTAGACGACCCTCGCAAGCGAGTATCTCGACTCATGCACCAAGCCTCGCGTCGCGGCGTCACCTCACGCTAGTGATAGGCGCCCCTCGCTAGCGAGTACCTCGGTTGCTGGCTAGCTGCTCGGGTAGCTGCTTGGCTAGCTGCTCAGGTAGCTGCTCGGGTAGCTGCTTGGCTACCTGCTCGGGTAGCTGCTTGGCTACCTGCTCGGGTGGCTGCTTGGCTAGCTGCTCGGGTGGCTGCTTGGCTAGCTGCTCGGGTGGCTGCTTGGCTAGCTGCTCGGGTGGCTGCTTGGCTAGCTGCTCGAGTGGCTGCTTGGCTAGCTGCTCGGGTGGCTGCTTAGCTAGCTGCTCGGGTGGCTGCTTAGCTAGCTGCTCGGGTGGCTGCTTGGCTAGCTGCTCGGGTGGCTGCTTGGCTAGCTGCTCGGGTGGCTGCTTGGCTAGCTGCTCGGGTGGCTGCTTGGCTAGCTGCTCAGGTAGCTGCTTAGCTAGCTGCTCGGGTGGCTGCTTGGCTAGCTGCTCGAGTGGCTGCGCGGCGAATCACAATCAGCACGTGTAATAGGGGCCTAAGTTGTCCTTATCGGGTAATCTGGGATTCAAAGAGGGAAGTCACAAGTTGTCGGCCCGAGCTTTGATCGGTTTATGCTCATGCTGCAGAACAATCAATGCTAATCCCACTTAACTAGACCCTCCCCCCCTCCCATCCTTCCCGCTCTTGTTTTTAAACTAACACACATTTTTGTTTTTGCATAGTGTATGATGATTAGAAAATAACTCCCGTGTTTGAAGAGTTAAGTAAAAAATAAAATTTTCATTAGTTTAATTTTTACAAACTCTACTTTTTGTATTTATGTAATATTTCCAAATGAGCCCTATTATGATAAATCGCTGATGAATTAATCCTTTCTAGGTCGAGTTAAAGGTCACGGATTTGTTTTGACCTGTTTTAAAGTCGACTTTCGCTAAGTCGTCATGTTTCAATGACGTCAAGATGATGTCGAAGTCGAGACAAAGTGACGAACATTCGTTTAAGAATGGGACGCAGTTCTGGATCCTTTGATATCTGGAATTATTTTCAGTCCCCATGAAAAAACCTGCCCAAATTTAAAAAATAACCATTTTACCTTTATAAGTCAAAGACGAACGAAAATGACCACTATAACTCGACATTCAGCAGATAAGTCGAATTTGCGCTTTACCATCTCGAGTCGAATTTCACCTCTATACCTCGAAGTGTATTCAACAGACCTCTGTAAATCAAAAACCCAGGTGAACTGGTCGCAAAGTGTCAACGAGTCGTCCGGTTCAGTGTCACATCTGTAACTCGAATTTTATTTAGATAAGCTCTACATCTGCAATTTAGCTTAAATACCTCTGTGTAGGTCGAATTAACTAAGAATTACCTCCATTACTCAAACTGTACAAAGGCCGAACTACGTAACTGTTCGTAGGTGGAAATAAATCGTATATCCTTGGTAGATTTATCAATTATTTCCTGTGATCTGAATGGCTTGTAAATTTGGGGAAGGAATCGAAAGCTCTTATTCCGATTACATGCAGACATAAAGCGTAAAATGTGGGGGTTTTGGGTTTAAAATAATAGGCTATTTAAGCTCTGAAATTGAAATTCGTTCCGTCATGTCACCTTGCTGTGTGGGTACTCATTATAATTGTTCAAACAAAGACATAAAATTATGTAACACTCTTAGGAATACATCAACTATGAGAATTTTCATGTGTCACAGATATACCAAAGCCCTAAATAAATTTCGTGGGATGTTTTCTTACCTGAGGATGTCACATAAATATATTTCGGGTTTAAAGTTATACGCTATTACAAACAAATATAAAGTGTTTTTCTTAAACTGCCTTTTTCTAAAATATATTCTTTTAACTACCAATGATCTAATTAACAAATCGGATGAATAAAAAATGCATGTATTTTCTAACATGTTTTTTTATAAAATTTTCACTTTAAACTATTCTAAAAATATAAATTTTGAGTAGGACATACTATGACACTTCAAGATTAGTGAGATTAGTTTTTAAACTATATTTGTTTCAGTACGATGCTTCAAACCCAAAGTAAATACTTCATATTCACTTTTATTTGTGTATCGGAGACTTTATTTACAAAGTGTGATGTATGGATGGTTTAACTTTTGTTCTTTGTGTCGCAAAAAGCACGGATTCCAACTCGATCGCTTGTGCTGCATTCACGTCGCGTCGGGTGAAGTCACTCAGTAGATAATATTTTCATTGAAATCCTCCAATAGATATTGCCATTTGTTATTCACGAACGGCAATAGTCCATGTTGCGGCACAAAGTGCACAGATATACATACCTGCTTTGTCACAGTCACTATTGGACATGAGCATTAGTCGCTCGGCACACCCAGTAGGGACATGTGACCGACCTGTAGCACAAAGATTAGAGATAATTAGATTAAATCAATAGATTTGGTCGGTAATAAGTGATATTCTTAATTTACCATACTTTTATATGACAAATATTTGGACCAAAAATTAAAAGTTTTGAAAACTTTTAGCTAAAAAAATCTTAATATTCCCCTCAATTTACGTTTTTGAATCACTCTATTATTTCATATACAAGCCAGAAATCCAAGATGAAGCAGATTTAACAAGACGCAATTATAAATTAAGAAACTCCAGCAATACATCGCTCAAGAGACAAACACATTTTGTCAATATCAAATGTTACATACCTCCTAGAACATTATTTAACAAATAACCAGAGCACCTCAAAATTATACACGACATAGAGAAGAAATTCAAAAAATAAATATAAAAAATACTACAAGAAAAATCTTACTACAGGGTTAATGAATTTATACAAGTTAAATTCTAAATTATTAATTTATAATCAATAGTCCTATGCAATATGTAATTGTCAGTGTATATTAAATAATTAAATAGCTGAAAAGGGTCTTCATTAAATGTCTTCAACCAGAATCTTTTCCCTTAAAATTTTTTAAATAGTTAACTAGGACTGAGATATTCACAGCACTCGTTCTTGGTGGTGATTACATGGTATTAAACTTTAGACACATTTGCACTTAATTAGTTAGACAGTTGTTCTTGCTTCTGCTATATAAGCCTTTGAGTCGTGGTACCCACAGTTGTTCACGTGTCAGCTCATCTGTTTTCATTATTTTGGAAGTTAAACACTGAACATAAATTGTCATTTGTGTTCGCACATTTTTTCATTAAATTTCAGTTAAATCGGCTCAGTGCTTTTACGTTTACTAGTAACAAATTAACGCTGCTTGATTATTCTAATTTTTAATTTCTCCCCCCTATACATAGAATATGGGGAAAGTATTGTTTTCGTCAAAATTTTTAAATTTGTGTTGATTTAGCACATTCCTTTTAGTGCTCCCCGAAACCAAAGATTGTTTTCGGAGTGGTGTCTGTCTGTCAGTGTGGATATGTGGATGTGTGGACGTATGTATGTGTGTGTATTTATGTAAACAGAGTTAAAGACGACACCAAAGGTCCGATTTTCATGAAATTTGGCATTTAAGTATAAAGCCGTTATAATTCCAGGCGTTTTCTTATCTTTTAAGTGCTTAAGGTGACAAACAAAATGACACCACCTAGTATGTCTGTAAAAATTCAGATTCAGAAGTTATGGGGAATTAAGTGTTACATTTTTATTTTATTTCACAAATACTATGACTTCTAAAGAAAATACACTTGCAACCATCAAATTTGGCTTGAAAAAATAAATAATCCAGTATTTTTAATTATTAGTTCACTTCAACTGGTTGCAGAGATAATTGATATATTCGTTTGGCGGTAAACGCAGAGCGTTGTCCAATTTTATTCTTATGGCAATTATTACAAAACAATTTCAATAAAACCGATTTCAATAAAAATTGGTCTGCGTTTGTGGGATGATTATAAAATCATAATATTTTGTGTAGACTTTCTTGCTTTAAGGGAGAAAGTATATGTGGCAGTTCGCTGATACAATTTATTTCGATTTAAGTTACCTTACTTTGAGAACTCTAAATTCCCCACTATTTTCATCTGATTCTACAAAACCTAACCTGCATATCGCAGGAGTCCTAGCAGTAAAGCTTTGAAATCTCCCCTAACTCCCCCCGCGCAAGCGACGCAAACTTCGGCCAATTTATGCTGCCGAAACCAGGTGTTTTCCTTAACGAGCCAACTTTTCTGCTTCGGATCACGAAGCGGCTGCAAACAAAATCTCGCACCGAACTGATCGAAATCGCTTCTTTTTTTTGTTAAGCTCGTAAAAGACAGCATACTTAATACTGGAAGTATAAACCCAAAAATACGCCACTCAAAAAATATTTCAGGTTTTTCTTTTTAGTGTTGTACGTTAGTTAGGATAAGCTTTTTACAGTACAATGTGAAGTCATAAAAATATGCGTTGAACTGAGTGTAAAACTCAGATGTTTTGGAAGCATGTAGTTGGAAGTCAAAATCGAATATACAGCACGAGTAGATGTATTGATTGGCTTTAGGCAAACCATTAATCTGATTCCTTTTATAATGTGACAGTAATATTACGACAGCATATAACATCTCACACTTTTTTTACAGAAAATAGCATTGAAGGTTATTCGTAATGGCTTATTTTCCCAAAAATATATTCTTAGCCATCAATGTACCTACTTACAATACAATTATAATCCATTGTATTAGCCCCTGAACTGAGAAATTATACAAAAAAATTTGTGCTGTACCTCAGACATCCAACAGTAAATATAGTAGATAAAACGCTACATGTTTCGCATATTCAGGTTTTTTATGTGAAATTCCACAAGAAAACGCTTATCCGTTCTAGATTGGTCATTATAAAAACACATCACAACACATACATTCAACTAAAACGAACAAAGAAGTAAATTCCAGTAAGCCTATTAAAATATACTTTTTTCGCTTTCGTGTTGAATGTATGTGTTGTGATGTGTTTTTTAATGACCAAGTGTTTTTAATGATGAAGTGATTAAAAATTTGTATGACAAATCAAGAACTGATAAACGTTTTTTATGGAATTTTACTTGAAAATACCAGAATAAGCGAAACATGTAGTGTTCTATTTACTCTATGAAATGTAGGAAGTCTGAGGTACAGTACTTATTTTTATTTTACAATACAAAATAACTTTAATTTACTAATAACAAGATAATAAAACAACCCATTCAATGACCTACCTACATGAGATGAGTCTTATGTTAGCGGTTGCAAACCTGTTGTCCGCTTTAAGACAATGACTCTCTCATTTTGCCCCCCGTCGCCGTTGTGGTTGCAGGGCTTTTAGCGTGATGAAAGTAGCAACAACCGCTCTTTTGTTAAACCGCGCTTGTGATTTCTTCTTTTATCAATAAGAGTAACAAAAGAATCTCACACTAGAGAAAACCCGCCCTCTCTCCCTTGTTGTTTGTCATAAGGCATTTATTGTACTTTTTCAAGCCATAGTAGATGTTGATTTGACAGTTTTCGTTTCGTTGTTTCACATAATTTAGAATCTTCCGTATGAGCCCATGAAGTTATAGATGGTCTGAAGATCTGTATTATACCTAGGAATAAGACTGCATATACTCGTTATAACCAATGCATACGCAGTACAACACAATAAAAGCCGAGTTTCTTTTTTAATGCTCAGAATAACAGTACCCATAATAGTCTTCCTCCTCTATATATGTAAATGGCAGTAAATTTTCATAATATCATCAATAAATGCTATTAGGGTAATGTGGTACTAGGTAATATTTATATTATAGGTGAAAATATCCATGCATGAACGTTAAATGGTCAAATCAAATCAAAAATTGTTTATATCGCTTTAAAGTTAGATTACATCAACACTACAGGATTATTACATTCGATTTCAGTTTCATCGAGTATTAAACTAATCTTATGTTCTAGGCGAAATTTATCCCGTGCGTGGGGTTTATCCGTTGATCAAATGTTTAAAAATTAAATATGTACCTACATAATTAAATATGTAATCTTCAATACGATGGTCCTGGCCGAAGTTACACAAAAGAAACTCACATTATTTTTCATATCATTCTATATTTTATGCCATTATGTATGCTCAAATAATCTTAATTAAGTATAAGATGCGTCTAATACTTTTTTGTTTACTTTATAATCTTAAAAATTATATGCTACTCAATGCTATTTAAACAATTAGAACCACCTAGTAACCCTTTTTTGGGGTAAGGGATGAAATCTAAAATAATGTAAATAGAGAAATAGAATATTGTTGGTGTATGATTTACCTAAGTTTTTTTTTAATTACAGCTATTATAGAAGACCACTTGAACTAACTTACAAAAACATTTTTCACGATAAGTTTTAAAACAATTTGTAGCATCAAAGTCGCATATTTGTTGCGTTAATTTTCTTTTTAAAGGTCTTTAAAATGATTTGCTACTTGGTAAGGGTTACTTACTTTTCGAAAAAAGATCAAGTCGACTCCAGCAACCAATATTTGGGGATGAATTTCAACCCCTAAAATACTTCACATTACTTTATTTAGTAACACGTTTCTAAGCTCGTTTGAAAATTTACAACTTAAAAATAAATAAGAAGAGGGCTTATCGTGGGACACCCGGGTTTATGTTTTTAACCAAAATATGCTCTACTCGTATCATTCCTGTTTCTTAAAAATCCTACTAATTACTATACTATTATATTTTATCTAAGACCAAATATATAAGTGTAAAATATATGTTTTTAAATTATACCTAGCTAAATTGCTCATGGTTTGCCTCGAATCTGTTATCAGTGTAAATGTGATAGATTTTAAGTTAGTTTTTAAAAATATAGTTTCCATCGTGGAACCTGTAGCTTCAATGACGTCAAGATGATGTCGAAGTCGAGACAAAGTGACGAACCCTCCATTGGAGAGGACAACAAAAGAACACTTCACCGATGGCTCCCAACACCTCGATTGTGGAGCCTCTCATCATGTTTCTTAAGTTCAAAGTTATTTGATCAAAGATTATGAAGAAATAATACTTCTTTTAAAGCAATGTTTTTTATAGAAGTTGTACTCAGTCTACTATTTTTAGGATGTTGAACATTCATTTCGTTGTGAAAAAACACTATTTTTGATTTTTCACACTACTATATATGCATGTAAGTTGTAATAGTCTTAGGTGGTTAGTTTACACTTCCTTTACAGCAATAAATTATATTAATAGGATATGCTATATCGATTAGTCTTTAGTTTTTTGACATCTGTGATCATTGACGATTGTAGGGAATTAAAAAAAGAGAGACCAACTAAGAATAATATGATTAGAAGTATTGTCAATTATTTTTCAACAAATTAGTTGTATAAAATGCAGGATCTGATAAATGTAATAAATCAGCAGACGATGACAATATTGGGCAATTTTCAAAGATCGCTTCCTAAAGAATCTCTGCTTAAATACCGAACATTGGCAAGATGATCTTTTTTGTTACTGAACTTGAGCGAAGTACGTTAGAAAGTCTCCGCAATCTTTTACGAGTAGAGATTGGTGATTCCATCTCAAACGCTCACATTCAGGTAACATTTCCATTACGATTACTACGGTACAAAAAGACATCCTTTGAGTCTCAGATTTCGATTTGCCGTAGAAACAAAGTACCCAAACTAGACTGCAGTTACCGAAAGCAATTAAAAAAGCTGATAGTAGGCATGGGTGCTGGAAAGTCTAAATGCGAATGGCTTGATAATTAGTACCTAATTTATTCAGCAGATTCAGACTCTGAAGACATGCTTTTCAGGTGAAAAACTATTTACGGAGTTATTCACTGAATATAGGATCAGTCCGTTAGGATTAATTCATTATAGTTTTTGTCAGCATATGTGGGAACAGTGATTCCCAAAAAGGTGGTTCGCGGACCCCCATGGGTCGCCAAATTGGTTACAAGGGGTCCGCTGTTCCAGGGCTGGATTTATATATTCGGACGTGGCGAATTTTGGCAAAAAAATGCACATACATAAAAATAAACTATAGCACCCATGAATTCTAACATTAAAATATTCTTTATAAGCCTATTTCACCACAACCTTAAGTTAGAGTCGGCAATGTGTTATGTTCAAAATTAGCAGACCAGATGGTATCTTCACAGCCAAAGCCGTAGCCAGGAAATTTTTCGGGGGGGGGGGTTTGGACAGGACCGGCGGCTGAATTTCCGGCTCGGCGAAAGTGGTGACCTTTTTTTTTGTCTCTTTCCGGGCCCCTATACATTTGCCCGTGGCCTTTTTGACAAATTCGTGGGGGGGGGGGGTTCACCCCCTAACCACCCCCATTTGCTACTATTTCAGGCTATTTCTACTATTTCGGGGGGGGGGTTCTGACCCCCCAACCCCCCCATTGGCTACGGCATTGTTCACAGCGAAATAAGGTATCATTGAATCAGTTATAAATAACTGATCACATCGAAGCAAAAATAATACATTTTCAAACTTTACTCTGCGTGCAACATTTGTTGGAATTGGGATCTGCTGGAAAGATAACGCCTGAGCAATGAAAACTGAAATGTCAGTCCACCTTAATTCATTTAAAAATGTCAATTATTTTAATTCAAAACACCTTTCGGGGTCCCCGAATGTT
Source organism: Flexamia atlantica (assembly GCA_035578135.1). Taxonomy (NCBI): domain Eukaryota; kingdom Metazoa; phylum Arthropoda; class Insecta; order Hemiptera; family Cicadellidae; genus Flexamia; species Flexamia atlantica. Next base: position 44,474,622 of record JAQJVK010000007.1, on the reverse strand, counting down.
TAGATTATTTAATTAGTGTTCCATGATTAATTTTGGAACCACTGGGTTAATATTAATATATAAATCAGAGATCTCTTTGAATAAAAAAAAGCCGCAGATCCGATCCAAAATTTAAAATCAGCTAAGAAAATTACAGCCGATTAAACATCCCTTAAAAGTGACATTTAATAAACGTCATATTGTAATTAGATTCGTCCTTTTAAGGTGTGGTAAGAGGCGTTTTAACGAGTTTTGTGATTCCTTATAGTTCGACCTTTGCTTATCGCATACATCACTTCTCTTATGAGTCAACCCATTAAAAAAAGTCCATGGACTTCTATTAACTTCCTCGATATGACTACGAAAATAAATATCAGTTTTCACATAATATTTCCCTTAGATTAACATATTATACACTACAGCTGCAAATATTCAAGCTTGAAAATGAGTCCCATTAGAAATTTATCAACTCGGGTTGTCCTCTTCCAGCAAGGGATGATTTGGCCTCTTCCCCACCTCAACCCAATTGTCTAAACATGTTTACCCATTTATTTTTTAAGCGCTCCCTATGATGAGCTTAGGATGTACTAAGTGGCCGAATTAACTGTGCCAACACTGCCACATCAGAAACTATTAGATTTAGATAGGGGTGTGCGAGTACAGAAGTCGAGTCGAGTTTAAAAAAAATACTCGCAAGTTTCGATTTTTTTTCGAGTCGAGTATTTTGAATAGTATAAGTACAATTATTATAATTGTCATACTTATTATGATCACACAAAGTGTAATATTTTTAGTTATTAAACTGGGAAGTTTCCCTATGAGTTAAAAGCAAACCTTTTTTTCAAATGAAATGAAACAGGCCACTATAACATTATATCATTACTCAATATATTTCATTCACTATTCAACTTTCAGCCTGAGGAGTAAAAACCAAGCTACTTCTGCATTTGTTTGCTTTAAAAATGAGTTTTTGTAACATATTTTATAGGTTTACAAATTAAAGTTACATCAGTCTCATTGAGCATAGGTAAGAAAATATCTCAAACTATAGAAAGGGAAAAAGACTTACTTAAATTTATTGAAATTAATAACACAAAAACCACTTTAATTCAAGTAAAATAAAAAAATATGGAGGCTGTTCATGACTGGTGTTGACTGCGTGAAAAACGGACGTAAAAGTCGATCGCGTGAACCAATCTCGGGTAATCGGCGGGAGTAACTCCTCCACTCGACCTTCCGAGTATTTTTTGAAACTTCGAGTCGATTCGAGTAGTGTAAACCCGGCTCGAAAAAAGCTCGATAATCGAATACTTACATGCCCGTATAGATTTAGAGAAAACTTTGAACTCGGCATCTTATCTGTTGTTTATGTTTATCTAAACTATAAATTTATTTTTTCAAATCGCCGCGATTTTCCAACATGGTGGTGGACAAGTTTTAATTTTCTGATGGAACACCCTGAATTTTATTTCATTAATTTTTTCTACGTTTGATTTTAAGAACTATTTATTCATTGACATTTTTACTACACCCAATGGTTAAGGAGATGTGAGCAGTTGAAGTTAGAACTTTCTCAATTAGAAATTTATTGGGACATTGCTCGTAGTCTATACCGTATATTAAAAACTGTTGGGTTGACTAAAACATACCAAAGAACAAAAGTGCCTTAAAATATGTTTTTGGTTGTGGTTCTGTCATAAAAATATATTTTAGTGGAGATTCATTCGTGGAAGTGTATATATAATTTTGAATATTCTTTAACTCCATAAGGAATGCATGGGGTGGCACAGTTAACATAGACACAATGCATTTTAAATAGGAAAAAATGCAACTTAAACTGCCCATATCGCCTTAAACATTGGGTTTTGAGAAAATGCCATAAAATAAATAGTTCCTTAAACTAAGCAAAATATCCAAGGACACAATAAAATACGAGGAGTTCGATAAGTAAATTTAATGTTGTCCGCCATATTGTAAAATGACTGCAATTTTCGAAAAATGGATTTTTTTTATTTTTATATAAAATTGGTGAGGTATCCCATTTAAAGTTATCTCTGAATCTAATGGTTTCTGAGATGCCAAAGTCAAATATCCTTCATTGCCATAAAACATAAAAACAAGCTTTCGCTTGCGTTGAAACAAAAATAATAAATACAAAAATTGGCAATATATATTTAATAACTACCTTTACTAAGTTCTTTAACAGAGTAAAAATATTTTTAATTTAAAAATCCCTTGAGTTTTTTATAACAAAGTCAGCTTCATACATCTTTTCAATTTACATGTTTGTTACTAAAACGGACCTAAAGTTGGTTGGTAGAGTTATGCGATTCACTTGAAAGCTAACATAGAAAAACAAGTGAAAAAGTTTTAATCTACAATTAGTTTGATTAGGGATAAGACTCCATTAATGTATGACTAAAATATTTCATTAAAAATAAACCAATGCGGAGGCACTGTTCAGTTGGTCACCCTGTATAAGCTATTTAAATGTCGTAAATTGATTTATCCATTTTAAATTCATTTTTAAAGTTATAATAACTTCTTGTTAGGCACTGAGTATATTAAGACAAAACAGTCTTTACATGTGAAAACAGTGATCTCAGCTTGATGAAATTCCGCTTTTCTTCTACGATTGAAATTTGAGAAGGTTTTTCTCATACCGAAATAATCTTAGCTTTTCTTAGTTTGGTCTATTTTCTGTATATTCTAAGACAAAAGTTGACATTTCAAGTTGTTCACGCTTTATATCGCCAGTGATTCGTGACACTTCAAACATGACAAAGTTTGCGCAAGTTCTAAGCAGTAAGCGGGGTCTCTGAAAAGCTCTTTTAGCGACTACAACTTTTAGTGCTCGACAATTTACAAATTGGAGTGAGAGATTGAAATGCTTCGATGGCTGTTATAACTGCTTCAACACATTATTTTGTCGAGTACAATTTTTTCAATCTCTTTCATGTACTAAATTAACATAAAAACGCAATTTATATGTTATATTTGGAGCGTTGGCCGTTTGGGATAGCTCTGATAATCAATATGAAGTTATTAGGACATAAAAATCATAATGTTTGATGAAATTTCATCAGTAATACCTTTGACTGTAGCATTTTAGAAACATTGAAAGCGTGATGCAACTCTCGTTAGAGGACCGCGTCAAAGAATCTTCCACCTGGCCTATCAGCAATTCACTTTACCCCACTTTCTCCTTTCTGTCAACTTTTTTCATACAGCCTTTTCAAAATACACTGTTTATATATTTTTTCATTCTTTATAACTTGAGAGAATTTTAATGTTCAAAAAATCATTGAGATCATTCCTTCTAGATAATTTAAAGTCCCTTTCTTTAAAATATGAATCGAAAAAGTATCGAAATTTAAGAATACATCCATCTGGTATAGTTAGAATCGTAGTAGTGGGCACTTGGGGCTGCTGGCCCAATCAAACTTTGACAGGCAGTCAATTTTTTGACAGCTACTTCCGGTCACGTGACCGGAAGTGACGTCATCAGCTGTGACGTAGCTGTGACGTGTTGTTGGTGGGTATTTAAAGTTTAAATGCCCTGCTGTGCTGGGTATTTAAATTTTAAATGGCCGGAAGTGTGTCAAGGTCGTTTGGGGATGTTTTTAAAAAAGATCTTGCATTTTCGGAAAATCCGAAAATGCAAGATATTTTCTTTTTTTATTTATTTGTTTTTTTTACAAAAGTATTATTTTACAAGTTAGTAAAGTTTGCTCCCAAATTTGAAAAGTAAGTTGTTGTCGGTATGTCTTACAATGTTCATTGCACTCCTGTACAACATGTTCATTTTATGTTAAATTTAATCCATTTTCTTCAAAATGTAAATTTTTTTGCAATTTCTGTTACTGGAGAAAGATGGGTAAATTTAACATTACTAACTGTCATGGTTACAATCAACCCTTTAATAGATCCTAATTGGTTTTCAACAGTGGAATCATATATTGATACTATGGCTTTCGAACAAGGATATCATTATCTTTGGGTTGATGTTAGTTACATCAACTTTCAAAACGAAACAGATGATGATGATGGATATGATTCTGCCACATAAAAAATAGACATTAACGGAACTTCTTTCCCTGCCTTTTAGGAAAAAGAGAGGAACAGTGTTAATTAATAACACTGTTCCTCTCTTTTTTCCGCTTAAAGTTAAATGACCTTGACCTAATTTTTATAGTTAAGAAATATACGAAGTAAAAAATAATAGAAAATGTACATTTTTTTAAGTTTTTGCGTTATAACTTTTACACCGCTGAAATTCTTGTTTATTTTCATTCTTCTTGTTGTTGTAAGTTGGCAAAAACACATTTTTTTCGTTTTGATTGTTTGTTGCATAAAGTTCTAAAGATAAACCAAACCCAGTGGTTATAAGTTGTTTTAGTTCTTCACTAAAAATTTCCAAATCCTTGTAGGTTGTAAGATTGATAGTGTTGTAGTGAATCCCGCGAATGTTGAGAGACATGACTAGAGTTGTTTACTCGACGAGAGGTGTAGCAGGAATGACTATTGCAAAGCCGGTGCTGCAGGTACCTCCGATGGTAGTGGGGGTAGTGGTGGGGGTAATGGCAGGTGTTTGTTTAATCACTTTGAATTTAATCGTTGCCACAATAGACCGAGTCGATGTTGCAATTCTTCTAGTTTATCCAACCGGTTCTTTTGATATGTTTTGCAACTACATTTACAATAGCTGAAAGAATTACATTTTGTACAAGCTTTTCCGTCAACTTGATCTTCAGGTATTCTAAAACATTTTTCATTGCAACAATAAGTTATAAGTGTTAGATTATTTCTTTTGGATGACATGTTGGTTGTAGCTTGTCTTAAACAGAACTGAGCCTCTCAACGTTAAAGTTTCGTATTTATGTAAAGTATTCGAATAAAACTATCGAATAAAATAATCGAATAATACTATCGATTAAAAGTTCAAGGTCATCCGTTTGAGGTTTTAAAAAAATACAACATATCAGTATATAAAAACATATACTGATATGTTGTTTTTTATCTTTTTATTTAAAACATTTTTTTACAATGTTATTTTTGTGCGATGTGCAGAGTTAGTTCCGTAGAGTTGTTTCCGCTCATTCCGTGTGACACCAAATATAATGATCCTGGTTGAATTTCCCGCAGATCTTCATTTTGCAGCAACTGGACGAATCGTTTTGGAAGATATACTTGAAACTTTGGTTCATCACCCGGTGTATATGGTGCATCGGATAAAGATGCGACGACTGCGTCTCCATGCGTTGTATCAATTTTCTTCATTTCATGAACAATATAATGTTTCTGTTCTTTTAATTCTGAACATTTCTTGATAATTAGAGTATTTGATTTTGAATGCAAGTTGAATTGTTCAACTAAACATTGGAGAAACTGTTGTGATGCCATCCTTCACAGGAGATGTTGTCTGTTCGGAGTATGGAGTTAGACTGATACTCGGGGTGTGTTGCCTCTTCGTTTATATAACCTTCGGAACCCCCACTACATTCTTCCGTTTGTTGTTGTAAGTAAGCAGCCAAGTGATACGCGTTTTGTAATGCGCATTGAGATTGGTTGTGTTTCGGATTTATTGTAGAAACACAAATATTTCTAGCATCAACGTGAAATGTTTTGTCCACTTTTATGTTTAAAACTTCTTTGTTTGTGTACTGTCGTATCCAATTCTTTTTTTCCAATCCTCTGGTATATATGTGTGTAAATTGTTTGCAAAAATGAAACATAATTTTGTGTACATTGTTGTACGGTAGGAAACCTTCATACCAATGGATATGATGAAAATTATTTGTTAGCCATCTGTTTGTTATTTTAGCTTTTGACTTTAGTTCATGGACAGAACACGGTGCTTCAAATAAAAACGGGTATGCTACTTGTGTAAGCAAATCCAAAATTACCAATTCTTTTATGATAAATCTATCATCGTTTCCGCGAAATGCTTGAAATTCAATTACACAAGGTTTTGCTGCCATTTCTTCATCCTGTCTGCTCATCATGGTGTCTGCTGATCAACTGTTTTCCACACCTGCGGCGGCCAGCATATTTTTTTCACTCGGTGTTAAAGATGCTAATCCTTTTAATGTACTTGTAATTCCCACCTTTTTTGTTGAATCTACTGTAACTCCGGAAATTTCATATCTTATTTCATCAAACAAATATGCCATGGGGTTATTTATGAACGGAACAGTACTTGCAGTGCTTCCATCTCTTTTTGTTACTCTTCCTTCGATATACAAATAACTTTCACATGGAAGTGTATAAATATCCTGTTGTTGTATGGGAATTCTAATTTCATCATTATTATTTAATTTTGATGAAGCGTAAGGGTTGTGCGTATGATATTCCTTTTCCCATAAGGTTTCGTCGAATGTCGGACCCTGCGCTATATCCAATATTTCCATTATTAATAAGTTTTAATCCAATTTCTTCTAGAAAACGAATGTTATCACTTGTTAATCCTTCTATAGCTGAAGTGCTACTGACTTGTTTACCAGTCAGCTCTTTCTTTTTAAATGATAACCCCATTGTTATACGGTTGATTTTATATGTATTCGTATAGTTATAGGTTCGTCTCTAAAATCAATATGATTTCCGTCTTGATCTAGTATGTTCACCACAATGTCTGAAATAAAACTGGTGTTTAACGGTAGGTACACCAAGTTTTGTGGCTTTTCCACAATTTTAAAACCCGGAGCGACCGTTGGATAGAATGTGTGCAATATATGAGTATTTTCACCATCTCTATAAGAACCATGTATAATATTACATGTAATATCTATACTGTTAACTTTCATTATTGTTACAGTTCTAGCACCTGAATGGTTAATATTAGGTTCTAAAATTTTTGTTGTTTTAGGAAATCCTAATAAACTACCAATTGAATGTTCTTTGCTAAAATCTATATAATATTTAGATTTAATTTCAGCTTTCATAGTATTGTTATTTCCTTTTATTGTTATATTATCTTTTCCCATATGATTTTGTATCGCTTCATTTATATCATCAATTTCATATGCTCCAGTGGGTAAACTAAATACTTGTATATCTGAATATTTGTTTGTATTTTTATCTTTTGTTTTGTAATAATGTATTTTGTCATTAACATTTTCAGTAACGTTGGGAATAGAATTATAAGTTGTTATATCTAATAATGCGGCTTCCCATAATTTATCTTTTTCCCAGGGAAAAGAACACTTCGCAAAGTAGATGAAGTTCCAGTTAATGATACTGTATAGGAAGACATCTTAAAGTTGACTAACGCTTTTTGTTAAAAAATCTAAACATAAATGAACACAGATTACCGTATCATCAGGTTGCTCTCTTTTATAATTGTATAGTACATTTTTAGCTGTTTTAAAGTAATATTGTAGTTCTTTTGGTGGTGGGAGATTACCAAAACTATCAAAGTAGTAAATAGTTGATCCTAGTTTCTTATAACATACCCAATGAGTGCCTGATTCTTTACTATTATCTAAATTTACTATTCCGGTTTCATTTTTCCATTATTTAACAGGTAATGCATCTTTCATAAACACTCCTCTAAAAAATGGAATTTTTAAACAAGAAACATAAGTAATTAATTCTTTATCTGTTAATTCTTTATTTGGAATTAGTAATTGTTTTTTTCTGTTTAATACACACGATACGGTCTTAGGTATAATCCTCCTCCTTTTTTTTATCATTGACCATATTGTTTGTTTCTTTTTATTTTTACCTGCGGTGGATCGTCGTTTTCTTCTTATATTTCCTCCACGTTTCTTTGCAGGTTTTCTTCTCCTTTTTCCACCTCCTTTCTTCTTTCCACCTCCAAACATCGTTTTACCCTTCATTGCTGCTGATACCGCTAAAGCTGCTGCTTTTTCACCGATACTAGCGTCACTGGATGTTACTCTTTGCCAAGCTTTTTCAGCAAGTGCTCTATCCGCTATTGATCTATTTTTAGTATCTGCAAACTTTGAATATGCTATATCGTGTTGTTTGCAGGCTTGATCAAGTTTATTTATTCCAAAATCTCCTCTAGCGAGTCTTTTTTTTCAATTTTGTTCCAGGACCACAATATTGATAACCTCCTGGTAAATGTAGTTCTACAGGTAATAAATCGATAGCTTTATTAACTATAGCTCCAACCGGCTTAGTAATAAGAGAAAGTGCTGTTGATGCTATTCCTCTTCCTCTCTTTATAACGTGTCGATTATGACTGATGCGTTGAACTTTCAACATGGTCTTTTATAGTGAAAGGAAATGTCGATACTTGTTTATTTTATAAATGCTTTATAATGAATGATGCACTTATCCTTTGACATTGTTTATTTATAAGTATGTTTGTTTATGGGTAAATAATTTTTTTCCAGTTTTGTGGAAGGATTGTATCTTCTTCATCATCATCATCTTTAGAAGTTCTTAAAGTATCAGTTTCCTTATTTAAAAAATATTTTTCCATAACATTCTTTTTAACCCAATTTAATTTTTGATCAGATTTTATGGGGTTTATTGTGTTATAAATATCATATAATACTACACTTAAGAGTCTTACAATGTAATTTACATTAACAGCATCAGTAAAATTAATAGGGTCTTTTAAGCTAGTCAATCGCAAGTCTTCACAAAAAAAAGACTGCTTATTAAAATCTTTTCTTAGAAAAAGATTATAGTATATGTGTCCCTTCTGATGCATTTGTGCTACTGTAACTACATCATTGTCTCTTATTCCTTCTGCAACATTGACTAGTGGTTTCCCTTTGCAATCAAAGCCTTGTTGACCAGTTCTTGATGAAATTTCTTTTAATGCAGGAACTTGTCCAACTGTTGCTACATCAGTTTCATCCAACCCTTTTTTAACATTAGTAATTATTTTTGCATCCGCATTCCATTTGTTATCTTTTAATTTCATTATTTGACTTATTGTAGCTGCATGTGATTTTGCAGTTCCTTCCTTAACGTTAGTTAACACTTTATTTTTGCAATCAATTGTATTAATATCATGCGTAATACAATGATCTGTAAGATATTGAAGGTTTACAGCATCTTTCATATCTTTAGGGTCTCCAATATCATGTATTACAAAGTTGTAAAAGGAAAATTTATCTGTTTTTTCAGGGATGACTGAATGTAAATACTTTTTTGTAACTGAATCTTGATCATTAATAGGATCTGCTATATTGGCTATTCTAAGATCTTTTGCATCGTATACTTTATTATTACTCCTAGGATCATATCGTAAGGTTTGGTTTATGTACCACATTAAATATTCTTTATTTACCGAATCATTCTTATCTATTGGTTTTGGAAGATTTACAATTCTATAAAAATTAGCGTTATACACTTCATTTTGAAGCTTTAAGCTAGGTAATGTTTCACTTCTTAAAGTTTTAAAATTTAAGCCGAGTTGGGGTCCGGGATCTGCGCGTGTGGTTCGGCATCAGTTGCTCGCTAGACAGTGAGGTGGTAACATGTTCAGAAGGCGCCCTGAACATTTTATCATTTTTGCTGTTTGGTGAAAATATCTTGGTGTTATTTGTATAATAACATCTTGACGTAGGACTGATTAATTTTAAGGCATGGTAGTTGTTTGTGCTTGTAGGTACCCTAGGGTTTGTAGTTTGTTTTTAATTTGCTGGTTTGGTAGTTAGTATTATTTTAAAATCTTTCTTTTACTTACAATATATTTCTGCCTGGAATGTTTAAATTTAAAGTAAAATTTTTGTTTTTAGGAATGTTATATGATATGTTTTTAATACCTTTCTATTCCAATTTCCTTTTTCCAACAAGCTTGTTGAGGGCATTCCCTCTCTTGTCTTGTACTCCTTTTTAGTTAGGGACACCTTTCAATTCCAATTTCCTTTCCTTTTTTCCTTCCATCTTTTGCATGGTAAAACCAATAATGGTAAAACCGGCTACCGCTTTTGTAGTGATTACGCTCACCAAAGCGGGTCACTTACAACCTCTATACGTGCTGGATGGGTAGTTCGCCTACCTCCGGAGTTTCGCTAGACCTCAGTTGTTCTGCGTCGCTAATGGCGAGACCACTGTTATAGCTTTATCTTTCATAATTACCAAAAATCCATATTTTTCCGCCCAAGCTTTTCCTCAAAGCTCTTTGAATTTATCAAATGACATATCAGCATTTACATGATCGTAGTATATATGTTTTAGGTTTGTATCGTCTTGTTTGAATAAAACTAAAATATTTGCATTGTCTCTAATTAGTTGTTTTGGAATTTTGCTATATGTTTGTCCGATATATATGCTATCAATATTATTATGTCTTCCCATGGCAAAATAGTTTCTAATAGTATCATGATTTTCACTAGATACATCATCAAATACAAATACAGAATACGGCTTAGCCTGGTCTGGTTGCATAACACTGTCACTAGCATTAAATTTGTAATAGTTAACATCGGGCACATCAGTCAGGATCTTTTCCAACAATTGATACTTTGGTTGATGTAAGGACTTTGAAAAAATATATAGGTTATTAAATCGCAATCCTTTTGTGTTTGTAATTAAGTTAAACACAACGTTAGTTTTGCCACAGTTTGAAGGACCGCTGACTATACATCGTACAGTGTTTGGAAATAAACTGCCGTGTTTACCATTGTTGATTTTAACGTTATCTACGGTTAAATCATCAATGTTATTGATATTAAATTTATCTTTATGGTGAACAATCTCCATCTTATTCAAAGGCAGAAGAGTAAATAAGTTGATTTAAAACTAAATCAAATCTTTTATAGGTATCCACGAGTCTTCAGTTTTATCAAACCCCAACTTTTATCAACGTACTTTAACTTGGTCTTTTTTCCTTTGCAACACCTTTTCAACAAGATAAACATCGCCTACTGTTGACTTTAACAATTCATGTCCGTAAAAACCGCCTTGTAACAAATTTCCTTTGTTATCTTTTAAAATATAAGTTTCCGGTACAGTAGGTTGTACTTTATACACTGTAAAAACTTCGTTTGTCCAATTGGGCAGGTATTTTTTAGTAAACACTCCTTTGTATTTACAAATTCGAACTTTATCATTTACATTAAATTTTCTTGGTTTTCTTTGTTCCGCTTTTGGCTGTGTATTCTTTTTAATTCGTTGTAAAACTAGTTTAGCGTTTTTCTTATTCACTTTGTTAGGTGCCATACCGATAGTTCTATGAAACTTGTTGTTGTAATCGCTTATTAATTTTGGTAAGATATCAACCCATACGTAAGAACCTCTTTTCGAAAACATTTTATACATTGCACCTTTTAAGGTTCTATTAAATCTTTCAATTATAGCTGCCTTTTTCTCAGAATTTGTGGAATAATGATTTATGTTATATTTTTTCATTAACAAGGCAAAAGGTTTATTAAAAAATTCTTTCCCATCATCAGTTTGTAAATGTTTAATTTTATTTTTATCTCTTTTTATAGCTACTTCCATAGCTTTTGTTATGCTGTTACCAGTTTTGTCTTTTAATGGCAAAGCATCTGCAACTTTAGTAAAACAATTAATAATCGTAAGTATGTATTTAAATCCTTTATTTATTTTACTATGCGGTTGCATTTCAATTAAATCTGCTTGATATAAATCATTTATTCCTTTTACAACAGTATTTCGTCGTGGAAACTTTATTCTTGCAGGTTTATGAAGTTCATTAACAATCTTTTCCTTTAAGTCTGTCATGATGATTTTACTAACAAAGTCAAGTTAGTATTGAGTGTTTCTTTTTCTGCATCCGCTTTTATAGTTCAAGGTCATTTCAACATATTTTAAAAAAAGGGGAAATCACAGCGAGCATGCTGTGATTTCCCCTTTTTTTCTTCTTTTCTTTTTTTCTTTTTTCTTTTTTTATTTTTTCTTTTTTTTTCTTTTTGTTTTTACTCATTGATAGGATTGAGAGAGTAGTGGCCGAATGGTAGAGTGTGAATTTTGTCTGGAAGAATGTGTCGTTTGTCATCATTGGAGCAGAGTGCTTTTTTCACTTCTGTTACGCTGTACAGTTGATGGTTGAAACTTCTGATGGTGTTGAATTTTGCAGTTATAGTCGTTTCTTCAAATAAGCATTGCTTGTAGTGTTCAAAATTTACATTCTTCTTAAGATACAAACTTTTTACTCCCTTAGCTTTTTTAATAATATTGTTTTCTTCTTTATGCAATTGTAGTGAATACAATTTTGACATTAGTGCAATAAGTTCTTTCAGTAAAATTCCATTTGCTTCGTCTTTAAATTTTCCAAGTTTCTTTTTGTTCCGATCATTGTCATAATTTAAATGATCTTTTGGATAGTCACTAAAATCAAATTCATTTTTGTGAACAAATGTTCGAAGATCCAAATACATATCTTCAGTAAGAATCCAGTAGATGAAAGCGTCCGTGTCCATGTAGGCGATTCCGATGTTATCTCTACCGTAGAAGGCGACCATTTTGTTGTAGTGGAAATCATACATGTGGGTTTTGGAAATATCCAAGATTGACATTCCAACGTACAACGGACGATCCATTTTCACGCTTGTCTTCTTCATAGATACTGCCACAAGGTTTTCATTGATGATAACGGATGTTCCAAAGTTTGGTTTTTGTACAAGTTTTTCTAGTTTTATAGGATCTGTAATTAATTTAACATTTTTGTGTTTTCTTTTGTTTTCCAATGTTTTTCCAAATATCGCATTATTCATTAATTTAAAAAAGTCCTTTTGAAATGTTGATGTTGCAGCTGCTCTTCTTCTGGTGTTTGAATCAATGTACGGTTTTAACCAGCAAGATTGGGAAAATTTTAAAACTCTATGAATTTTGGTTATACGTAAACCCAATTGGAGTGCTTGTTGAACAACCCAAAAGTGAGCTACGTATCTTTGTTTATTTTCAAGAGTCATCATTAATTTTGGATGTTTGCCAATTGGTGAAACTTCTGTTTTTGCAAGGAGCGGAAGATCGTAATGAAGATCATGCAAGTGTTCTGGATATTCAAAGTCACAGTCCAATATGTATCCGGTGTCTCCGTCTTTTGAAATTTGCGAAATATCACCAAGAGAGTCTGGATTAACCCATTCAAAGTTTCCAAAAGGAAGTGGATTAGACATGGCCCATCCGTATAAATTGTTGGCATCGAAATATCCTAAGAACACTGATGGTTTTTCTTTATCGTAGTTTGGAAGATATTTGTTGTTAGCTTTAACATGTCTAGTAACACTTTGGGTCAATCCACCTCTAACGCCCGATTCGATCATCAACACCATGTCAATATCTGTTAATAATTTAAGGTTGCACTTTGTTTCTTTTAGCATAGCTTGCCAAGCTAGTCCTGGAGAAGTATAAGAATGAAGAGGGTCTAATCCGTAAGCTTCAAAGCAGGTGTTTCTAAATTCTTCCATCACATCGCAGAGAAGGGTCACATCAAGTTTTACATAAAAGTCAGAATAATCTCCCAGAGTGTTCATTTCCAGTTCGTCCCAAACTCTGCATGCGTGTTGATAGTCTTCAGGTGAAATGTCCAAATCGGTAAGTTTACTTTTGAAAGCTTCTGGTGGAGGAAGTGACGTTTCTTGAAATTTATGTAGTCCATCGATGTAATCATACGGGAAAACTCCTTTCCGAAGAACCAAATCCATTTTTTCTGCAGGTACAATTTTGCTTGTTTCTATTAAATTTTGTCTTCTTAAATTTTCAGAAAGTTTCATAAGACTGGAAGGCATAAATCGAAAAGAATCAACAAATCTAAGTTTAATTTTGCCCACCTTTTTTGAAAAGCTTATAAATTTTTCCATAGTTTGTGCTATAACGTCTATTTCACCGTTGTCTCTTGCTAATTCGGGAATGATAAAATGTCCATCGTATCCGCTAAGATTGTGAAAAACCACGGGAATAAAAGATGGTAGTTTGTAGTTGATGTTACATCCGTTGCAAGCTGCACCTCTGTAGGCTCCTGTCAGATGGTCATGGTCGCGAACTTTAACTTTAGTTTCTGTAAATTGATTGTTACACAAATAGCATGTTGTTGTCGAATCATAAAGATAAATTTCTTCCGGTGTCATAGGTGACATAGGAACCACATTGCTATACATTGCTTCCACTTTCCCAGCGATGTCGTATAAATCATCAACAAAGTATCGAGCTGCTTCTTCTCCACGATAAATCTTTGGTGTAGATGTCAAACCATATTCTTGAAGATGTTCTTCAGGCAGAGTGGATTTTACTATTAAACAGTAGCTGTTTGGTTTGTGAAGTTGATACTTTGTTCTGCTTGTAATTTCCTCTCCTTCTTCTTGTTCAAGTGGAAGCAATGAAGATTCAAAATCTGCATACACTACAACGGGAATTCTGTATTGTTGGATAACTTTATCAAATTTTACTTGTGATCTGCTAGGGTGTGGTAATTTAATTCTTACTTCATAGTTTCCATTGCATAATTTTTGATGTTCCATTAACCATTCTGAACCACCTCTTCTTAATGGTTTGTTTACAAAACAAAAACATCTTTTACAAGTGGTTTTTTCTTCTTTATGTTTTGATAACTGTTTGCAAACTAGAGCTTCGAAATCTTTAATATATACATAATGTGAAATATCACCTTTTGTTATTAATAATAAATCGGTATGATCTCTGCGTTCGGTGGGTGTTATACGTAAGGGATAGACATTGTTGGATGAATCTAAGCCAAAGATGTTTACAGATGCAAAAGGATTTTTCTTTTCAAATTTTGATATGTCTTGAATTGAAACAGGATAAGTCATGCCTTGAGAGTTATACATATAGGAAACCTCATCGTATGCTCTACTCGGTCGTTCCACATGATCTTCTACATATTTTGCAAGCATTGCATACTTGAAACATTCAGCATTTTCATTTTGTACATTAACACAAGATTTGGTTACTTGAATCTTCCTTGGCAAAGCAATATAACTACTACCTCTCATTCCATATCCATGTTTATGAACTCTCACATCTAAGCTTGTTATACTTAACAAACTCCATCCAGAACCTCTTCCTTCATGTTCTTGTAATTTTGTTAAACGTTCTTCAAAACAATCATCCACAATTGAGCTTATATCCGATGCAAACATGATGGTTTTGTTTTTAGTTAAAAATCCTCTTGGTGATGTTTCATTCTGAACATTTGTAAATACAGTATCTAATAATATTCCAAACTTTATAAAATTTAATCTTCTTAGTTCATTCTTCAATGTTTCTGTTACTAATGTTTTTGCTTTCAATATAAATTGTGCTAGTTGCAATTGAGCATTGTCAGTCTTAAAATGAGTTACTACACTGCCTGGTAAAGCTCGGGCGTATAATTCCACATTCAAAGATGGTCCGGGTGCGTATTGAATAACACTTGGTCTTGAATTTAGTTGTTGTTGATGGGTAGCCAGCATTTGATCTAATTCTTCCAAATCTTCTTCTTCTGCATTATTTCTTGTTTCGTTGTTATGGTACACTTCTTTGTGTATTTGTAGTAAGTTTTCATTTTCAAAAGATTCTTCACAACTGATGTGGCCAGCATATTTTTTTACGACACGAGAAAAGCCCTACTAGCATATTTATGATAACCCAACCTAACTTAACTGCCGCAGTGCGCTGTATAAGGGTGGCCTTCGTATAATACCAAAGTACCCATCTATCATTAAAATTACAAATGCTAATTTATTAAAACGCCAAAAAATCCATGAGATATAATCTCTCAAAATCTTTTACCAATCATACTAAAACCCGTTATGGTAAAACTATTGGTTCCATGAATAAATCTCGTAACCTCAAGAGAGCTTAAATTTGAATGTGATTTCAAAATTCATTATTCGGAAACACGACAAACAGCGCCTTATCCAATTTAAACTGATGGATTACTTATGAATTATTCACATATTTTATTGAAAACTAATATTATCAGGAAAGTGAAATTTTGTATAAGAGGTATTACAAAATAAATGTTTTATAACATTTTCTTTTAATATTTCTTTGTCGTAGTTAGTTCATATCTACAAATATATTTTTACTAATAGAATGCGTAGGATGTTAAAGTTACTTAAAACGGGCAATGAAGAAGCATATTTAAGAAGGATACTAGCGTAAGGTCTAATGCTAAGACCTGAGCCCGGGACCATGATATCTTTAGCGATTTAAGTGGTTTTTCTTGATTTGGTGCTTCGTCTATATCATTTATGTAACGGCAGTTAAAATTCACTAAGTATGCAGGTCTGCTGCAACAAGGGGTGGTTAAAATAATAATAGGCGAAACGGAGTCCCCAGAGCTATTATTAGCTATCGACTATAGTTTACCAACTTCCACAAAGTCCCCCGAGCCCTTTGCCTACAAATGGCACAGAACAAGCTGTATGAATCACGCTCTTTTGGCTAAAACTCCTGGGTAAGTCTGTGACATTGTTTATTTCCATCGCGCCTTAGAACTTTCTGTCGGAGTATTCATTCCTCAGTCCTGCTTAATTGTACTGATTTTGCTTTTGTGTACATTATTAAAACCGGCAGCGAAAAGGTAATTCTTCACCAGACCACAAAGTTAGGGGTGTGCGAGTAGTGATTTTTGAAGTCAAGTCGATTCGAGTAGTATTTAAAAAAAACGAGTTTTGAGCTTTTTAGGAGCCGAGTATGTTGAATAGTCATCATATTTCTACACAATCATCAAATAAAAATAATTACTGATCAAACACAATGCAATATTTTTAGGTTATTAAACTGGTTAGTGTTCTTATGACTTAAAAGTAAACCTGTATTCAGATGAAGTAACGATAATTTAAACCGTCTTTGACATAACTTTCCATGTCATGACTCAATATTTTATTAACATCTCAGACTGAGGAGGTAAACAGAAAGCTTCACGTAATTCCTTAAAATGATCGAGTTTTGAAACATGTATTTAGAGGTTTAAAAATGAAAAATAAAATCAGTTTCATTTAATTTGACAAAAATTTAAAATGACGGAACTTAAAATTCCCTTTATAATTAGTCCTGCAAAAATTGATATTCAGGCAGGACCTTAAGCGGTTCTTAGTAATAATAATATAAAGTACATCATAATAGGCCTATCGCTTAAAAAATATCAACGCTCAGGTAAAAAAAAATAATTCTAGAACCTAGTTAAAAGTTTTTTTTTAATCTTCGTCTAACCAACCAAACTTTATTTAACAAAACAAATACTGTCGCACCTTCACTATAAAAAAAAGTTTAATGGTTAAATATTGCCATCCGACTACCTCAGTTAAAAGCTTACAAATTATTTACATGTTGTATAAACGCCCGAATTATTAACGCTATTGCTCGCGATGCGCCCGGAAGTTCTCGTATTTCGAACTCTTTTAGTTACGAGTTTCCGATAAATTTCATGAATAATACATAAACTCTCCATCAATGGGAGCGTCCGCCCTAGCCTGCGCTAAATTAGTGTTTCGGCTACAATTAAACTCGTATTGGAAATTTGTTCACAATGATTGCTGTTGAGAAATAGGTAGTTTATTTAGAGTTATTTTTAAACAAACATAGTCTAAGGATCAATTATTCATTTGTTAACAAAGGAAACATACCCTTAACTATGTCAACAAAACTTTTTTTAATGTGTCAAGTACGGTGCTAAAGTTAAGATAATTTGAATTCCTTAAAATTGAATTGAAACGAACGAAATTGAAACACATTGCTACCACTGCTTGAATTAATTTTGTAGGGTTATAGAAAGTTAATCACATTTATATTTGTCCGGTTACTGTCAGAGCACTCAAAATTATTAAAAGGAGTCAAAGAACTTGTTGCAAAATTTAAGCTTTGCAATATGCGGATCGTAGGCACTGAGAGGTATAATATGGTACATTATAATTTATTATAAATTCAGTCATGCAACATCATGCAGTGCAAAATAAGCTTCGTGGTGGTAGCCTACTATAGCTAGCTTAAAAATATAATATAATTGTATTATAATATAATTGTATTGGAATATAATATTATAATATAATTGTAATTGGATTGCAATTAAAATAATATATGCAATTGTAGAAAATCAGACAAGGCCAACTTTCTAATTGAATTCCTGTAAGTAAACATTTTAGCCTAATTATTTATGAATATTTTGGCCGTCGTTGTAGTTTTAATAAAACAAATCAGGCCTTATTGCAAATCGGACTGTATTATATATAAATAAAGGCCCAAATATTTGTAATTTGTGACGGTTTTGACCGCATATTTACTTGTAGAGTTGATTATTAACACGATAAAATTATCGACTTTAAGGTTATCTAATTTTTTGGAGGATGAAAGCTCCCCATAACCCTCGTTTTCCCCTTGGCCAATCTTAAACTAAAGTAATGCTTGAAGCACCACTACCAACGTGCGATGCTACAAAATGATCATTTTACCAAAAAAAACCAAAATTAGACCAGAATATGCCTTCCATATTCCTCCTTACGTGAATTTTGACTGATTTTTAAGTGTTATTTTATTATACAGTATTACAGTTCTCTTGCAATTTATCTCGAAAAGCTGCATGCTGCATTTAACTGTTTGGTTTGGCTAAAAAATGACTACCATACGAGAAAAATTTCTATAAAAATCTATTTGTGTGAAAAGTCAGTTTAAAAATCTAAATTATTGATTTCGTATTCCATTTTGTTAAGCTAACAAAATAATTACAAAAGTTTAATGATAGTAATTTGAAACTGAAAATCCATTCCAATTTTCACGATTTGTTACAGAAGTTAAGTTTGCACATTCTTTGAAATCAGTTAAAATCGGACACTACACTACATGTCATGTAATTACCAAACGTTTAGTATTGATAGGATATCTATAATTTATAGCTCATATAATAGCTTCATATAATTCACTTTAGATTCATATAATAAATTGTCTAGCAAAGAACGTTCTCGTCCTTTTTCAAAAACCTGAAAACCCAAATATCAGTTGTTCGAGTTCATGCCTCGTTAAATTCCCTTTAATCAACAAAGACCATATGATTTGCCTTGTCCATGCAAATCTGTTCGGACACATCAACATATTTCCCTTACATTTGTAAATCCCCCCGACAATGAATGTAAAGAGAATGGCGGAGTGAAAATGACGCGGGAAATCTGGATGAATTATTCACGACTGGTTTTTGTGTGAGGACCGACACAGAGCTGCGGACCGTCCCAAACCTCGGGACGAGGCCCCCTGCCCCCAGCGCTGCATCAGGCGGGAACCTTTGACTCGACCTCAGTAAAAAGCACGTATTTTCAACGTGTAATTCACAAGTTGTCCTCACCTTCATTGACCGACCACTGTTAATTTTGTTGCGTGAGATATGGACAGCTCAATCGCAATAAACTGCATACTCGAGTTGCTTAAATATTGACTTGGAATTAATGTAAACAATATTTGATAGTGCTCATTCTTTTGCGAGGCCTGGATTCGACATTTGAATTATTAATCTTGAGGATAACGTGAAGCAGAACATAGGTTGTTAAAGGTCGACAAAATGCTTCTTTGGAAACATCGTATAAATATTAACGAGTTATTTCAAAATATGTTCATAACTTTACTTAGGATGTTTATTTAAAGTTACTCAGAATGGTTCACGGTTTTGACAGATAGATTCTTAAAGAATTGCAGTATATATTTTTAGCCCTCCCATTTTACCGTAGACATATGTACGTGCACATCGCATAACGTCGGGCCGAGCCACTGAATAATAACATTATCACACTGAGTCACAACATTATCACGCTGAGTCACGAAATTGTCACACTGAGTCGCGGCATTATTACATTGAGTTGCGGCATTATCACACTGAGTCACGGCATTATCACATTGAGTCATGGAAATATCACACTGAGTCGCGGCATTATCACACTTGGTAGCGGCATTATCACATTGAGTCGCGGCATTATCACACTGAGTCGCGGCACTATCATGCTGAGTCACGGCATTATCACGCTGAGTCGCGGCATTATCACACTGAGTCGCGGCAATATCACACTGAGTCGCGGCATTATCTCATTGAGTCGCGCATTATCACACTGAGTCGCGGCATTATCATGTCTTTCATAAATAATTAAAAAATCCCAAAAACCCATTTTATGAAAGTTTTCTCCCCCTTTACACCTCCTTTCAATGATCCGATCAGGCTGGTTTTTTGAACTCGTTCGAATAATATCTGCTTTACACGTCTGAGCCAAATTTAAACTGATTTTGAATGCCGTGGATTAGGCAAGTTACCGAGTTTTACATTTCGGGAGCTAGGCCGAATTATCGTTCGGGAGTTAGGCAGGCAAAGCTTCCTAAAACAGAAGGCTGATTGATTGAAGAAAAAAGGTTATGTAATTGATAAAATTATTGGATATACAGTAAAACCTTGATAAGAAAACTCTCAAGGGGATTCTGGAAAGAGTCCCGTTATCAAGAGAGTCTTCTTATTGAGGTTCGTGTTAACAAGATATTAAGTGCCATTACAGTATCGAAAAAAACTTGAATAGTGCACTTTTAGCGAATTTCCCCTATAGGGAAGAAGCTATTACCGTAGGTCTCATGGTAAGACCTAAGCCCGAGACCATGATAATTTTACATTTTAGGGCCACCAGAAGCAAAAAACACCATTCGCTCGAATAAATATATATATATATATATATATATATATATATATATATATATATATATATACATATATATGTCTGTCAGCACGATAGCGGCCGTAAATATGGTCCGATCTTAATGAAATTTAGAACAGTCATGTAAAGTGGTAATCGATTGGACGAGTTCGTGAACCAGCCCAATCGGACCACCGGAAGGGGGGGGGGGTAAAAGAGGAAAACCCCCCCAAAAAAGGGTTTTTTGAGTTTTTTACATAGAAAAATAAAATTTATTGAATCTTTGTTGGCACCATTGAATTCAGCTAAAAAAACAAACAATTTAGTGTTTGAATCATTGCTCTATGTCCTTTGGTTACCGAGATATTGAAAGTGGTAAAAAGAGTACGTTGTCCCAATGTTAATCTTATGGGGAATAAGTAAAATTCTATATCTCGCTTATTTCTCAACATATCTGGATAAAACTTGGTTTGTGGCTTCATCTAGATGAGATCTAATGTATTTTAGTCTAAAATCTCCGAAATTTCAATTTTTGTGGCAGCAAACCTGCATAATCATTCCTCAAGTTATCCTTATGGGAAATAAAAAAATTCTCTATCTTACTAATTTTTTAAAATTTCTTGACAAAACTTGGTATATGGCTTCTTCTAGTTAAGATCTACTAAATAAATGAATTAAAACCAGTTTTAACATACGTGTTGCAGCAAACCTGCATACTCATTACCCATGTTATTCTTATGGAGATTACAAAACATGTCAAATCTCGCTAAGTTGGATTGAAATATGTTGTTTTGCATTTGAAATTCGCTGAGTATGCAGGTCTGCTGCAACGGGGGTATTTATGTTTTTTTAGCGAATTTCCCCTATAGGGAAGAAGCTATTACCGTAGGTCTCATTGATAAGACCTAAGCCCCAGACCATGATAACTTTTTGTTTTGTAACCCCCAGAAGTAAAAAACACCATTCGTTCGAATTTTTAGATATCTATATATCTATATATCTATATATGTATGTGTCTTTTAGCACGATAGCGGCCGTAAAAATGGTCCGATCTTGATGAAATTTGGTACAGACATGTAAAGTGGTAATCGATTGGACGAGTTCGTGAACCAGCCCGATAGGACCACCGGAAGGGGGGGTAAAGGGGGATAACCCCCTCAAAAATGGGTTTTTTAGCTTTTTACATAGAAAAATAAAATTTATCAAATTTTTGTTGGCACCATTGAATTCAGCTCAAAAAACAAAAAATTTAGTATTTTGAATCACTGCTCTACGTCCATTGGTTACCGAGATATTGAAAGTGGTAAACACAGTACGTTGTCCCAATGTTAACCTTAAGGGAAATAAGTAAAATTCTATGTCTCGTTTATTTCTCAACATATCTTGATAAAACTTGGTAAATGGCTTCTTCTAGTTCAGATCTACTAAATATTGAATTAAAACCAACCAGTTTAAACATACCTGTAGCAGCAAACCTGCATACTCATTCCCCATGTTAATCTTATGGAGTTTACTAAATCATGCCAAATCTCGCTATGTTAGATTAAAACATATTGTTTTGCATTTGAAATTCGCTGAGTATGCAGGTCTGCTGCATCGGGGGTATTTTATTATGTTATTGTATGCAATAACATAACATTATGTTATGTTATTGCACAAGTTTTTTGTGTTATTGAGTGTCTTCTTATCGAGGTTCTACTGTAAATATAAAACGTCTTACAGCACTTAAATAGTATATTACGCAACTAGTGCGGGAAGTAGGTGTTTACGTGCGAGCATGATAGTTCACGCGCGACGCTTGCGGAGCGCGGGAATTTCATACGAGCAACGTAAACACCTTCCCGGATGAGTTGCGTACGATAGTTTTCGCGACACTACCAGCAACAAATATACAGGGCAAGTAAAAAACACTACACTTCTATGAAAGTTAAAAGATTAAAAAAGTATTAAATAAATTTAAGAGAGAAAATGCAAACAAAACTATATTTATCTTTGCGGGGGAGATAACAAAAAGCGTTATCTCTGCTGTCCAGTGACCGAGTAAGCCTTTCTAGGAATACGTCTTATCGTCACACAGACGGCAACAATTGATTAATGAAATAATATTGCTCTTTATTAACTTATCGTTATTAACTGTACGTAGTCGCAACCTGGGAAACCAGTTTAGTTACAATTGAGTTATGGTCGTCATAGTTAAAATGTGTATGTTGTGTTTATGTATAATGTGTATGTAAATTGTGTGATATACTATTTTTTTCTTGAGTTGGCAACATTGAGCATTTACCGCACTCGTGCGGTAAATGCTC
This sequence comes from Flexamia atlantica, assembly GCA_035578135.1. Classification (NCBI taxonomy): domain Eukaryota; kingdom Metazoa; phylum Arthropoda; class Insecta; order Hemiptera; family Cicadellidae; genus Flexamia; species Flexamia atlantica. Next base: position 44,451,791 of record JAQJVK010000007.1, on the reverse strand, counting down.
AATGAAAACTCTTTACCGCACTCCAGCTGATTTGTTACCTCACTACAGCTGATATTTGCCGTACTCTTTTGTAAACGGTGACTTCCCACACTGAAACGGAAGCGGAAATCGGCTACTTACTAGTGTAGTGTTGCGAAAATATATTTATACTTATACTTCATTTATACACAAGACGGTAAATATACATAAAAGTAAGAAAATGGCGATCAATTTTGATTGTTCACACCAATCAAAATCAGGCCCAATGAGCCAATGAGATCAGGCCCTGATGATAATTGGTATGACTAATACATTTCTATCTTTTATGTATATTTACCGTGTTGTATATTATGAATCCGGTATAAATGTAAATATATTTAAGTGTTGTAATACATATTTTATCTATACCCAGTATATAAAACAACACGTATCATGCTAATCAAGGAGTTATTTATAAAATTATTGGAAAATATTGATTTATAATATTAAATACACTAAAGTCAATACATTATTTTTTCTGTCATTGTTTGTGACAAAAAGAAGAATGTACCGTAAAAGGTATTACAGATGAATCTTTGACTGTAATAACTATCCTAATAAGAATATTTACTTACTTATCTCATTTACACTTAGTTCAATGACTAGTCAATTACATTATTGTCTATGTTTGATTTAACACTTTATAGTATAACAACTTTCTTTTATGAGAATAAGCAAAGAAATATTATATTTTTCATAGTTGTTAACATGAAACTATAATCATTAAATCATTGACAGATCAACTAAGAACGTTAATAAATTATACAGGGTGTCCCGTAACTATCTGGTCAGATGTATAAAAGGCCTTAGTTCAAGACTAACACATTTCACCATGGAACATGGGTCTCTGGTGCCTAGTTTTCCGACTGTCTGTCTGTATGTGTTTTTTACAAACAAATTCTTAACTCCTAAACAGTTTGAGGTACAGCATTGAGATTTTGCACAAATGTTTATCTTATTAGGCCCTATCTACGTTTAAAATTATACAAAAATATCACTAACCGTTTCAAAATGGCGGCCATTTAAGTGTTTTGATGCCAAATTTCACGTGATCATCCATTACGAAAAAAACTAATTCCTCATTGAATCTTTATCCAATCTCAACAAACAAGGTATCATTGAAAACTACATAAAATGGACTTACTTTTATGTATCTTGCAATTTTTTTAATTTTCGGTTTTCGTGAAATTCGGCATCAAATAATTTAAATGGCCGCCATTTTGAAACGGTTAATGATATTTTGATATAATTTTAAATGAAAATAGGGCCTAATGAGATAAATATTTGTACAAAATCTCAACGCTGTATCTCAAACCGTTTAGGAGTTATAAATTTGTTTGTAAAAAAACACATACAGACAGACAGACGGGAAACTAGGCACCACAGACCCATGTTCCTATGGTGAAATGTGTTTGTCTTGACCTAAGCTATAACGCTATATACATCTGACCAGATAGTTACGGGACACCCTGTATTACACCTCGGCAGCCGTTTTGAACCGTATTACTTTTCACCTACAATTATTTAATCATCTAGCAGATTACTGAATGCCTTAATTATTTCTAAACTAGGATTGACTGCAGTTAATGATCTAGATATTGAGTGTAATATTTTAAGCTTCTGGCTTCACCTGAGCTTGAATTAACCCGTATGGTATTTATAGCATGTTCTTTCATTTTTAATTTAACATTTATCACATTTTAATGCTTTTTATATTATAACTAGCTGGTAGCGCCGGCTTTGCCTGGGAGATTATTTTCTTCTTGTTGTTTCTTAGTGCTGAATTCTGTTAGTAACCATAGTAGCTATTTCAAATGTTAACCATAGTAACTATTAAAAATCTTCCAAAACCCGTGACGATTCTGAGCTTACGTCCTTAAATATATCAAAACCAAACCACCGTAGTGCACATCATGAGATTTCAAGCTTTAATTTGACACCAAGATTAGGTATCTACGACAAGTAGTTTTGCCTGTAGCCCGAAATATACCAACACACAACTGTCTTAACATATATATTTATCTATTTATCTTTTATATACATTGATTAATACAACCATGAAACAGTAGAGCAAAGTGAGTAGAGCAATCATTCGCTAGCGATTGGCGGTTCCCTAGAGGGCAGACGAAAAACTGCGAGGAATCCCAAAATCTCCAAAAATTCCAAAGTCAAAGTGTCTTTATTTAGCGGACAATCAACCAACTTTTATAATAAGATTATAATAACAAACCGAATTATCACTCATCTGTTAGGATTCGAAATTCTGAAAAAAGCACTTTAAATTAATAAGTGCAAAAATCGTTAGTAACTAATTCTTTTTTCAGCCTAGTTAAGAGAGGTTTGTGGTTAAATGTTTTAAGAATAAAGTGTTAATTTTTTTAAATTAACATCCAAATTCCAAATTTCAACAAATTTTTATGAAGGGTTTTGGATTTTTAATTTTTAGTGTTGTTGTAAATGTTTAGTTTTGTTTAAAATGTGTATGATAATTATTAAGCGTTTTAAAGCGTTTTTAGCGACCGGGCTGACTGTCGAACTCGTCTGATTGATTACCAACACTTTGCAGGTCTGTACCAAACCTTATTAATATATGACCATGTTACGTTCGCTATCGTGTCAACAGACATATGAAATAATTCGAAGGAATGGGAAACGAAAAATTATCATGGTCTCAGGCTTAGGTCTTACCATGAGACATACATCAACAGCTTTTTCCCTACAAGCGAAATTCGGTAAAAGGTAAATGGCTATATACTTATAAATTATGAACCTGTGCAATGCAGTAATATATTATCCTATGCTTAAAACCAATGTTTGAAAACGTTTAGGTCCACTTGGTTGTCAAAATTAAATTAAATGTTAGTATGCAGTCGGCCCACGATTACAAACTTCGTAATATCAGATTAAATCTAAAATCAAATCTATTCAAGTCAAAAAAACAAAGGTTAAAACTCATTTAAAATAATTAACGTTATTTAACTCAAGATGCAACTCTTTTATTTATCTTTATCAAACCAATCTTAACACAAACATAAACATTGTCCACCAAGAAATAAAATCAGTTGCCAGATATGGGATTTGTAATAAAAATATTTAACATATGTCCAAAACCTAATATCAGATCAACTCACGCGAGCTATTCAATTCTGTAAATTAATTTTGATTTCCGTATTAGGTATGGTTGACTGAGATGGATTATTACTTAGCACTTTATTATAGGTAATCACTCGGTTGCTGTTGTGTGTAATAACAAAACTACGCAAAAACCAGAACGTTTTCACTTTATAAAATATGTTCACAGAATATTAGGATCGCTTATAAATCAATAACTAAACATGTATTCGATTTCACGCACATTAATCCGTAGCCTTCAACGTGTTTGACATGAAATAATCAACTCGGTCAGTGGAAAGTTTTCCTCGGTTTTCAACAATGATGATTTCCAGTTTTCACTTATTCACTACATGAAACGAATTCACAAGCTAATCCGCTTTGGCCGATTTAGAACGAATGATATTTATGAATCTCCAATATTCACGTTATATACCCCTCCCCGTTCCCTCCCCTCTCTTCACCCCCCCCCCCCCAGTGAGGTGACAGGATTATTTATTTACGCCAGGATTACCGGTCAAAGCTGATAACTACAACGTCAGAATCCGCGCTGCTCGCTTCTCGGGAGTAAGCCGTTATACAAATTTAACCGCTGGCTAATTACAGTTCTTTTCAGAACATTATCCCCGGACAAATTACCTGATTTACCTAATGCAGTAAAAGTAATTCATTTTAAGTTTAAGAAATCAGTTTTCTTAAACAGACTTTTTTTATTTTTCTAGATTTAGAATTTAGATAAAGTATTACTTTATTGTCGCACTTTTATTTTAAACCACATTCACTTTGAAACTACACCGTATGTACCAAAAGCCCAGGCCCGGTTTAATGACTTTAACTTAAATACAAGGAAAGTATATTCTGCCAATGAGTTCTGACTATGAAATACTACTTTCTGCTGTGCAAGTCATAACTACCCTTGTCCCGAAAATGCAATTATAAGAGGGGGGTTGCCCAAATTTTCATAAACAACCCCTCATCGAGTGACCACTCATTTTGAAGACCTTAAGAAAAGGAAAAAAATACCGCAAACCCGAGGTCAATATCATGTTCCTAAACAAAGTTCTAAATTGCCATGAGGTTTATATTGAAAAGGACCCGGATAACAAGTCAGTACAATGCAAATGTCAATTAAATCTTCCGAAAACTGTTTTAAAAAAGTTTTAAACTATCCCAGACAAAAACTATTCTATTTAGTAAAATTTTGGTATCCTCTTCCAATTTCGTCTTAATACATCCTAACCCACAAAATCAAACTTTTGTGGGCTAAGTTCTGTAAACGTCTATAAAGACGTTTTAGAGGTTGATCGGTTTTATCTTAGTTAGCATTTTAAGTTGTGAAGTAAGTGAAAGTATAAGTTGCTAAATACAGCTAAAAACAATTTTACTTTTATTCGTTTTTTATTTTTACTTTACGTTTTCTTTAGGTGTCAATGGGGCTTGGGGAGGCTGAATAGAGTCAATGGCTGTCAATCTCGAGACTGAGATTAGAGACTGTCCCGACGGAGATATTTTTTGCACATTTCAAGATCCAGCTCTTGATTTTATGCTATGTGCTATCGCACAAATATATCTACGCATATAATTTATTGTAATAATTTTTTATATATAATGCTATAACAATTTTATTTTTATTTTACCCTACCTATAAAAATTTCAAGGGTTGCGTTTACAGGATAGCTTAGCACAATTATTGATATTTAATCTCATGGAATATATGATACGTATTAACTGAAAGTAATAGAACATAGACTATGAAGGCTGGTGATAAGATGTGGGATTTTTAAATCAAAAGCCAGATAAGTATTTGACCAAACGCATCTGTGGGCGGCTTATGAAATTCCACTAGTTTAATTCAGGTTCTCCATTGAGGCCGTTAACCACTTTAAAAAAGGTTAAACAATTGTTATAAGAATTGCTGTGATATTTCTCAAAAATATGATGTAATTAAATTTTAAATATTTGATAACATTTATAACGTAATTGTTATAGCTATTTCTAGATCTTGAGTTTGGAAAAACATCGCTTACCTGTATACATTTTTGTTTAAAACCCATTATTAATTAATTTAAAGCAGTCCAATAATATGCACCGAAGTAAATTCACAAACTGTAAAATAACATCTTAATAACTTCTTATTAAAAAGAATATTTAATTAAATTATGTTGTCGGAAGATTTATGATAGCTTATGTTAACTTTATTCAGTGAGATCGACTCCAGTCCGTAGCGCCTGCACGGACCGTGCTGCAATATGAGTAAAGTCTGTATATCGCCACTTGGAAAATGAAGGCGTCTCGCGAACTAAGTTTATGTGTGAAATGATCGATCTTTATGTTAACAGAAGATTTATATTAGCTTATGTCAAATTATTTAAAAAAACAGAAACAATGAACAGCTGGACTTTACTGATTTAAATAGTAGCTTCCTCTTTTGTCAAACTGTGTTCAGTGTAAGCGCACAACAACTTTTAATAAGTTAGAGGATAAATAAGTTGGCGGCATTTTTATCGTTTACCCGTTTGGCTATTCAAGAAGGAAACCGAACCGGCTTAGCGTTCTGAATTGATATAGTCGAATAATCAATCTATTTTGACCACATGCAACGAATATGTAGTCATTAAAAACAAGGATTAATTTTTTATTTTTAAAGTTAATTAATTAACTGTTTTACATTTTATCTTTATCGTCCCAGGGATGGCTCTCAGACTCTACTAAACGCTGAAAAAGCCAGTTGGTTGAACACAGAAACGTTAACAAAAGAAACACTATCGTCCCAAAGGCGGCGAAATAGAGATCTGGTTTTGGTACATTGTTGTCAGATGTATTGTTGCAAACCCACTCTCACGCTCGTGTGATTTTGATTGGTCGACTCCGAATTGATCGAACAATTGAACTGATAATATCGTGCCTCTTTCTTTACAAATCAGAATAGCGTAATTTATGGTTTAAAGCAATTTATATATTTTTTCTATTTCGCTTACTGGTATTTTAATTTTTTTAAGCGCAATGTGACAATTCTATATAAATTTCAAGCTAAAACAATACTCCTCAATACTTTAGAAAAATAATACTTTACCAAACGTTTTTAGCAGGAATAAGCTGCTGACTGGAGCTCAAGCTATCTTTCAAATGCATAAATCAATTAATATTAAAATTTTTAAATACAAAACCAAGGGAACAAAGTTAATCGTATTTAATTATTACCTAGTTGAATCAAAATATAGTTAACAAGGAAGGACTGCTACAAAACGAAACTGCTGCAAGAACTGCTGCGTGAAAAGGTTGCTCACCTTCACTTTCGCATTCACAATTAAGAAAAACTCAAAGTTTTACGTCGCGAAATGAAATTAATACCTTATTGATATTATTTTATGTTTTCACAAAATTTTATTCAGGAAAATTATACACCATTAGTTAAATTTAATTTCTCTACCCTTCAGACCACATCAACTCAGCCAACTCATGACGTTGACTCACTGCCTGTCGCGTGCACAGTAGCATGCGATTCTTCTTTATTTCACAGAGAAATTCAATCTTAAAACTGTCTTCTAGGTTATTTAATTTAATATCTTATGAATATCACGTTTATAGAACACATTGTCAAACATACATCGGAACGTCGAATCATTATTACCGGAAATGCGACAATTCCTAAAAACTTGTCTCGCTCTTTTAATCACGCAATAATGTAATTAGTGATAATTATGAGTCTTTTTAAATTTCACTTTTAAATGCGATAAAAAAGGGGGTAAATATTCCAGGAAGGAGGGTGAGGTGTATCCGGGAATATCGAGATAAAAATCTCTGATATCCAAGAAATAACGTTTATTCGCACAACATAAATGAATGAATGAAATGAATGATTTGAATTTGAATGAATGATTTATCCAGCAAATAATCACAGAAATACAATGTAAATATGTAGAGTATATAATACAAGCTTGTTTTCATGCATACATATTATAAATATTTTGGATGATAATTTACATAATTTATGTGTCTGGATGATAACATAAGTTATCCGGAACTACCTTGCCCCCTTTATTTTGGTTAGTTGAGAATTTACTGTACTCAACATCCTTCCAATTTAAAGATCAATTCCCTGCTCTCGGAAAGTTAAAAACGATTGAATTAACACATTAATTTAAAGCGGCGCGACAGTCGTTTTTTGGTTGCTCTTTGGCCCTGTTTGTTCCGAAAACATTATAATTCAATCATTTATCTGATTGACTGCAATTTACAACACAACTTGCTAATGGCTGTCAGTCGTTGGGGGTATTTTATTGTATGTTGATCTTTGTCCAATTTTTTCTTGATCTAATCTCCGAACAATATCTGAGTAAACATTGCGGCATCGTAGGCATACTCGGCATAAAAATGTAGTATGAAAATGGTTACAACATAGCCAACCATTCATTTGCTATTTTCCTCCATCCGTCCACTGTTAAGATTGATTCAACTTTAAGCGAAAAAATTAAGTCGTAACTTTAATTGTTAAGTTTTTACAAGCATAATGGGGCAGAAATTCCAAAAAAACCCTATCAACAGTTATATATTTTTTTATATATAAAAGACGAAACCTTGCACTAGCAAATAAAAATGTTGTGTTTCTAAAAGGTGTTTTAAAATTTTTCATTTTCATCGTTACTTACACTTGAGACAAAATTACCGAGCCACTTATATTTTTTCTGGAAATCAATTTGAATTTAAACTGAGTTAGATATAAGCGAGCGCGTTGCTTATATCTAACTCACTCAAACCAAGGATTTGCAAAAGTGGCAAGGGTGAGGATTTAGGTTTATATGTAGTAAATCGGACAACAAACATTATAGGGCTTAGCTAAACCCCTGAAGCTACCCAAAATAAACTTGGGCACAGCTTAAGCCGCTGACAAAGGTAGGTTTAATTATTCAGCTCTTTGGATTATGCCTATTTATACAACTAAACTGAGGTCCTACATAGAACAATATCCCTATGGTTTAAATAATTGCTTTCAGTAACAGTATCATTTTATCCCGCCTGTCTTTCCTTTTTTATCAGAAATAATAACTTTTTTAAACCAGTTCTCTTATTCATTTAAGTGCGGTATCAACAGTGGTTTTACCTCTGAAAGTTAAATTAATGTTATTCTTTCTGATGAAAAATTAAAAATTGCTCAGTCACAGGCTGAGGCGGCCCAAAAAATACGGTTTATTTCATTTATGATGGTATTAATAATATCTGATTGAAATAAAATCCATTACCTTAAATATGTGCCAATCTTATTCTGAAGAATTTGTTAAAAAAGCTATTATTTTTTAGATACTACATTATTTCTTCAATAAGCATACAGCTCTGCAGGAGGAAATAATGCAAGTAACAACTTTCAGAAGAAGTTAAATCAATAAAACTAAGGAAAACAATCTCATCTATATTTTTTTATAAACATTTGACTTATGACACACTATACTGCCACTTTCTATCACTATTTCGTTATTTGATTCGCAGCACCACCTATATTACCCCGTTAACAATACCAAAAACACGTGTCAGAACATCTGCGAGTGATTTTTCTTGTTACAGGTCAAGCCAAAAAACGTTTCCTTTGAAAAAAAAACTGCTTGTTGAATAGTAACCTTATTAAATAACTGTTTTGATACATGTTCTATATTCAACATACAGTTCATGCAGTACATATGTTATTGGTGGTTATTTCAGTGATTTCAGAGCTCTCTTGTGATGTAATAAAATACCCCCGTTGCAGCAAACCTGCATACCCATCGAATTTCAAATGTAAAAGAACATATTTCAATCCAACAAGGCGAGATTAGACATTTTTTTGTAAGCTCCATAACAATAACATGGGGAATTAATATGCTGCTTTGCTGCCACGGAAATGTAAAAATCTTGGGATTTTAAATTAATATACACTACATCTCTTGAAGCCACAAACCAAGTTTGATTGAGGTATGTAGAGAAATAAGTGAGGTATGAAATTTTACTTATTTCCCACAAGGTTAAGATTGGGACAACGTACTGTGTTTACCTCTTTCAATACCTCGGTAACCAATGGAGATAGAACAATGATTCAAAATACTAAATTGTTTGTTTTTTATAGATCTGAATCCAATGGTGCTAACAAAAATTGGATTATTTTAATTTTTCTATATAAAAAACTCAAAAAACCCATTTTTGGGGGGTTTATCCTCCTTTTACCTTCCGGTGGTCTGATAATTACTACTTTACACGTCCATGTTACTACTTTACACGTCCATGCAAAATTTCATTAAAATCGGACCATCTTTACGCTAGTTATCGTGGTTAAAGACACATAGATATATATATATATATATATATATATATATATATATATATAATGAACAAATGGTGTTTTTTACTTCTGTGGGGCCCAAAACAAAAAATTATCATGATCTTGGTCTTACCATGAGTACTGCGGTTACAGCTTCTTCCCTATAGGGGAAATTCGTTAAAATGAGAGGCAAAAGTATTTGGCTATGTGCCTTTATGCTTGCAGGAATGTGTGAGAACCTAATTAAAAAACAATAATCATGGTTAACGAACATAGAATTGTGACAGAGTATTTCACGCCAGAAGAAACGGAACTCTTTCGAAGATTTGAAAAAATATTTGTGGAGAACCCACAAAATGAGTAGTACAAAATTACATCGTTAACCACGTTTTATTACCAGAGTGACATTTTGGACTGTATTTTTCCGGAAACATAAAAAATATACAGCCGGGGCCTTGCCTCATGCCAACTCTCGGGAACGTAGCATTTTCTGACAAAGTATTAAATTACGAGCGATGGTATACGAGATAGCGAGTTGTCCGCCATTGCGTGAGTACACGGGCCTCGACACTCCACTAAAATGACGTTAAATGCAAGCAAGTCGTCACAAGAGAGCAATCAAGAAGTTGTGAGAACTATTTACTGTTTTGTGGGAGTTTATTTTACTTTATACTACGATGGGAGAAAGAAGTAAACACAGAAATTTCCCCTATCAAGTTTTGATAAGGTTTAGGATTAGGTTAGGATTAAGATTAGGTTTAGGTTTAGGAGTTGTAATAACCAAAATAGCTATTTACTTTTTTACTTTCCCCCCCCCCATACATAGTGTAAGGAGAAAGTATTGTTTTCATAAAAATTTTCGAATTTGAGTTGTTAGTGGATGTATTCGTTTTGGTGCTCCCCGAAACCAAAAAAGTGGTTTTTGGAGTGGTGCCCGTGTGTGTGGATGCGTGTGAATGTATGTAAACAGAGCTGGAGACGACATCAATGGTCCGATTTTCATGAAATTTGGCATGTAGGTACTAAACCATGATATCTCCAGGTGTTTTTTCTGAATTTTTTTCAAGGGTATTTACCCCATAAAATCGAAAAAATCCAGATTTCTCAAAAATGGCTCTAATGATTTTGATTAACGTTTCATGGTTTGTAGTACTTAAGATGCCAAACAAAATGACACTACTCGAACGTCTGTAAGATTTCAGGTTCAGAAGCTATGGGGAGTGAAGTGTTGAAAAACTCATCTTTTTAAGTTTACATAAAATTGTAATAATAAATCAAAATATACTTGCAACTATTTAATTTGGCTTAAAAAATAAATAATTTAGTATTTTGAATCATTAATCTACGTTAACTGGTTGTGGAAATAATTGATATTTTCGTTCGGTGGTAAACGCAGTACGTTGTCTTACGCTACTCTCACGGAAAATTCTTTAAAACCGATATATCGTTAATTGCCAGCCAATTTCGATAAATTTGGTTTTTGTTTATGTGATGATTGTAAATTTACTTCATTTGTTGTAGATTTTCTTGCTTTAAGGAAGAAAGTATGTGTCAGTTTGCTGATACCATTTATTGTGTTTGGTAGACTGACAAAGTTCGATCTCGTATTTCGATAATTCAAAGAATGTAGAGGTATTCACTGCTGGACTAAACTGTGTTCCATTTACTGTATATTCTTCTGATTATTTTTTGTTATTGTGTTGGATGAATGTTAAAGATTAAGACGGTAAACTTTATTTCTTTCGCTCTCTCCTGGAGTTGTTCAGTTGATATTTATTTTAAAGCTACTACATTGACTGACAGATCAATTTGAAACGGATATGAAGAGCATTCAGGCTTCCAAGAGTACTACTAGCATGAAATCAAACATTGTTAAACACATGATAAGTATGAAACATAATTCTAAAAGCTTCTACGAAGAAGATCTTCATATAGTGGAATCTATAGATGTCAAAGGAGATTTTAAAATATATTCCCATGCCAAAGAAGACCCAGCAAATAAGATAAACAGACCCAGATCAACAGACAACAAGATATAAAATAATCTTCCATTAAAATGAATGTTGAAACAATACAGCTTCTCGGACCAAAAATAAATAAATTCAGGTCACGAAACAACGGCTGATGAACTATTGTTAAATTACTTTACGTAACAACTGTTTGCGGTTTTTTATATAAAGTGTTTTATATAGGGTGTTTTTTTAAAACGCAACCCGTTTTTAAGATTGAATAATGCACATATGAATACGAAAAGAGTATTGTTTTATTGATCCTTACATTTTATAGAACCTATTATTTAAGTTTTATCACATTTGGTTTACATTATTTGCTCAAACAGTCCGCCATTGGCATTTGTATAAAGTTATGCTCATTCAATCAAATTCCCGAACACGTGTTGCAAGGTGCCTCTTTGAATTTCTTGCATTAAATTTGTTATGTTTGTTTCAAGGTGCTGAATATCCTGTAAACTGTTTTCGTAGACCTTACTTTTTATGTATCCCCAAATAAAATAATATAATGGGGTCTAATCCGGGGATCTTGGGAGGAAATAATCCTTCACCGATAAAATCAAGTTTTGGGTTGCGTTTTTAATGTGTGTGTCTTTAAGCACGATAACTCGCGTTAAAATAGTCAGATCTGAATGAAATTTGCCACAGACATGTAAAGTAGTAATTATCCTACGAAAACAATTCACAAGATATTCAGCACCTCAAGAAACATAAAAAAATTTAATGAAAAAAATTTATAGAGGCACCTAGCAACACATGTTCGGGAATTTGATGGAGAGAGCATAACTTCATACCAACGCTTCTGGCGGAATTTTAGAGCACATAAGGTAAACTAAATGTGATCAAACTTAAATAATAGATTGTATTAAACGTAAAGATCCATAACACAATACTTATTTCATACCTATATGTGCATTATTCGATCTTAAAAATGGGTTGCATTTTAAAAAAACCACCCTGTATTTAATTTCAAGACTGTGGGCTAAAGTTCCGAAATATGTTGGTTAAAAATATGTCATCAGAGTATTATGTTTATAATGTTTAAAAAATATTAGTAGCCTTTACTAAAAACTTAACTTGCAGTTCAAGAGGCTCGACTTCACAATCATTCGTGTGTGATTTTTGGGATGCCCCCGCAATGTGAGATGTGGAGCACTTTCAAAAACATATGTTTCTAAAAGAAAAACATATGTTCTAAACATATGTTCTAGCGCTAAACATATGTTCTAGCGCTAAACATATGTTCTAGCGTTATTTAAGAAAATAATTCACATTGGCAGATATTAGAAGGGTCATCGTTCCATCATGTACTTGAATAAACAAAGATGGAAGTTCCCATAAAACTAATTTATCCAACCATAAAACCTTAGACCAATAAACTATGTCAAATGTCGAAAAGCAATTTAACACCGGTTTTTATGCTGCCTAAATATGTCTGAAATAGCTTTACAAAAAAGGTTCGGAGGGTGGTTTATTATATTTGAAAATTAAAAAGAGTACATTTTTTATCTTTGGAGAAACGTCAGTACACGCTACAGCGGGAAGAAAGGTTTTGTATGATTTTTCTTGGAGTTTAATAGTCATTTTCAGTGCCAATCTCTAGAATTCTAAAGGGAAATCCCCTTTCGCCAACGATTAGAATCCAGAATATCATTCTGAATATGTCCTGTCGATTGATGACAGCTCACCCTGCATGTTACGTAGAATGATCCAACAGTAAGGAGAAATTGTACTTTTATTACCACTCGACATTGTCTAACGTTTACAGTTGAATGAAATGTTCACTTTTGTATCGATAATTTTTCCGTTATGTGGAACACTATTTTCTGTTCCTTGTCGGTGATTAAAAAACAACAACAAGGTATTGGAAAATAGTTGAATTTTTAGGACAATTTAATGCTTCATCTCTTCACCATCGTAATTGTAACTTTACATCACCTCAATTACACCTTTTTATAGAGAATTTTTTTGAAACAAGATATTCTCGTGCCATTGTATAATATTTTTTTATTCAATTTCCACAAAACTGGGCTTGCGTGCCTTGTTGTGCATGCGAATATTTTCATTTTACTCAGAAACGTAACCTAAATAAACTATTAGTCAGTTTCCAACATGAAAGTATGAATGTTGAGAGATAGACTTGCGTAATTCAATATAGTTTTAATTCTCTTAAAATATTATACCTGAGCTGATTTTATTATCCGTAGATCAATCGTGTAAATATGTTCTTAGAGGAGAAATGTTTTATTAGGATAATTTTTATTCCATCTAAATTGAATTCAATGCAATACAATAGCTGCTTCAAGAAAACTGAAACTCCTATTTTTTAACACTGAGCCGTCTTATGTTTTTAGTTTACTTATTAGGTAGTTTTTACCTCTTCAGTAAACCAATACGGTAAATAAAATCCGTACATTTAATACAATGTTTAAAAATGCCGTTAAGCGTGCACCGAATAAGTTTACAGTAGATAGCAAATACCCCTGTTGCAGCAGACTTGCATACTCATCAAATTTCAAACAAAAAAAACCTATTTCAGTCCAACATAGTGAATTATGACTTGATTTTGTAAGTTCCATAAGTATGGAATGAGTATGCAAGTTTATTGCAACAGGTATGTTAAAACTGAAGCCAGATACCGATTTTAATCAAGATATGAAAAGAAACCAGAAGGGTACTTTGGTATTATACGGAGGCCACCCTCATACAGCGCGCTGCGGCGGTAATGTTAGGTTAGGTTATCATAAATACGTCAGTAGAACTTTCCTCATTTCGTTACAAATCGAACGATACCAGATGAGTCATACCTTCGTCCGCCAAATCCCCTCCAAGTAGGCCTATGTCGGGCTGTTGACCAGCGTGTGTGCATCACTTGCGTACAGGATTTGGCGGGCGAAAGTATGACTCATCCAGTATCGTTTATTTGTAATGAAACGAGGAAAGTCCTACTAACATATTTATGATAACCTAACCTAACATAACCGCCGCAGCGCGCTGTATAAGAGTGGCGATCGGGTGTTGTCGCTAGCGGCGGTGACGCTTTACCTCGCCGACATCGCTGCCTACTAGGAGGCATAACACAAAGACAGCTCATCGTAATTATGTCAAATTTGGACAGTAAGTCAATTAAAGTATGTTCTCTCCAATTATGTAGTTATTTTTGGTATCCAGTTAAAAAAAAACTCTCTAAAAGTAGTGGCCTCCGTATAATACCGAAGTACCAGAAGGGTACTTAGTTAGAATTGAAGTGTTAAAAAAATTATCATAAATACACAATTTATATCCCGAATAGTATGTATTTAAAAGGTCATATGGATTTGCGTGGGTTCATCTTTCAAGATTTTGCCATGACTTTATTTTTGAGGACTAATAAAAATCCCTATTTTTCATAAAACCCTTTTAAAATTGAACGGAATATTTGTAATAAGAGTCATTAGGAATTTTCCTAAAAATCCTTTTCACAAATAAAACAAATTGAATATGTTTTCTCCTCCGGAGACACTCTCCTCTTAAAATATAATCAGCGATAACGGAAGTTTCACTGCATTACTGCCTGAATGTTTTGTGACAAACGAGTTAGGCACGAAGCTGGATTGGCTTATAGAAAGATAAATGCAGTTAACGACCTGAAACTTCCGGTGTTGACGATCTCAAGCTGCAAGAGCTATAAAAGAGATTTGAAGGAAGAGGTCTGTCACGGAAGCTTTTTATTTGATTACCTGTTTTTAATAATATATGTGTTTTATCTTGTGCTATCAGTCTGATTAGTTTTAATAGTTATTTATGCAACAGAGTGCCACTTTGCTGCTCTAGACAGAAATGTTTAGATCATACTGCACAGAAACATCTGTTAACTTTGCCTTACACTTGGCTGGAAAGTTACTCTTAGCTGATCACTGCACGGTAAATTTGCCATGCAGTGCACAGTAAATTTACCGTGCACTAGGAAACGGAAATAGCGAAAGTCAACTATTAAAACAATCAGCTGATTGCAGTAAACAGACGTTTAATGCTTGTTTATTGGTTATTTCAGGGAAATGTAGTTGCAGCACTGTTGGCAGTAGAAAATGTTTGTTTTTTATTATAGGCTAGGTTTGAAAAATTGGAAACCTAGTAGTTTATGCAAACAATACGTTAGGATTAAACATCTTCTTTTTCTGAGTAGTATGATGTAAAGTGTCGTACGTTACTCGCCCAGTAAGTTTTACTGTACTCGCATGAAAATCTCACACTCACCTAGCGGCTCTTGCGGGAACTGTCATGCTCGCACAGTAAAACTGTACTTACCGGGCTAGTAACGTAAAATACTATTTCGCACCACCCGTGGGTGAGTGAGAGATCGTTTCTCAATTGTAACAAAAAGACTTTTCTCATGAGTTGAAAAAAATACATCCTACAGTCTGTAAAAATATTCTAAAGATATCCCTCCAAAAAATATTCTGAAATACCAGTAGTGAGTTTCTAGGTCGAAATGATTATGTTTTCATACGGAAACATCAAGCTCTAGCTCACGAGTTGATATTCAGTGTTGTCACATTAATTCATACATAAGCAACGTTACCTGGCTATTTAAAGCATACTATTTTTGAGTTGTTTAAAGTTCTGCAGTTGAAACACTGTGATACACAAATTAATAATTTGAGAGTGTGCAAAATAAAAATGAGTACTCGAAGTAAAATGCATCCGAAAATCACCTTTTTGCTGCCCTTAACGAGTGCGGAAAGAGCCGCTTTCTCGGACGGACGCAGGAAAAGCTTTTTTACAGGTTTTGTAACTTAGCTGATTACGTCCAGTTCTTTAACACAAATTTTGCTCTTAATCTTACTGCTGTTATTTCATCATGAAAATGGTGAGAGCCTCCAATTTCAACATGTCACTTACCAAGTTAAGCTGTGGACTTACCATGAGTACTACGGTAACAGCTTCTCCCCTATAGGGGAAATTCACTAAAAATTAGATAAGGTTTGATCCTAAACTAACATAACCTCTCTTGTCGCCGCTACTAGGCCACAGGAAGCGGCGACACGAGATGAGATCAACATATAAGATAACACTCGGGTGTGAAATCAAACCGTGTGTGAATAAAATTTTACAAGAGTCCCCTCCTACTCTAGAATATATAATACATTTTAAAAGAGTCCCCTCCTACTCTAGATTTTATAATAGATTACAAGAGTCCCCTCCTACTCTAGATTTTATAATAGATTTTACAAGAGTCCCCTCCTACTCTAGTTTTTATATTACTTTGTTTCAATAGCTTGTCTATAACATCTATAATTATCTACGCATCCTGGTGTTTATATGTTCTATTACTCTGTATTGGAAATAAACAAGGTGTGGGCAGAAAACGGAATTTGACCTTTAATCTAATGTTCCATAAGTAGAATATCGTTGGAGATAGATTGGCGAAACTTAAGACTCCGTCTCAACCGTTAAAATCGAAGTTAAAAATCGATATTTTTCGATATTTACAATCGCGATTTTGTTAATCAAAACATAATTTCAATATTATCGTCGAAACGAAAAGCATAGATGTTTACTTGCATGATAGTTCAGTGTCAGTAAGTAAACAATAATTATTCTAACAGGTGCAATCAAAATACAACTTTAAAGATCTAAAAATTGAAAAAATACACTTTACACGACACTTGAATATTAACGAATCATAAAATTGCCTAGATATGAGTCGAACACTTCCTTCCGTCTATTATATCGTAGAAAAAATTAAAAACTGGAATTGTTGAGCCAAGCAACGCATGCTGCTGATTAAATGCTAGGTTCGTGATTTAGCAGCAATTGAGTAAAGTTATGGCTCCACCATTTTCGAACCATTTACCTATTTACCTACTTCCACGTTGGTTACACTGTTAAATACATATATCCATCATTTCTATCACGTTTAATTCCTAGAATCATCGTAATACCACATTACGAATGATAGTAACCAAGTACGATACCACATAAAACTTAATTATTTAAGGAAGCAAAGTCTTGCAATCCATTATTGGGTGACTGACTCTAGGTTTGTCGGTTTCTCTAATTGTAATAGGATAGTAAAAGAACTAAACTGATCCGACATTTTAATACACTGTTAAAACAGTAACCTAAATTATTTATTTCAAATAAGTTAAACAACATAACAATAAAAGATATGTTTTTAAAGGAAATTGATTATTCATATCAAACTGAAAAATATCGATTCCTAACTCTGATTTTAACGGTGGAGACGGACTCTAAAGTTAAGCCTATAGATAAGCATGGCCTTCCATCCAAGGAATCTGGGATACAACGTGTTCGGGGACTCCATGGGCGCCCATAAAGCGAGACAAGTGCAGGAGTATAATGAGAGATCAGGATGCAGCCCTCGTCGCTCGGTCATCCGTCTCTCTAACTGCGCCTCTTCTCAAAACGTGATCGCTAAAAATCCTCCCATGTTCACCCCCTCCCCCTCCTTGAACCACCTACTTATTTTTTAGTGCGAGTTAAAGCGGAAGAAACGACATTATTATGATAATTATCGTTGTTGCCAATATTAAAATTACTTACAAATTCAATTCGATGCAATCTGATTTTGGCGTACATCTACGTGAAAATAATATAAAAAACTGATAACAAAATAAAACCATCAGAGACAATCAGTTTTTATGAAAAATATGGTTTAAAATAAATTTTATGTTCCCAACACAGTTTGTTTTTCAAAATTAATGCATAGTGATAAGGTCGTAGACGCTTTTAATATCTTTAGCAATAAAATTAAATAAGTTAATAAAGTTTATAAGTTTCGCATCAGGGACCTGGAATCTAATCCAGAACTCAAATTATAAAAACATACAACATGAATAGTCAGGAAGACAACTAGTCCATACAACCCTTAAAAAATACTAAGAAAAACAAATTTACTTAATAAGAATATTGACAAAACAGTGAACAAAGTGCATCACGGCATACATTTTCGCAGTGATGTACATTCAAGCGAGACTGAACAACACAGAAACATATTCGACATAAAAAGATTGTTTCCATGCTTACTTTCAAACATGGAAAGATTTGTGCTTATCTTTCAAATGTTCGAGTATTCCCTCCTGAATACTCGATCAAATATTAGATTCCCAAACGTCGTGAATCTTATTTTAACTCTTTGATAAAACCAACCCGCAGTGGTTTATTGTATATTTCTTCTTTTGGGAGTTGATTGAATCAGGAAAAAGGTTGTTTAACTTTCTATTTACACCAAGAGGAGTTTACGGCTGTGATCGTCATGCCGTCGATCAGATAGGCGTCTATCGAGATTCTTACTGAATGCCACTGCATAGATTTCTCTGAAGATAGAGGAGAGGAGAAGACTATTTTTTATGGATACCCATAAATGTTTACGTCCCTGATAACAGGTAGCTGCAATGCTAACTGTCCTATACTGCGTCAGACTGCGTAGATATTTTCTAATCATGCAAGCACCTTTTATATTTATTATAGTTAATTGAGTTATAAACTTTATAAATTCAGTAAATTCTATTGCATTCTCCTTCGTTCTTAAACAGATGGACCTTGGTCATCTTTCTTTTTATCATAAGAAATGTCGTGATTAAGGGAATATAATTTTGAAGTGTATTGTTTTTATGTTTTTACAAACAAGTCGAATAGTATTTCTATGAATATATTTCTAATCTATTATTTGTTAAAGAGATTGTATGTTAGTTTTTTATTAGATTGTTGATCTGCTCTTCAAATCTATAATAGCAGTTACAATCATGAAAAAGTAGCAGTCATGCCAGTTATCGCGTATTATCAATAGCGTTGTGAAGGCTTCATATTGTCTTTAAGTGATTAAACATGTTATTGTGTATACATGCCTTGTATGAATTATGAATACAATTTAAATTTATAAGCAGCTCAAATTTTCTTTCAGCAGGAATTAATCTTTTTATTAATTATTAAGCATGTATTTTGTAGTATAACAAAACATATTTTACTGAAAGATGAATGCCGTTGGTGAAATAACAAACTAAATATAAGTTGTTGATATAAACATAGAAATGTTATGCGAAAACAATCCGATGCCTGCTTACAATAATCCAACATATTATGGCTTAATTATGCTGGATTATATATTATTAAAATTTTAAACTGGGACGCAGCACTGGCTGCGTATTTTTACCTGGATATGAATAAAATATAAGTGTAGAATGGATGAAATCATATTATGCTGCTCTTACTGAGGACAGCTGGTCTTGCCAAAAATAATGATCCTGCACAAACTATACCGATTGAAAAAACAAAATAATGATTAATAACCAAAAAGCAATAAGAAATAACAATAAAATGAATACTAATTTATTATTTAAAAATCAAAGTGGTCTTACCAATCTTAAGTAAGATCATAATTTAAAATCCCAAAAAATTGTTGGTAGCTGGGCCCAGGAATAAACCGTAACAAACTACAGACTTCCCTCAGGATTGATCTACGAGTATCCAACTAAAAGTTGAGACCTATTACCACTCAGCCATCCAAGAGAAAAATGTATATAACCACTCAGACATCCAAGAGAGAAATGCAAATAACCACTCAGCCATCCAAGAAAAAAATCCAAATAACCACTCAGTCACCCAAGACAAAAAATGCAAATAACCACTCAGCCATCCAAGACAAAAAATCCAAATAACCACTCAGTCATCCAAGACAAAAAATCCAAATAACCACTCAGTCATCCAAGACAAAAAATGCAAATAACCACTCAGTCATCCAAGACAAAAAATGCAAATAACCACTCAGCCATCCAAGAGAAAATAATGCAAATAACCACTCAGCCATCCAAGAGAAATAATACAAACTCTTTTGAATTGTTTTCCCTCAAGCTATTTGCTCAACTAGATTAAATGACACCCACATTAATGCCTTTCGATTACCATTACCACGGAAAACGTAACGAATGAAAATTAACTTTTTTGTGAAATATATTTTTAGGTTTGGATAAACAGAAAAAGAAAAACAAACACAATTTTTAATAAAAGTTCCCTCTAACATTTAGAGGAATATATAAGGTTGGTAGAGAGACGTCAAGCCTAAATCTACAGTGAAATTGTCTGCTTATCCTCCTCAGCTGATCCGCCGTAAAAAATGGCCACGTTTCCTCGGACTGGAATATTCACCCCTTTCATGAAAACATGATAACCATAATGTATTATTTATTCACATCTTTTTAGATAGTTTTAGGATCACTCAGTGTTTGAAATTATTGTAAATTACCTTTTGTTTTAATTCACCATACAATGTAATCCCATAGAGACCACGTTCAACAATGAACAACAGAGAAGGGACCGTTCTATTCCTTAATATCGTCGTTTATACGAGTGTAAAATTAAAGGATATAGACCTTCCAAGAGTTTGGAAGGCTAAAGACCTGTCTATTACAAATATTTTTTGTAACATGTTACTTTTAGTAATATGATACTGATTATACAAGATTAAAAATGTTCTAACTTTTTAATCAAAGCCAATTTTACCTTGCCATACATTATACTATGTTAAGTTATTTTTTATTTGACTGCTCCTTTTATACCCTGCTTGCAAAGCTTGGGTGTTAAAACACTCTTAGATCTGTTTTTTCGATTAGCTGCTTTTTCTGACCAACTTTGTTCTAAATTAAATGTTGGAAATTTCCGTGTTTTCGCCCTCTTCTACAGCTTCTGCAGTGAGCAGTCGGTATAATAATTTGATTTCTATTGTCAGGTCCAATCAATAAATATCATAGACATAATGTAAAAATTCAGAGAGAGAGAGGTTATGGGTTTTAAGCATAATTTACTTATTTTATTGATTCATGAGATGGACAACACATTTAATAACAGTGGACTACCAGAATGATGGCTTGAGATCAATAGCTCATGTAACATTTTCATCCCCCCCATGAATTACGGTTTCTTTCAGTTATTTTTATTTATACACGTTGATTTTTAATTGCATATATTTACATATCATTAACCTCGTCACTAAGCATTATCACCAAAATTGTCATACGATCGAAGGGTCTGGATATATATTTTTCACATAGATTAATAACTCCAAAATGTGTCAACAAAGTGTTAACATGCTATAATGAGAATCCATATTATAACTGCTGCGAAAATCGTTATCAATGAATTTTATCATATGGAAAGATTTTTAAGCAACAGCAAAAAATTGCCTGAACAAACAATTAATTGATGTTCTTTCTTTCTTTCCTCCTTTGACAAATAGACCATTTCAGATAAATTACAATTAAAGTTTTTTTACTGAATATATATTTAAGAATCACTTTGAACTTTTTATGCATTTTATTTCAATGTCTTGTAGCCTTTTGACAATGACCAGTAATTACAATTTTTATATCTGTTCGGATGGATTGTTGATATTCTAGATGAGTTTTGTTTTTCCAACACAAAATATAAGATAAAGTGATAGTCATATATCTATGTCTATCCTATCATATACACTTTTATCTTATACACCTTGTAGACTTTATCTTAATAAAGTGATAGAAGCTATTGAAGATAGAAACCCTTAAATAACAATCGATGTGTATAAACATTCGAGACAAACTTCCATGCAAATAATTTATAAGCAACTTAAAATAAAAATAAATGCACGCTTTTGCCGAAATAAAGTGCGAACGCTGGCTTTGCCAGTATTGCTCGCGCCCTAGGGAGAGCTGGCTGTTCCACTTCATTCATAACCCCCCTGCCCTCCCCCCCACCTCTTGTAATTCGCATCTTTGGTGTGAATAGTGTAATATACACTTCACCCGCATGTTTACAACTCTTTCAAAAGGGATTTTAGTTCAATAGTTTTACCTTTCACTAGTTCATCTGAGGGAGGCTATATTACATTATATTGGCTTTGAAATATTATTTAAATTGCGTTTAGTATTTTCTTACATATGTGATTTATGTTTATATTAAAAGCTGCGATATTCCGTGAGACAATCTTCCCATTTAGAAGGCTCTATGTATTTACTTAGCAAGGATTTCCAAATGTTTGCTCAAAAAATCATAAAGAAACTGAAGTTAAAAAGATTACAAATAGTTGTCAATTTCAGTTTTCAAAGCTTAAGAATTATAAATGCAATAATAATAATAATAATCGTATTGTGATGTCGGTTCAAGTAAGTCTAAAAGTAACTCTGTTACAGTAAAATGGGATGGTCGAAATGATGTTTTCTTCATTTTTATTTTAATATCGTCGACTGGCCAGAGAACTCATTCTAAGGTTTGTTACGCAGTTGGGATTTGATAAAGAATATGCTGGTCATTTGCCAACCGGGACAACTTCATTCTTGATTTTGGCTTTAAATCTCCTCTATGAAAACCACTTCCCCTATTATTCTCGGGGTATAAATTTAAGATGGCCGCTGTTTCCAACTTTCTCTTAAGTAGATTATTAAGAAAAACAAAGTATCTCTGCGTTGTCTATTAAAATTACCGACTTCTTCCCTCGAAAGCTTAATAAACCGTCATGTATAAACATGTTTTGTAATGAATATATCATGCAATAAAAGTATTATACTGTAAATCTGTAAGGGGGGCTTGTTTTGGATGGGGAGGGGGGATCTTGATGCGAATGAGGAGAGGTTTTGAACAAAATAAGGAAGATTTACTTGATTTATACAATGAGGACCCCCATGCAAGTGAAAATAGGCCTACAGTGGTCTTTAGAATAAATGTATAACGTTGCATCGCAAATCGTTAGTTTTATATTATTGAATTGTTTCTTTAAAAAGGCGATAAAATGGTTGAAAATTTGAAAATTTGTAAGGTATTCACCTCTGCCAGAACGTAACACGATTAAGGCGAACAATCTGAAACAATTTAGCGAATGAATATTCATTTTGAGGATTCCACTTAAACGTACTATCAACAAATGCCCTCGGCTATTAAACGTTGTTTGATTCTGTTTGTTGTTTTCAAGCTGAAATCACATCGTTTTCCCTATATACTCAACCAGCTTTAGTTACCAGCTATTAAATTACCATTTTTTATACCTCGTAGAAATTAAACTTGTTATTTAATCTAAGAATAATACATTAATGTACATACCTAAATCTATTGAGCTAAATTTTCGAATACCACTTAGAACTTTTACTAGGTGTTTTCAGCTTGCTGTTTAGTTTCGACAAGTTTTGAATGTAGTTCTAATTACAAACTGCTACGGTCTCATGTGTTGGGGTACACTAATTTAAATACAACACGACTATTTAAAATAAATTACTCAGCAAACTGACGTATACTTTCTCCCTTAAGCCAAGAAAATCTACAATAAAATAAATTTACACTTATACCACAAATATACACCAATTTTTTTTTGAAATCGGTTAGCAATTAACAGAGATTTCGGTTTTTGAATATTTGCCATAAAAATAACTTTAGACTACGTACTGTGTTTGCCGCGGAACTAAAATATCAATTGTCTCCGCAACATGTTAATGTAGAGTAACAATTAAAAATACTGGATTATTTATTTTTCAAGCCAAATTTCCAGTAATAACTCAAATTCGAAAATTTGACGAAAACAGTACTTTTTCACATACTATTTATAGGGGGGGGGGGAGGAGTAAAAAAGTCTAAGTGATTATACAATAAGTCCTTTTCCTGGTCTATTAAACCTAAGTTTTAAACTTTAGGTCAAAATAATGGCGGATATTTAGCTGGGTAACACTGTGTCAAGTCGAATATGCATAAATATTAAACAACCCCTCGCACATGACGAGGCTCACGCAAGTGAAACATGCGACTTACCGAGAAAGTTGATACCTCATACTCCTCCTTCTTCATCGGTGACCACAGAGTGGATAGATGGTGTCAATGAACATAATTAAATATACTAACATACTGTCTATTTACAACTAGGATGGTGGCAGGATTAACCTACATATTTGCTTTACAGGCCTCAAAAAATTCCCCGATGGAATAAAGAGGGTTTAACTTCAACTAAGCCTCAACTCTCCTCTTAAATTTAGGTCCCTGAAGGCTCCTCACGGTATCTGGCAGGATGTTTTACATTCACATAGCGAGAACTGGGCAAGCATCCTTTTCCTTATCCAACCTACAGTAGGGTATGTCGAGCTGACCATTCCCTCTTGCACCATAGGCTTGCCGGTCAGTACGAGAAACGCCAAGCTGCCTATGTTGTTGTTGATATGCACTAGGCTTTAAAGGATATAGTTGCCAAACACTGTGAGTATACCCAGCCTGTGAAAGATCGGCCGACAATGGTCCAGGTAGCCATCAGACTCGATGATGCGTAGTGTCCTTTTTTTGAGCTTAAGCACCTCTCCGCAGCCAGATGGATGGCCCCAGAACAGCAGACTAGACGCGAGCTCTATTCCAAAGAGCCAAAGAGCGTTGAGCCAGTTTGAATTATTTCTTAATATTACTAAAATACGAGTAACCTTTTCATATTTAGGGTTTCAAATATCCTTTTCTTTTATTTTATTTTCATTTCTTCATTTGGTTTAATTCTTTACAAAACGATTACATCAATAGCTGTATGTTACTCTAATAAATATTTGTCCATATATTTTGGAGCTAACATCCTGAATAACATAATCAAACCAAGTTAGCGTTTTCATCCCTTCTCACGAAAATGGACAATATCTTTCTTGGTCCCAGACTGGAATGATTCCAACTTACTGAAGCCTTTTCCTTCCAACATCAATATTGGCACCTCACTTGATCCTACTTTTCGTATAAAACTAGATTGCCTACTTGCAGCAGACGTAAATTTGGTCGTAACTGCTATAAGACTGACTTTTTCTGTATGTACTGCAGTTTTAAGTTAATTTATTTGGCAAATCGTTATTGAGTTGTAATAGTATATAGTATTTGTTTATTTTGTGTTTATTTTGGGGGTTTTTTGGGTATGTACTGTAATTGTAAGCGAATTTGTTTGAAACTGTAAAAAATTGTATATGTTTTGTGATGAATAAAGCTTTATTTCATTCAAATTCATTCATTCTTTAATAACAGCTGACAGCTAAAATGTCAAAAATATACTGCTTTGTTTGTTTAGGGCCTACTAGTTTTATATGAGTTTTGTAATGTGTTCTTTCTCTTAAAACAAATCTTGTTGTAAATAATTCAAAATATTAATATAAATAATTTATCATCGAGATATCATCATACTTATTAGAAGAGTAAGACTCAATTTGAAATAATGTTCATGTTTTTTTTTATATAGACGTACAATATATTTTTCATACATATTTTACTATTCTTTCAATGAAATTTGTTTATTAATATTATAGTTAGTCTAAGACTATAGTTATATTTATAATTTGAACTTCTAGCGTTTAATTGCTAATTAAATTTGAAAATTAAATTCAAAGAGATGAAGATGTATAGGCAGTCATGGCCGATTGATTGAGTACTTGTTCATAACACACAATTCATAACAGGTGCATAACAGGTGATTCTGATTTTGTTTCATTACCCTCCGTATTCTGCATTTTCTTTAGTGATTTGAAAAACAATTGAATCGAGAATTGAGGCAATTCACTCCGAAGACTTGAACGGCATTTGGAGTCCTATAATATGGAATTTATATTCCTTATGCAAATCCCTTTTCTTCTTTTGGATCATGGCTTCTTTATTACTCCATAAAACAGTAAAGAGCAAAACAGTAAATAAGCCTTGGGTAGCAAATCAAAATTATTTATGTAGCTTATGTAATTTGGGAGAGAATGAGGATACATATCATTTTTTGTGTAGATGTCCAATTTTAGCAGGGGTGAGGTTAAAATTTTTATTTAAACGGGAGTTGACTTGGGAGGATTTTTACGCTCTTTTAAATGGGAGGGACTGGCGCCGTTTGGGGTCTTATTTAATTAATGCCTGGAAGGTAAGGTGGGAGCTTATATCGGAATTTAATTTTTAGTGAATTAAAATCATCAATCATAAAATAAAACATGTCATCCTTATATGATTTTAATAATACGTTTGGATAATTATTTAGTATTATAATTACTGTACATATAGAATAAAAAATGCCAACCCAGCAGACAGTCTGTATTGACTATGCTGTATTAGTGCAGTACAACAGTACAACAGTAATTAAACGTATAATTTGTTGTTGTTAATTACAGACTTCTTTTTGTCTTGAAACTGTTATTATAATAGTTATTTCAGCATGAGCAGGACGTTACTGTATTGTTTTGTAATTCTTTTATGAAATAAAGCACTGTTTTTTCTTTCTTTCTTTCTTCAAAACAGTAAAGAGAATTTCCAGAGGTGTTTGATCGAATCGCATAAAACACCAGACTCAGCTGCAAATATATTCATTTCTTTTGGATTTGCATCAAGAACATTGCTGATGAACACTGTTGTTCATATGTTAATTCATGTGTTGATTCTTGATTCATATCTGGGGACCGAGCTTTGTTCGGGGGAAAACAGTAATATTTTCAAACATACAAGTTCATATTGCTCCCCACTAAAACTTTGTGGTTTGATCTGCTGACGTTTCCATTTTGTTCAAGTATTCAATTTGTTTGGTCTTTTTATTCTAATTGGTGCTCGTTTCAGTGACCAAGCGTTTGACGCACGTTGGTGTGCTCATATTGCTCGACACTGCCATTTGTCAGTTGATTACAATCTCACAGAAAATTCAATATATATGACTTTACTTCACAATTAATAGAAAATACATTTTTATGCATCTAAATTTTGCAGCAAAAACTAGTGGATTGAGCTGAATAATTAAACTTTTTTGACTAAGCAACGTTAAATAATCTTGATTTGAAGGAATTTGCTTATCTCTATTACATGAATCTTATTTGCAATTTTTTGTTATAAAACTGATATAAATTAAAACTTAAAGCATCAAAATATCTTTATGTAAAAAAATCATGTTGTTGCTGTGTCGATATTCCTAATTAACCAAAAACATAGCTGTCTGCCTGTTTGGAATTTTCAAATGACAATAGTATTTGAATATACCCCTTGAGCAATCTGTACTCAATTGTATTATCTCAGTTCTACTTCACTATACTCGCCACGTGCTATGTTTTAAATGACTCTTTTATGAACGGCTAGATTATTGATTTGTTTACTTTTTTGTTATTCTGTAATCAGCATGGCAACTCATATGACCCAATGACCAAATTGTTCTGCTTTAAATTTAATTTTTCTAAAAAAATTACGTTTCTGCAGCAAATTGAGCCGCATAGGTGAACTTAAAAATAAAAACTACATCTATATGCAAAAGTTTATTAAAATCGATAGAAACGTTTTCGAGATAGGATTTATGAGAATTGCTCATTTAAAATAATAGGATAAAAACAGTAAAGAGAATATCTAGAGGTGTTTGATCGAATCGCATAAAACACCAGACTCAGTTGCAAATATATTCATTACTTTTGGTTTCACATCATGAACACTGCTGACATGAGCACTGTTGGTTGATTCATATGTTAACTTTAAGGGATCTACTGACTTGTTGTTAGTTTATACATTTTAACTTATTTATTCTATTGTAAAAAATGTGTAAATGAAGCTGAATGTCGGCTTTACGAAATTTTCATTTTGATATTGTTTGTAGTAAACAGTAATGCATTGGGAAACTCTTCATTTTACGACAGGTGCACCAATCACGTTCAGACCCGAAGTGAAAATGGAACATCATTATGGTTTTTATTGTTTGCGATTTTATTCTCTCGTCATTGTTCTTTAATTCAAGATAAAAGAAGATGTATTCATCATATAGTTCTTTCAATAGGCTAGGAAGTTTACGTAAGTAACGTCATCAAAAATATATTTAACATTTAAAAATAATTATTATTTAATTTTTGGACTTTTCCATTCGCTTCTAGTGTTTAAACTACACTACAGTTCGAGAGGTATTGAAACTCCTCCCGTTTTCAAGTGACCCTACTTAAAGCTACATTAACCTACTTATTTCTATTTAATCTACATTTGTTGGGTTTTTTGTTTTTTGACACACAATTGCTGAGATTCATAAAACATTCAACAACACAGAAATCTCACTCACACAACAATTCATACAAAACACATTGAACACCTTACATAATATACAAATAAGACATTTAAAACAAAAATCATATACCTTACTGACGGCAATGCCTCCAAGCTGGCAGCAGTACGACACGCACGCACATACAAACACTCGAACTATTATGTTTTTTTTGTTTTAAATGTCTTATTTGTGTATTCTGTAAGGTGTTCAATGTGTTTTATATGATTTTTTAGTGAGATTTCTGTGCTGTTGAATGTTTGATGAATGTAAATTGTGTGCCAAAAAAACAAGAAAAACCCCCAAAAAATGTAGGTTGAATAGAAATAAGTAGGTTAATGATTTAAGTGGGGTCACTTGAAAACGAGTTTCAAT
The DNA here is from genome assembly GCA_035578135.1 of Flexamia atlantica. Lineage (NCBI taxonomy): Eukaryota > Metazoa > Arthropoda > Insecta > Hemiptera > Cicadellidae > Flexamia > Flexamia atlantica. The sequence continues at coordinate 44,422,993 of JAQJVK010000007.1, read as the reverse complement.
ACCTCTCGAAACGTAGATTAGTTTAAACACTAGAAGCGAAAGGAAAAGTCTAAAAAATTAAATAAATAATTACAAATCCTTCGCTATTATGAATTTTAAAAATACATTTTAAAATATCTAATTTAAGCCTGATTACAGTAATACCAATGCCAGGCTGGTATATGGGCGGCGTTATATGGCTCTTTTCTATCCTTAAAGAAAAGTTGTGATATTTCAAATAAAACAGCGAATAAACCAATGTTTTCAGGAAAGTAAATACACCTTTCCCTTTCTCCACACTGACTTTAACCAAAGAGGAAGTCCTTTTCCGCCTTTTATATGTAAGAGCCCACATTTGACAAACCTCATATTAAGGACGCCATTTTTCAACTTCTCACTCGGTACAGTCCCAAGGATATATCAACTTCTCTTTCTTTTCCTTTGTGATTTATTTCTTTGTTATAAAAATATCAATAAGCACTGTTGCAAACTTTTATTTTATTTTAAATCTAGCTACGTTTTCCGTTTAAAGCAGTATATGAAATCACACTTCGTTGTTATGTACAAATTGATTAATCTTTTTAGGTAACAAAGATTGTCTGATATGAAAATTTTTAACATTTGAGATATTGTTGACCATGAGGAATATTTTAACAGGATTTTATATTTTAATTGAGTAATGAATGGTAGTTAGTGAAGGATTTACGGCACACAAGAAATTTGGTATATCTATTTCAAAGAAAGCTTTAGTTATCAGAATGAAAATTATGAGATTATGAGCGTCAATGGTCATGATATTATTGCTATTGTTACCAAGGGTTGCTACTGTTATCAGATCGTTACTACACAATAGCGTTTATTACTATAGTTTAAGGTCATTCTAACGTTTTTCCCTATCGCAATAACAAGCGTTGTTTGTTTGAAATTCATTACTGAAGATGGTGGGTTTATGTTATTAACTGGAGTTAACATTCGCCATCGCCAGTTAGCCAAACAAATTTTGACCTACTAATCTGTGATTGAAAATGTCCACAAAAATACAATTAATAAACTGTTACATTGATTTATTTTCCTCAACTTTCATCTGGAAAGACATTTTTAATAAATGCAAATACTTATTAATCATATACAGGGTGTTTTCAAACTCTCTGTAAACTTCAAGACAAACTTTTTTTCATAATATGGTATAATGATTATGGGTCTCCGATTCCTTGTTTTCCGATTGTCTGTTTGTAAGTATTTTTTACATATTAATCCCGCACTTTCAAACGACTTGAGGCATCAATCAATTAACCATCAAGAAACTATTAAGACCTATTTTTATGGAGTAAATTATTCTACTTTGTACCTTTTTTGAAATAGTGGCTAGTTTTACGTTTCAAAGCTTAAAAACCGTTCAAGGCATTAACCATGGGAAGTTCCCAAAAAGATGTGAATTTTAATTTACTTCGCAGTAATGTAAAGGTTTATCAGGGGCTCATCACAAATTGCTGAGATTTTTTAAGCTACTACATGCAAATAGACCAAAATTGAACCAAATTCGCAGGAGATCCTTATGAAAAATTCAAATTTCTCAGCTACTTGCTGTTAAATTCTAATCAGTTTTGAATCATCATTTTTCGTTTTTGAGAAATTCGCCTTTTTTATTTATGATCTCAAACATGGTGATATCTCAAAAACGAAATGTGATATCTCATAAAAAATGTCTCAGAACGCATTACGGCATTCAACTCAGTGTAAAAAAATGGTTAAAAATGGTGGGTCACAACACCAAATTTCTATTTAAAATAACTTGATTTATTTTAAAATAGTGGATCCGAGATGGCTCCCAAAAATTGTAAATCCTTCAAAATCATGTGAAAATAGTTCAACAATGACTGTTGGTAGTTACGTGTGATTTAGCTTTATTTTGAGATTACGGGTTTATTTTTTACAATGCATAATGTTAAAATGAGATGAAAATTATACTTTGAAATGTCCCAATATCTTAAGAACGAGTCGATATTTTGTTTAAGGGTTACAGTTTGTAATCAATGTGAAAATCTAATTTAAAGTTGTGGGTTAAAACATCGTCTTTACATTTAAAAAAATAAATGTATCCCATATGGCAAATCCAAGATGGCAGCCGAAAATGACAACCCACTCAATATGAAGTACTACTACCAGTCAATGTTTGGGGGTAATCTGGGACTGATATTTGAACAAATTATGAAGAAAATGAGGGAGCGACAATCAAACTCACCCTGCAGTTAATTTAGGGTTTAAAATAGATAAGAGCTAAAAAAGAATTAATTTAGAGGATGAGTAATTTCTGCACGGTTAATGTTAATTTGTAGTAGTGTGATATATTTTTAAATTTTACATAACTACGATAAAAATGACACAGAGAAAATGCTACCTTTTTAATCGTTAAGTTAGGATCTTTCAAACTGCCGATTTTAAGAAGTGGTAAATCTTTTTGGTTTAACGGGTTTTGGTGATAGCAGTGTTATAAAAAGTAAATTTATTTTATCAGTTAGTTTTACTAACTGAAATTTACTATTATTACTTGTTGTAAACAGAATTTTTTTATACGTCTGTGATTAAAAATTACGACATTAAGAATCACGGAAATCTGGCCACGGAAAGTGCAGATGCCTGTGTCGACCAAGAGTCACGCGAAACGTTAACTGCGTCCTTCCCGAATATTTCATTCATAAGCTTGGAATCCCTAATGATCTTTCAGTTCGCGTTAAGGTCGGACAGCAATAAAAACCAAGATACTGTAAGTCAGTCTCTTTTTAAATTGAATTTTTCCGACTTTGAGGATGAATTTGACACTGTCTGCCAAATAAAACTTCTGTCATACAATGTTTTTACTCCATAAACAATTTCCAATCTCCTCTAGCGTAAATAATATATAATTACATATTCAACAAGGGTAGGTAGAAAGAATAAAATTTTTCCTCAACCTGCTATGTTAAGACACTTTTTAAACCTTGAAATGAGTGAGTAAAATATCACTTTGTCTCCCAGCGGGTGCAAAGTGATCTCCCCCTCGACGGGAGACAAAGTAAATCCATAAGAATAACACTGAAATGAATTAAAAAGTCAAGCGCCTCAAATTTCCATGCAGACATGCAAATTTATCGAAGCTCAACAGATTGCAGGTGCCGACAACTGACTTAGTGGCAGGAATAATCACATAGGAATATATTGATAGCATTCAGCTGTTAGAACATGTACTATTTATTAAGTCTGTAAAAATGATGCAACAATCAGCTGATCCTGGTGCATGAATGGTTGCAGCTACTCGGACGCAGGCACTAACTGCAGAACGAAACAAAATTGGATATGTTTGTTGATTACTACTAGAGAAATAGATTTTTATTCATTGGGCGCTTATTATTACAAGGGGGGGGGGGGGGGAATGTTGTGTGTATTTCTAGAGAAAAGTACAATGTACTTTACTCCCTCAACACATAAATAACTATTTCTTTATTTATGCTTCTAAGTGGGGCCGAACTTTAGAATCCGTCTCCATCGTTAAAATCGATGTTTAAAATCGATGTTTTCCGATTCGATATTATTAATGAAATTCCTTGAAAAAAATATGTTTCATTGTATTTATTACTGTATAACTTATTGCAAGTGACAGTAGCGATGGATACGGAATATTTGGCGGTGTAACCAACGAGGATATAAACCGGCAAAATCACTCAGAAACTGTACATGGTTCGGAAATTCCAAAATGTCATTCAGTAAAGCTAACTTATATGTGGAGCCATAAGCATAATCAATTGCATGTAGACCAAGAATTAGTAAAGCATGACACTGACAACTGACGATGAATCAAATGTAAGATGGCAAACAATATTAAATAAGTTTTAAGTTCGTCATGTTAGTTAAAAGTATCCATATATTCGGGTTATGATATGTTGATAACGTTAGAATATAACTTAATGAGTTTCATTCTCAAAGTTTGACTGATCAGGTTTGATCATGTTAGTTAAAAGTATAGTTGGGTTATGTCGCTAACGTTTACGGTACACTTAACTGTAACAGGAATAGCAAGGTAGGAAAGAAGAAAAGATAGGGTGCATATCACATTCCAACCTCAATAATCATACAGATACTTGACATTAATCTTTCGCTTACTATCGAATTGTTATCATGATTAACGTAATAGCGATTGTAAATCTCGAACAATATCGTTTTGAAACATCGATTTTAATGGCGGAGACGGATTCTAAAGTTTTGCACCAGGTGGGATTCTAAGTGAGGAAATGGGAAGGCTGGTGAAGGGATTGGCAAGCCAGGTTAGCCGGGGAGATCCTGTCGATAGGTCTCGTGAAGTGCAGGCGACCAATGATAGAGGGCCATTACAAGACGCCTGGTGCATTTAATTTCCCATCTCAGATATGGGTCACTGGCCAGTAAGATTTCGATATCCGTCTCCACTGCCACAGTAGATTTTTAAATCGATCGCTCGATTTCTTGATTCAATATAAATAATCGTAATCAAGGTCAGGTTCTGAATTAGACTGAATCACTGCATCGAATTTAAAAATTCATCAATACAATGTATGACTTATCTTGGACAAATATTTATATTAAAATCATTATTCGGGTAGTAATAAGAAAGATTATTTTAAAAAATTACTTAACATTTTTACTTCGAAATACCGTAATTTAGATTTCTGTATTTGTTTCATTGTTTTTAACACCTATTTGAAAATTAAGCCACGCATAGTTTTTTTCTTCTGAACCCATCTGACATTTCATCAATCAAGACACCAATAAAATTGTGTTTATTTTTATAAACTTATCAAGTGATTATTTTTGTCGTACCGGAATTGAAAGAAAGTAAAATTACATGAATGGGAATAAATGTTTTAGAGAACATGAATCAATTTCACATTGTTATAATCGAAAAGAATTGTTTGAAATATCGTTAGCAGCAGTAGCGATAAAAACTTTAGCCTTAATTGCCCATCTCGTGTAAGGTAACCACTAGCCACACTGCTCTACCAGGGGTTGTTTTTATGAATCAAATCTGTTCTTGATTGGAATATATCATCCCTAGAAACAAAAATTAACTTTTTAAACTAGATATTTCTACGATACGAGGTGGGAAAATGAGCTGGGATCATAAGGTTTTTGGTGAAGTATATTTAAGACACTTTAATCGAGTTCTCATAAAAGATAGCCACTAAAAAGTGGCATAAAAGTTTCATAAAAGTGGCATTTTATTCTATGACTAGGCCTACTTATAGCTCAATCCATGTTGATCTTAGCAACCGAGAAATTCTAATCGTATTAATCAGATATCAAGGTAATGCAATCATTATCTTGTTAAGGACTAAACTTTTTTCAAAAGATTTTTGAGTTTTTATCTAAGTTTTCAAGACTTTTATTGTTATATGTTTGTAAGGTGTACAACCTTAATTTTTATGTTACTAAGTTGATGTGAATCAACTTTTTTGGAGTATCCATAAAAAAATAAGGTCAACTTTATTTGTTTTTATTAATAATTAACGGATTTTGTAGACGAAGTTATTTATTAAAATAATTAAAGTTTATATGCGTAATTTTCCATTTAAAATGTAAACAGTATGTTGTATTCACTCATGATGGATTTTGTGGCTTATCAATAAAGGAGGTTCTCAGATATTAATTTTCAATTTACTGATTTTGCATTAGATATATTTTCTGTTTTAAAAACTAAGTCATTAAGTTGTACGTAATTTACAAACAAGCCAAGGGAGAAAATTTATTTTTTAAACTGAGATAATTATGAGTACGCATTGAGGAAACTGCTTGGATAATTTTTAGCGAAATTCGTCTGAAACGACCATATTGTAACATAACGGTTCCAGATCTTTTCAAAACGACTTCTGCTTCTTTTATAAAAGAATCATTCATGTCCTCCCGGACTAGAATGTAGATCTAAATGCTCGTCGATTTAATTTTCGGATTTTGTTGCTTTGTTTTGTTTAGGTAATGTGGCTCCAAACGAGTTACTTGAGTGGTGTTTAAGTGAATTCCCCCTATAGGAAATAATCTTACTGTAAGTCTCACAGTAAGACCGAATCCCGGGACCATGATAACTTTTTATGCGTTGTCCCAATGTTAACCTTATAGAAATGAATAAATTTAATGACTCATTCATTTATAAATATATTTCTATAAAACTAGGTATCATCTAGTTGGGATTTAATGAATGAAGGCCTAAAATCAACCATTCTAACATTTCCGTGGTAGAAAACCTGCATACTCATTCCTCATGTTAACCTCATGGGAAATAAAAAAAGTCGTATATTTTGCTTATTCCTCGCCATTTTGGGTGACACTTGGTATGCGGCTTCATCTAGTTGAGATCTTGATTATGGCCTAAAACCTCCAAATGTTTAGATTCCTGAGGCTACAAACCTGCGTGCTCATCTCCCAATTTTAACTTATAGGAAATAAAAAAATATAGCTTGCTCATTTGTCAACATATTTTGATAACACTTGGTATGTGGCTTCATCTAGTTGAGATCTATTGGATTTTAGCCTATTTTCGCATTTCTGTGGAAGTACTAATGTCCTGTGTTATTCTTATGGAGAATATGTTTGCATGCTTATTTAGGCATGTCCGTTGATTTTGCTTGGTGCAAGGCTTCATGTAAACTATTTTATTTCAGCATTTTCAATTTGCTAAGTATGCAATCTGAGTATTCAGGCTACAACTGGGGCATTTGAGCTCCTCCCTTCGAATTGTCAGCTTTTTAAAATATGGAAATGTGAAAGTTTTGTAAGTTGTTATGGCAAAAATTTTTGCGTGTGCATCATTCCACTAATACTTCTGTTGTAATAAAATTTAATAAATCTGCAGTAATTTTCCAAGTGTATATTCCTAGCAAACAATCTTATGTATTATCACAGTAATTCAATAAACGGCTTTCGTCAGGTTAATACGGTAAAACTTAGAACAGGAAACAGCAAAATTCTAAAAATTCACGGACGTATCCCGTTCATTATTAAATTATATGTGTATTATAATAGAGAGGTTGTTCAAAAGCGAAATCAGATTTCAAACCAAATCCTCGTTATTGTAACTGAACAACAGCCCTTCAATATGTTTAATGAAGAGATCTTGTTGATGTAATATAAAATGAACTCTCGAATGATATCAAATCTCTGAGTGCACAAATCGTAATGAAGTGTGTTGTTTGTTCGTTAGTATCAAAAGAACATATATTCAGTAAGCTTTGTGTCCCAATCAAATAACATTCAAACGTAATTGAATTGTTTCTTTATATAATTACGCTGTCTCCATCCAAAAAATACATTAACCCTTTATATGCCTTAAAAACTGTAATTTTATATTGCTCGTTTTAAGAATTCTTGAAACACTTTAGATTTATTTTAACATTTCAAGTTGTTTACTTTCGATTTCATCGTGATGATTGAAGAAAAATATTAATTTTCTTGGTTAATGAATCGAATTTATGATTAAAATTTTTAAGAATGATTAAGAATGACAGTATATTTGAAATAAGACTAGATGAAAATTTAACATGTTAGTTCTGTTCTCTCTTTAATGAAATTTGATTTGTATTATATTTACTTTTATCCAAATCTTACTCTGCTTCTTTCATATGTAAATTTCTTTTCAAAATACTTAAAAGAAAAATAATCTCCTTTTCTCTAGAACTATTGTATTTATTTGTTTACCGAACCTACTTATGGACTGTGTAGCTCAGAAAAAGTGACACTACCTAAAACTGATGTTCCCCTGAGCCATGTTTGTAGTGCAATGGAAACACGTTGTATTGAACAACAATGGAAAAAGTTTTAAAATATAAACATTTTTTAATGGCTGATTGATATTTTCTGTTAATTTATGTGGTTTGTATGGATTTGATTTTTAATCAAATAATTTGTTTCGTTTCATGTTAATGAATTAGAAAATTAAGTAATGAATAAAAATTCATGGCAATTGCTTATGTGTACAATCACGTGTTTATAAAAGACGTAATAAAAGGGTGCAAGACGTTCCTTTGTTCTTCTTTGGCTGAACAAACAACTTTCTTCATTTCAATAACTTGAGTAAGCCATTGCTTTTGTTTGTCGCATTTATCTAACCTAAATAAGATGAAACCCACAGTGGTTTTGAAACATCTAGATAAAATTCAATAATTAAAAGTTGTTTTAAAAATAAAGTATTACTTGTCCAATGGATTGAAATATATTAAGTCAATAGAAATTAAGTCATGATGAGTCAAATTAGTACTCCATAAAACCTCGGCTCACAGCTAAATAAAGTCTTAAAAAATATTTAAAGGAAAAAAGTTTGCAGGAAACTAAACGAAAAAATACATCCGGCAATAGTTTCCACGCATTGAATTGTGTCAAGTTGATTCATTTTCTTCTCACTTTCTTATTCCTATTTTTGAGAAACTCGAGTAACCAGTCTTTATATCTGTAAAACATGAAGTTGTCATCAGGTGACTAATGTTGTTTTAGCTCTAAAAGGTGGTATCAGAAAGCCCTATGTGAACTGATAGCCAAGTTCGTTACCCTAAATGGAGTTTGAAGGGGGCGTTAAGATATGATCTATTGCCTTTTTTACTTCAAAGTGACGCTTTCATCTTCAATGCTCTCCAAACGATAAATCGTTTCAAGTTTATATTTTTGACTGATGATGGTTGACTAAATGTTCCAAAACTTTCAGATCAGTTTGTTACTTTTTTCCTGATTCAATACCTTAAGAGTGGGTGCATAATATTAGTTAACTTTTACAATTATTAAATGGAAAACTCGATAAAAGGTTTAAATTATATTTTAAATATGTAGTATATATGAGTTAAAAAAAAATTTTAAACAAACTAAATAGTTACACTATCAATCGCAGAGAACGGTTAGTAAAATTTATCATGAATTTGAAATTTTTTGAGAATATTTTGTTTTTCTAAAATTATCTAGTACTCTTAAATTAATTTCTCAAAATAAAATTACTAGATTCAACAAAATTGTTTTCGGAAGTTGTTGAAATCAAAGGGAGCAAGATTAAATTTTATATTTAGGAGGCCAACATTCCAAAACCTACGTCGAAAAATATTATAAAAAACTTGAACTTTTTTTAAGGTTGATCCTAAATAATTCGCATGGTTGTTACATTTTTTCTTTGATTCACTTTTACTTACCATTGTTAAACTTTACTTTTTTTGTCGCTTAAACTAGGTTACAGATCGCGGATCTTGATTCCCAACAATTACTATTTGTTAATCTAAACCAATGTTTCTCAACCTTTACACATTTACAATATTTTAGCGTACCATCGTAAGGACCCCCACCACCTCTGAGGGATCCCTCCAACAATGCTTATAATTACTCTTTGGTGGTTTTGTTTTTGCCTGCTAAATTTATTTTATTTTACTCATCAATGTAAATTTTTAGATCTTATTTTGATTATAAGGACATTTTGGCAAATTATACCATGTTTCCCTCAGTTATGCTCGATAATTTCATAGTCAATTTGGCGAAAAACAGTCTAGATCATGTGAAAAAATGTCTAGCTACACGGCGAAAAAATAATCTCAGGCTGTTATTTGGAGCTTTACATGTTTCTTATGCTTTATATTGAAAAATTAACATAAATAAACAATTCTAAGTCATTCAAAGAATAATGTATTTTCACAAATGATCTTACATTCAAGCATTTACAACCATTTATGCAACGGATTGACATAACTAAACTGTGCGTTCAAAATAAAAAAAAATATGTTTGGTTGGTAAATTATACAACAACTATAATAATACCATCAAATTAACATTATAAAACTGATCGTTTTTTATGGAAAGAACATTTTTTATGACAATTTTTTTTTTAAAAAGAATTACTCTAAAAATGAAAGAGTAACAATATTTTCTGAAATATGGTACGAAATTGATATATTATGGCCAAAACAAATACTGAAAAAGTTAAGGCATTAAGTGCAACTTTACTGTTCGACGGTACAGCGTTTGTTTGTAAACCTAGTATTTTATTTTGTACTACTTTCCAATCTCTTGCGTACCACATGAAACGCCATCACGTACCACCAGTGGTACGCATACCACCGGTTGAGAAACACTGATCTAAACTAATTATATCCGTGCACCATACTCTATCCCCCCTCCCCCCCCCCCTTGGCATCGACCCTCTACATTAACACTAATGGAATCAAACTCTACATTAACTTATGATCTGCTGAAGCGCTTAATCTTCATCGTGCTTGGAGGAATTGAGTTTAATCGTTCACTAAAGAATAATGTTGAACAAACTAATTATATTTCAAAAATTAAGGTCAATTATTACTAAATTTACATTTTTACCCCAAATTTACTTTTTTTACAGCCAGCAGCCACTTGATTAAATATTGGAAAAAACATGTGTATCCATTAAAACGTTTCAGGATTTCAGGATGTGACTCTTTAAATTGAAAAGAATGGATATGAAGGCATATTCTTAAATACATGTTTACCCAGATATTCATTATTTTGAATTTTTCTAAGAATATTTTTTTTCTTCGAAGTTTTAGGTGATTTTTTTGAAAATCAGTATGTACCTATTTCAAGGTTAGTTTATGAAAAAAATCAACAAAATCAAATGGTTAATTTCATTTTTTCATAAACATTTAAAGTACTCAGGTATAAAATTATTTAACTGTCTGCCAATGAGTTTGAAAGAAGAGCGTGATTATGAGATATTTAGAAAAATGTTAAAGAGCATGGTTATTGTTAAGACATGCTACAGACTGAATTATGATTTTAATTTTTAATATAAATACGAGGTATTCATTTGTTTGCTATTTGTTGCATATTTGTATATGGAATATTTTAATGAAAATATTTGTTTCGGATAAAGCTTTGTATGACTTTGCATATGCATCACATAAGTCAACATGCTCAATAAAAACTAACCAACAACTAGCAACTAGTAACTAGTTACTATGGGGGGTAACTTAAACTTGTACTTGTATACCGTATATAGTGCCTTGGGGTATTGGCACTATATACGGTAAGCATGTACCGTAGGTTCTCGGACTACCAATAGCTCGTTAATCCATAGGAAATTCCTTAAAAATAGCCATTTATGCTACAGTATATTCTTATTCTATAATAAGTTCGTGTGTACTTATTATTCCTTGGTACATGTTGCACAGTGGCACGAAACATTTTAAAATATTATCAATACTTCATCCGAAACTTTTGGGTTTCGTCTTGCTTGTCGAAACATTTCGCAGCCTTTTTTATATACATATACTTAACATGGTTTTGTGAATGTTACACAGCTAAAGTTACACTAAAGCCATAAAACCCTAAGTAACAAAAAAATTGACCCGAAAAATTTTTTTCGGATCAACTGAAAGCGTGCGAACCCTACTATGGCGAAGCGGCCGTCATCGTCTTACGATCAAAGTTCTAATTTTATGAGTGATGAGTCCCCCCATAGTTTACACCCACGAGCTGCCACTGAAAAGTAGGTGTGTACTAGACTGCATTGGAGATGGAACCAATTTTTTTCACAAGTCATCTATTTTCTAGAAATCCTTAAAATATTATCATCGATTTTCGCTCGTCCTTCCTTTTTTCAGGTAAGATTTAACATTACGTTACTATTTATCCAAACACAGTGAAACCCTCTTATCCAGCAGCCAGGGGAGTCAGACGGATAACAATTTGGCCATATAAACTGATCCATTATGAAAACGATCATTTAAACCTAATAAATAGTATAGGGGGATAGTACAAACTCCGAAATTGTGTCTGGGGTCCAAGAATCTTTTTGGATTATTTACAATTCACGAAAATAAACATGTTAGTAAAACCAAAACGATTGAACCTCAATTAGACACGAGTCTAACGCCGGATTTCACCAAATTCACTCTAACGATGGTTTTGATAAACCTCGATTCAAACCGACTGATGATTCAAACAACAGTTAAGAAAAACTTATTTCACCAACAAAAACGCATCAGAACTCATGTAGGTTCCGATTTACTCTAAACGAGAGTTTAGAGTAAATCGAGGAGGCCTAGTGAACTGTCATGACATCGGGCTGACATGTGAGCACGTAAACATAACCTAGAATAAGAAATGTTATACGTTGCAAACACCAAATTAGCCCCGGGCGACAGTAAGTGAAGATATGTCACTGCCAGGGCTATTTTAGGTTTTTGAACACTAACCCTCGTTATTCAATCCCTATGAATCGTTCGAATTTATTGCTATATCAGATTTGTATATTCCATGTAACTCAATTTTCACGCACGTTTAAACCGTTTTCCAGCACGACATTTAAGAATTTACAGTGAACTGTTCACACTAAGGTATCACTAGCTAGTGCTACTTCCATGCTAGACGCAGGTGCTCCTCAAAACCACGAAGTAGTTCTGTGTGTTAAAACCGACCAATCGTTGTTAAAGTAGCACGCCGACTTGGTTTATGCACTCGGATATTTTGGGTGGATTATTTTTCACGCATTATCATGTTATCTGATGTGTATTATCAGGCTTGTATACAAATTTCAAAGCACAATTGTTCTTACTAACTTAATCTCAAGGACTCATTTTTTACTTTCTAGGATGTCTTATTAACTTTCTGGAATTCATTTTTTGCACACTACTGGGATAATGTAAACTATACAAGATGCAAGAAAGGTTAAAATTCCAAATTTCTGTCTAATAATCAGCCAAATAAAATGGCAATGAGCAATAAAAAAATATTCCACCAACTCATTCGCTACGCCCAAAAACAATTTTCATCTAAACTAATATTGTTCTTAGCTGGAAAGTAGATTTTGTTTAATATGGTTAAGTTTTATATGGTGTATTGAGAAATATAGCTCAAAAATCTTATATGTTTTATTTCAGAAGTATCTTGATTTTAAGGTAGAATAGCTTCATGAGGAAGATTTGATATTAGTTCTTACTTTTCCACCCTCCTCATCAGTGATAGTTACTTTAATTAATTTATTTATTATTTACCATTTGTCGTTCATCATCTATCATTTTTATTTATAATTTATTTGTTTATTTATTTTATTTATTTATTATATATTATTTTATTTATTTGTTTTATTTGTTTATTATTTATTTATTTACTTATAATTGATCATTTAGGTTGTTTTGAAAAAATGTAATTTTAATCAAAAATATGGACAAAACAGACAATACCATACAATTCAATGAAAAGATGATGATCTTATTAGTTACACGGACAAAGTAAGCTGCAGGATATATGCACGGTTTGTGATAAATAAAATCAGCCACATAGATGATGGGTGATTTGTCTCCATCACAGTTGTAGTGGCCTTGAGGCTGAGTGGCTAGTCCAGTCAGTGCGAGGCCCCTCAGTGAGACAGGGTCGGTAATGGACCCCGTGGGGAGCACTTCTCTCCACTGCAGCATGGAGTGGCCATAACCTGCATACTAGCAGGGTATTATATGCAATAAACGGTATCAGGAAACTGACAAATACTTTCTCCCTTAAAGTAGTTTAAAATTAAAAAACTTATACAGTAAAATAAAACAAATTAACAATTAATTATCACATAAATAAATACCAAATGTTATCGAAATTGGTTAGTATAATATAAAAATTTAACTTGTAGGTGTATTTTGAATTAACACAATTTTAACAATAAACAATAACACAGTTTTAATTTAATTTAGATGTGGCCATATACTAGTGCGGATATGTACATCTAAATATCCGTACATAACAACCGTCATCAATTAACTTAAAAACAAATTCGTTTGGTTCCCGAACACAAAGCATGCCCAATGAAAAACTTATTTTTAAATTATTGTCTAGCACAACTAATTTTTAATTCTCTACAGAGTAAAAATTTTGTTTGTATTTAGGAATAATATTTATACAACATTGCAGATTTACTGCTGTAGATAAGCATTCTTACCTTTCAATTCGCAAAATAGATCATTTAATCCCAGCAGAAAACGCTTGTTTTAAAATGCCTTCATTTGACTGAACGCAACCTAGGCACCGTATGCACTTTGCCTGTAAGTATTTACAGGCGAGACCTTAGAATTACCTGTTGGTAATGTTTGGGTTCTCTATTCCTACGACAGTTTTTATGTTCTGGAGAAAATATCGATAAATTTACGGACTATGGCTCCATAGATCTATGCTGAATTCTTTAAAGCACTTTTAACACAAGAATTATTCATGCGGTATTGTTTAGCTAGCTTGTTCTAAAATTAAAATTTAAATCAATTCCCCGGTGTTGTTAAACTAAAACTTTTAGTTTTTACTGTAAAAAACTTTTCTACTAAGCTGTAATTTTTAGTCAAAGTTTGCTAAACTTAACATGCTCGTGCTAGGACTAGTGGGTCTCATTATCGCATAATGGAAACGCTAATGGTTATCAGTGGGATTTGAACCCAGGGTCTCTGAGACCGAAGTTTGATGTTCTACCCATTCTAAGAGGCCGCAAAATAAAAAAATTAATACACGTAATTTTGGCAATACAGTAGAACCTCGCTAGTCCGACCTCCGATAGTCCGACTCCTCGGTTAATCCGACCATGCCGCCAGGGAAATAGGCCTCCGCTAGTTCGCCCTCAGCAGGGTTTTCTCATCGGTTAGTCCGACCACGCAATTGGAAATTGATGTTTGTTTACATTTCCGGTGCATTCCTCCGTTCAGGTTGGCTCCTGTCGATGGCGTATTACTCATTGGGAGTGCGTATATCGTTCAGTAGAGCAATAACATTTAGTGCGGTTAGTTTTTTTTGTCCTAATGTCGTTTTTTACAGTACAGTAGCTTGTTAATCACTCTTAATGCATTTTTTTCTCATCGAAATACAGTTTTTGAACGTTTTCATGTCAATAAAATGAGTTCCGACCTTTTTGCTGTTCCGACCATGCCCCCGGTCCCGTAGGTGACGGATTAGCGAGGTTCTACTGTATTACCTACTTTTTGCCCTAAAACTTGCCTCGATACAACTATTACTACTTTTGTGGGGCCAGTTTACAGTATTTATTGCCAACCCAAGATCCAAATTTGTGAGTAGAATGTCTCAATACTGTCTTTGGTTGGTATGACTGTCTTTCGACATTACTGGTGCTTTAGCAACACTGGGTGTAGGCTCTTTGTTGCGATCATTGTTACTTCTAATGCTAAGTGGAATTCACTAAAATAACAATTAACTTATAGTTAGTTATAGTTATAGTTTAGCTGATATTAATTTTATACGGTATGCTATAAAAGGTTTAATGTCGATTGAATTTTCTTTCCTGCTTTAATTTATTAATATTAGTTCTAAGGATTTTTTTACTCTATGGATTAAAAGTGACACCCTTCATATTGTGTTGCATCAATAATGTTCATGTACAATGAATAAATAAGGTGATTGTGAATTGAATTGAATTTTCAACACATATCACTCAGTAGATTAGAGTCTTGAATTTATACTTAGCAATTACTATTTTTTATGCTTTTTACTTTATAAAAATCATCCGATGTCTATTTAATGTCAGTTTTTGAGTGTATATGTCAATTAATTCAAATTTGAATGAAAGTTAAAAATTCATGATTAGGCATAGTTTCAAACTGTCAAAAATAATATCTTAATATGGATTTTTATCTTTTTACTGCCTTCATATGACCTGTTTAATGCAACACTCTATTTCATGTACTGCTTTAATCTAAATACAAGGTGCCACACTAACCAGTTTTGCCCCAGGGACCCCAAAGTCATTGTTACAAACCTCTTAGTCAGGACATTTTATTCAACTCTATTGACAATAAAAGGTTTTAGCCCTCTAGAAGCCTTTTATTGATTTTTAAAGAACATCCCACTTTTGAGTCCGCGAGTCCACCCCGAGTTTAATGAACACCTGAGTAGCCAAGCGTAAAGCAAGTTCTAGATGCTTATCTCATCTCGTGACTCAGCTATATCATTAGGGCGATTACTCATGCTTTCATCAGTCAAAGCCAAGCAATCTACTTAAATTTAACCTTACTCGCTATGATATTTAGTTCTCAGATATAACTACCATTGTGCCTTTGCTTAAGTCAATACTGTATAAATATCTTAAATCGTTCTTCTATTGAATGTATGATAAAAGTGCACTATTTATATTCTTAAAAATATTGAATTACATAGTTTAATTCAATTTTATTGAAGACTATAAAAATATTGATTGTAGTCTATGATGTTAAGTTTCATCAACCTGAGAGGAAACACTTTAATGTACGAAAGGGAGAGGGCACTTTGAAGAGAGAGCTATGTATTTAAATATGTCCAAACTAACAACATAATATGATGTAAATATTATTTTACATCTTATTATGTATGCTATATTTTCCTTCCTTTTGATTCCTTTCAATATTTCAAATATGTTGCATGGAATCAAACATACCTTTATCAAATAAAATGATCTTGAAACAAGCAATTTATTAATAGATAAACTAAATATTTAATTTTGTTTAGATTTAGTGAGCTCAAAGCAATTTTCACTGTTTCAAAAACTTGATTTTTACCTCAAACAAATATTAGATAACTAACACAATATGTGTTAGTCTTCTCTTACTTCAGCACTTTGATTTTAAAATTTACTGCTAGTTTTTGGATTTGTTTTGCCTCAAACCCTGAAGTATTTCGCCTCAACTCCCTCATTAAAAGGATGAAGAAGATCTTCTATTATACAACAGCTGTAATTGCATCTCCGCGTAATCTCGTTACTTCAAGTTCCCGCTTCGTTAATGAGAAAATGTTGGAAGGTAATAATAAAATATTTAAAAAAAATGTTGTTATAACTATTTCCAATAAATTAACTTATTTCAAAACATAAATAGTTTAATTTCACCTGTAATCTTTTGTCCAAATGATTTAAAACTATGTATTTTCTCATTACTCAAAGTTATTTGCAATGTAAGGGTTACATAAATAAAAAGTCAGGATTAGTCTTCTTCATTGGAATTTACTCATGTATATCATACTTTTCTTTCCATGCATTGTGTCTATTTTAATTGCGTCATCCCATGTATTCCTTATGGAAACAAAAACATTCTAATTAACACATGCCTATGAGTGAATCTTTACTAAAATGACATTTTTATGGCCCATTCTTAACAAAAATTATATTTTAAAGCACTTTGTTCTCCATTGTTTTCTGTTTAACCCAACCTTTTTCGATGTACTGACTACATCGATTTCCTGATGCATTTCAAATGGAGAAATATGAAAATTTAACTGCTTATATCGCCTTAATTATTGAGTATAGGAAAATTTTCAAAGAGTAATAAGTTCTTAAAATTAAGATTAGAATAAAAAAACACCATTACATACATAATGTTCCATAAGAAAAATAGAAGTTGTCCTTCATATTCGAAAATAGTTGTTGTTCACCCTGAATATTTTTGATCCGACAGGTCAACCCGCTGTGGCCAATAGATTCTTTAAGAACTAGGCGTGTCAATCCACCGATTAAACATCCAGTCATATGTTTATTTGATAGGTACAGATGATTGATATTCTGTTTTCGTTTCAGCTGTCAACATCAACGAGTCGTGTTTCTTCAACGAGCAGTGTGAAGTGAAGGTGATCCAGACGGAGTGCAAAGATGGCCGCTGCGCTTGCCGCTTCGAGATGACTCCAGTCCTCAAACACGACAAGTACGAATGTGTCGGTGAGTCTCTCTGCTTATGTTGTTCAGTATTAGCTACGGTTACCACAAGTCTTGGTTTTCCCCGGACAGTCCAGGGTTTGAGGCTTTTGTCAGTTGCCCGGTCCAGGGCTGCCACATGTCCGAGGTATTCATATTTTTGAAGGAATAGAAACTTTTCCTCAAAATTTATAATAAATTATTCTACATTTCAACCGGGATCGTGAGTTTTGAATTTTCCAGTTTTAGAGTTTTTCTTAGTGAACAGCATTGTAAATTTAGCATTAACAACACAAGTGGGCAATGCTGCAGTTAGCAGATAGCTTTTTTAATAATAAGATGTGTAATTAGAGGTTCTAAGCAGGCTTCTAAGCAGTTCCAGACCAAGAACAGCTCCGATCATTTCGTACCGTCCGCGGAACATGTTCTTTCAGAGTTCCCATCCCGTCTCTTGTTATAACATTTCAAGCACAGTTCAATGAATCAAAACATACAGGAATTAGTTAACAGGCCTTAAAATTAAAGACTGACTTTTTTATTAATCTTAGCTAGTCTTCCTGGTGTGTAATACCTATTAATTATAAGTATTAAGAATGTATTTGGTTATTCTGTTCAAACACTCCCTGTATGCTTCTCCAATAACCAAATTTGAGATAGAAAATAAGTAAAGCCGTCATAATAGGCAACCAAACTTATTTTACTCTTTATTTTACTGCATTACTAAATAACTGGCGATGTCTTGTTTGACTGCACCTCGAACTGTCTCAGAAATATCTGGTATTTCCATCCATCCACAAACACTTATATTTCCTACACAGATTGTTATTGAAACACTCTGAATAAAATCTGTCCAGACATCCAGCGGTCTGAGATCCCAAACTGATCTGTGAGTTGTGTGTGTACTCGAGTTGGATCTTAGTGTGACCGATTTTTCGTTCGTATGAAACCTAACCAAAATTCTGAGGCATTTTTTAGCATCTGACTGAGATCTAGGAGTCAGATTTCACTCAGACCACTGGATGTTGCATTGACTACGTAGCCAAAAATAGATTTTGATTCAACTCTTTACATGTCCAGGGAATTAGGACCAACCTGAACTTTCAGTTTATTGGTCCACTTAAAGTAAAACTTTCATTAGTTGAAATTTTTGTTAACAAATGTAATTAGTCACAAGATTTTAAAAAAATGGAAAAACACCAAAACATAATGAATACAAGTGTAAGATATAATGTAGTAATTCACATATTGTTTAGTAGGATTTTTTTTTGTAAAAATATGTAAAAAATCTCATTCGTCAAAGGTTTCCAAATAAAATGCTAAGTATTTTTCTAATTTTTCTGGAGATTGTAATAGTGGAACCGAAATTTAGTTTAAATTGTTTCTAGTCATATATGTCAGTGAACCTATCTGAGATCCTAATACATACATCAGTATGTATTATGTATGTATGTCTGTATGTAATTCCTAGCAGAATATCTAGAGGTGGAATACTGTGGTTCCCATTCCTGAGTTGATTAAAATGTATCTCTTACATTTGATTACCATATATGTAACTTATTATGAATATTATGAAACTTATAATATTCACGACAACGAAGTTGTAATATTTTTTATATATTGACGAGTTATAAGTTAGGTCATTTAAGCATGATAAGGTTATGGCTCAATGGATTTTAATACATTTTTCATTTTGTCATTCCCTGATGTAAAAAATGTTTATGATTATATGAAAATATTCAGGTATTTCAAGGAATCTAAGCATATCACACATTTTACATCACACCTCATTTAGAAACAGTTTATCAGGAAATATAAATGTTTTACATTTTCAGAATATAAAATCATTTTTGGCGCAAAATATTTGTATAGTTAAATAGAAAGATTTATAGATTATCATAATTGTGCAAATCTCATTCTACCAGCATCTACTTATAAAAGTAATTAGTACAGTTATATTTTAGTCCCTTAGTAAAGATAGCTAAAACCATATTTATATTAATTACTTAGAATGTATGTAAGGTCTAAAGAAACAATAACCTCCATTGTGGGATTTTTATAAATGTATCTTATGCTTAGTTATAAATCATCGTCATATAAGGTAAACGCCAGATCATTAATGTCAAATTAGCAGTATAAAGCTTCTCTCTCTCTCTCTCTCTCTCTCTCTCTCCCCAGAGTGGTTATACAGTCTCTACTCATGTCATTATCCTCCTCCCCCCCACAGCCCACACACATTACCACTAATTTTTCTTCAATAATCTGGATATTTTATCAAAACTCCATATTAATGCCTTAAATACTTTACCTTGGTTTCTTTTACTATAAAAGTTTGTCTACCAAAACATATTCAGTCGGTTTTTATTTTTATTTTTTTTAAGAAAGAAATGGTTAAAAGACATTTTTTGAGTTCAATCGAAAACTGTGTCATATTTTCCATAAAATTTGACATAAGTTTTTAGAGATTCTTTTTTTCATCATCAATATCATAGTTTACCAATATTGTATCTCAAAGCAAGTACAACAAAAGAAAAGCAAACCTCACAGCCTTGTTATTTTATATATATATATTCACATTTCATTGCTAAATAACTATAGTAGTTTTGTGCTAACTGAAAAATTATCAAGAATTAACTTGTAGCAAGTCATTTTTTGCCACCAATAACTTAAAAATTGGATATACTTTAAGTTTTTTAATTGTCTTAAAAGTTATTTAAGATTAATTAATAATTATTGTGGGATATTTTGAACACCAACACTGTTGATTTTTAAGATATAGTTTAAAATTTTACGATGACATACACAAAATGAAATACAAAGAACAATTGATTTTCCAGGAAATCTTCCTATTTCGGTTTGATTGAATTGACTGATTTTTAGCAATAAATTGATAAATTGCCAAACCGAAATCGTTTAAGGGCTAATAAACAATTTTTTTATATTTCCAAATCATCCACATCAAAGAGTATGTAGGAGAATCAAAAATGTTTGTTTCCAAATGAAAGTTTGATTTGAATCTAACATTTTCTAATGTAACATGTAACAACCTGTTCAACATGTTCAACTTACACAATTAATTTTTTTAGGGCTTATGAAATTAGGTTATCCAACTACTGGTCCAATAAATTATTAGGAAAGATACAGTATAATGGATGAGATATCTACATCTATGATGATAGGTTCAGCACCTAAGTGAAAATGTTCAATTTTGTATATACACCATAAGTAAGTTTTTGATCTTAGTTTGTTCATACCACAAGCCTCTAGAACCAAAGTAATATGATCTTGTTGACATGATGGACAATGGTGCCAGCAACGTTCTAACAATGGTTTGTTCTTAACAGAGGACTATAAGCCTCCAGAATTGTAGTCCCCATGGGGCCCGGTCCGGGCTAGTACATTAGTAGTATTTAATTTTGAGAATGAAAAGTGGTGTATTAGAATAATTAACGGGCCCTATACATGCTATATTTATTATCAACATCAGATCTCTAAACAATTACACATCATCAACGGTGTTTTCAAATGCAATGAGTCAAAAGTTACTTTTGGCCAGTGCTAAAATGAACGATATCGCGCAGGCAACTGTACTCTAGAGTCAAGATCTCAAGAGAATAAAAAATAGTATAAGGATACCTCACTCCCATAAGGTGTGTGGAGCCAGAGCTAGTGCCGTCATTGATAGGCCATTTTCTATTTCAAGCTTCAATCATCACAACTCTATTAGCCTACTGAGTATTCATACATTATATTCAACCATTAAAACATGAAATAAATTATACATGGACCGTGCATGAAGAGGAGGTTAAATTTCCAATTCAATAGTGGGAGCCCACAGTCAGAATTTGGTCCTGGGCCCGGCTATGAGATGTGGCGGCCCTGCATCATATACCTTATGACCTTCCTCCAACATCTCAACCTCAGTTTGTTCTTGCAGCGGACTACAAACCTCCAGGACTGGAGAAGTGATTTGATCTAGTAACATTATTTACCTTATGACCTTCCTCCAACATTTCAACCTTGGTTTGTTCTTGCAGCGGACTACAAGCCTCCAGGACTGGAGAAGTGATTTGATCTAGTAACATTATTTACCTTATGACCTTCCACCAACATCTCAACCTTGGTTTGTTCTTGCAGCGGACTACAAGCCTCCAGAACCAGAGAAATATGTAGACCCAATCATGATCGCCATCCTTGTGGCGATGTGTCTGATGTTCATCATCATCTGTGTCGTTCTTCGTCTCTTCAGCAAGTAAGTCCTTGCTTATTTCTAAGTTGAACTGCAATGTTTGTATTTTTTTCATCTTATATTTTTTAACGTATGTTTATTTAGAAAAGAGTGGTTAACAATTAGCCGATATAAGATCTGAAATGGAGTAGCACAGAACATAAAAAGGGTGGCAAAACACATGATATTTCATCCCTAAAATAGACATATTCTCAGATGAGAGGGACAGAACAGAAGTACTGTCAGATAGAACATAATAGAATTTTAATTCAGCTTCATAATATAACTTTAAATTATGTTGAAAATTGAAAGTCAAAATTAATATTTCCCTCGGCGAACTGGAATTAATTTGTGGAAGAAGGTTTATGTGATTAATATTTCATGGTTTAAAAAGGTGTTTTCCTCAATTTAATTATAACCATTGACTTTACTTATAAGATATAAGATATAAGAGATGTAAAGTCAATGTTATAACTGCCTACATACCAAAGATATTATAACAATACTAGGTAATTTAATGTAAGGGGGGAACCTCTCTTTGATCTTATATTTCCTCAATCCTTCTTTCAGTATCCCCTCCCCTCTCCCAAACAAAAACTAGTCAATAGTCAAAATTAAAATAAAACAACTAAAGGGTACACTCTACGATGGCTTCATTTTCAAGTGCTTTTTAGTGCACAATTGTTTGCCTCTAAGAATATCCCTGACAAACCACTTTAAATTTTCAGGTTAAAATTGTATTCATACACAGCTTTCAGTTATGCAAATGTGTTAAAACATCAACCCGAAATCACAGATACACAATACAATTAACTAATACTAACACCACCTATTGCTACTTTCGTGTATCAAAGCTCCAAATTTAGTCTTGGCAGTTAGGGATACTTGGTTACAGGTATATTTTTTAACAGTAATAATCTGTTAAAAGGCAAAAAATTTTAACACTCTTTTATTTTAAGTTAATCGTATATTACATTACTAGACTGGTAAGTTCTCTTTTATCGGACAAGCATGATAGATTTTCACACGAGTTTGGTAAAATTCACCGGGCGTGTGATGTACAATACTTCATATCATACTACCCAGAGAAACACATTTAATCATAATTTATTTTTTGCATAAACCACTACTTTTCTCAATTCTTCAAACCTAACCTACGATTAACAAACATTTGCTACTGTTACCAGTGCTGCCACTACATTCCTCTAGAATAACCTATTAAAATATGCATTAAACGTCAGTTATCGGCAAAGAGTAACTTTCCAGCCAAGAGTAAGGCATAGAAAACAGATGTTTCTGTGTGTTATGACGTTAATAAATAATGTACATGATATAAAAATATGCTATAATCAGATAGAGCACACAAAATATGTCTTAAAATAATGACTCAAGTAACAAAAAAATCCTGAAATTTGCGACTTTAAAAAAAATTTTGGAAACAAACATCAAACATTTCAGCAACTAGGTAAGTGTTTTTAATATGTTTCTCCATTTAATCAATGATAAAAACCATCTGCAAATTATTAAGCATCAAAATGAGCTACATTGAATATTCACACCATTATTAAATTCTATTTAATGATTTTAAAATTAGATCTTATGTTCAGTGTAATCAGGCATATTCCTGTACCTGTCAAAACTATACTAGATCCTAAATTTTACACTGGGCGCTAAGGAAAATATCACTGTAATAACGTTGACAAACTTCTCATAACCTAAAAACACTGTGAGTGCTTCCCCAAGTGTAATGTGAAACTCTGGTCCACAACGACACCTGTCTCCGAGAGAGGTGATAAAACAATTATGATGAATTTCCTACAAGTTCCTGCATCCTACTACTATCCGACTTACTACTCTTCCAGGCTCTTACATTTATTTAACCAACTCAGCTACTCTTTAAGGTTAATACCATTGTTAAATCATCTTAATTTTTTTTAAGTCTTATTTCTATAATGCAATAACTTAATGTAAAATCCCACATGTCAACATGACACATGTAAACACATGTAAACACATGTAAACTCATGACTTCAGCAAAAGTATGTATTGCAAATATTTATTACTAAGCCATCAGAATTTTAAACCAATTCAGAATTTTTCAGACCAATTCAGAGCATTTAAGCTAAATGTTTAATTTAATTAATTTTTAATTTTAATTTTTTAATTGTTTAAAATCAATTTCATGTTGATCATTATACCATGTATGAGAAGAAATATTAGGAGAACTGGTGTGAAAAAAAAAAATAGGCTATGGCAGTTATTGATATGTTAATATCAAACGATATACTTTGTGTTTTTCATATATTTTTCCCTAATCATGGGAAAGGTCTTATTCCCCATGTCTTTCAATATTTAAAGGGCGAGATGAAAGGGGAGTTATGGCAAATAAAAGACTAAAACATGATACAATGACAGTATAGTATACTATTACGTTACTAGACCGGTAAGTATGTACTCTTTTACTGGACGAGCATGATAGTTCATGTTTTTAACTTCATGTTTTTTGCTTTATTTGTATGTATGGATTATCTTCATTTCCATAAGTTCAGCAGATTGTATTGGATGCCAGAATAACTATGTTTAAAATCACTGTTAATACAAGCTTCTCGGCATAAATTTTTGATCTATTAAGTTTTTAGTTTGTCGAACTTAAGTGATTACCTAAAAGCCGTACAAGTTTATACTAGTTAAAGTTGACTAAT
Source organism: Flexamia atlantica (assembly GCA_035578135.1). Classification (NCBI taxonomy): domain Eukaryota; kingdom Metazoa; phylum Arthropoda; class Insecta; order Hemiptera; family Cicadellidae; genus Flexamia; species Flexamia atlantica. Next base: position 44,398,449 of record JAQJVK010000007.1, on the reverse strand, counting down.
GAACTAATAATTCAACTTTTTGCAACTTAGAACTAAATTATTTTATTAAGATTTTAATGTGATTTATGAGTAAATTCAATGAATAATTTTGACTAGTAGCTGTACAGCTCCATAGTTATTCATGGTTCTTACCGCAGCTACACCGAACTAATACCTTCCTGACATGAATGACCGACTCATTTATCAATTAATGCGTGTAATGATTCAAACGCAGCAGACCACAGTTAATGTAGGTATGACGACGGACCAGCTATCTAAAATACATCGCCTGTCCACCTCGCTTCAAAATGTGGTTGCGACTTGTTTAGCGAGGACTGTAAAATATTCATTGATTTTGTTTAGAGAGGGTGAATTTTGGTTATGTGAGGGCTAAGATATATACTTAACAATCCTTATAGCTACATTAACATGTTAAAGTTTCTGTTAGTATTTTTATTTTGGGAATGTGGATTTTCATTTCTTATTTTGATGGTGTTATTTATCTATCACTCATTCTTTACATAGTATACTGAAGGGATCATTGTTGTTATAATTTATACACTTCCCTTTGAAAAGAGGAAGGTTTGTGTGCAGAAAGGTTTGCAAACGGGATCTAAGTGGCTGAATGGAATAATTTAAACTTTGGAAATAATTCTTTTCTAGCTCATTAACATTTTCTATGCATGTCCCACCAACCAAAAGAACCTAATTTGTAAACAAATTAACAGTCGACTGCCTCTTATCTGAACACCTTTTAACCGAACATCGTTCAACTGGACTGATATCTGTGGAAATGGCATCTTTTTAACTTTATGACTTTTATCACACATCGATTCAATTGGCCTTGATCAGCAGGAAATGGACAGAACTGTATCGACAATCCTCATGGGAAAGATTTGAGAAATAGTATCTTGGACCCGTCACAAATCACAATGGTTGATTGTTTGATAAAGATACAACGCCTAAACATATTTTCTGGTGTTTTTTGTTGTATTTTAACGTTCAAATAGTGTTTGCTGTCGATTTTACTATTTCTTCCCAATAACTACTTTTCTAAAAGACAGAACGCCTAAACATATTTTCTGGTGTTTTTTGTTGTTTATTTGTATTCTTTAAATAGTGTTTACTGTCGATTTTATTATTTTTCCTCGATAATCACTATTGGCTTATACAGGATGCCAATACTGTATAAGCCAATACTGTACTGCTGTAGGCCAATACTGTTGTTGATGTTATAGTTCAAAGGGTTTTTGGGAACATCAATTTAACCCGAAGAACCGTTAACCAGATAGTCTCGGTCCCGAGAAGTCCGTTCAAAGGGGAGTCTACCGTATTCGAAAACTTCAAATAAATTAATATGGGTCTTGGGTTGTCAAGTTTGTTATATGATTAACTAAAAATTCAATCAAAAGAATCACAATGAAGGACATAAGTCGCAAACAAGGGGAGGGAGGCAATGCTCCTCTCCGGCTCTTATTTCAACAGGGTACTGTCTTAATGATGTTTTCATTCATTATAATATCAGTAGCCCTTGTTATGACTTTTATAAATAATAGATTTAATTTAATTTAGGGTTGAGATTGAGGTGGAGTAATTACAGAGTTTTCCAAAAACTGATATAATATGTTGAATAGTTGTTTTATTAACTATTGTAAATTGTATACTGTTTTCAAGGTCTTACCAAAAAAAACAATTTTGTGGAAACAGTATTCCGTGGTTTTAAAAATGCAGGGAATATTATGTAGATATAATAAACCATTTTACATTTTTTTGTTCTGATCCAATTATTAATCCTTGAAATTTTAACTGTAAAATTTGTTGGCACATGCCATTCCTTTTAAAATGAAAGTTTTACCAAAAAATTAATTTTTCAAAAATTAAATATTAAATATTAATCATTAAAACCTTATTTTAAACCCAATCAAACATCATCTTCTGATGACTTTAAGTCTGTTATTTTTACAAACTGAATCTCCCACACAAAGTTGTTATGTACATGTTGTAAGCACAGTAATGTAATTAAACAACAATTTTTTTTCATCTTTGCTGTATGTACAGTTAAAAGAGAGAGAGAGAGATAAAGTCAAATGTTCATTTGAAGTAATCTGCACCTGGGGCAAGAAATTAGGTTGGAGGCAGTGGTATTCTATCAAGGTTTTCTTTGTTATATTAACACTTGCTGCTAAAGTAAAATTAATTTTTAATAAAGATAGTGTGCATTCATCACAGAAAGGTGTAAGATAAAAGAACTGGTGAAATTAAGAACTGGATGTACTAAGAAAAATAATATAAGAATATTAAAATCATTTAATTCTTTTTTTAAAGTAGTAAAATGTGGAATAGATTTCAGTTTACTTTTTGTATTTGCTTGAAATAAACAGACATTATAAGCTGCAGTTAATTTTTATAATCAACCAGTTTATACTTTGTTGATATTCTTGTTTCTTAGTGCTCTTATACTGTATAATATTGTCTCAATCAGTATGTAATGACAGTTGTTTAATATACTGGATATAAATATGTTCTGCCTTAAAACAATATATGGTATATATTATATTGAGCATTCTAAGAAAGTGTTCTAAGATGTTTTTAATATATGTCCGGTGTTCTTAATTTCAAGATAAATGGTCATATTACAGACAAATATAAAAGACTAATACTTTAGAAAACTGTTATTGTGGCATTTGGCTTTTTGATATCAAGCCTTATACAAAATCTGTAAAATAACTTTAAGAATTTCAGGTTGTTGGAAAATGTTGTGTTTAATACTTTATAGAATGGAATATGACCTGTAAGAAGCTGCTTTATTTTTTATCAACATACCGAAAGACATCGACACACCAAAAGACATCTCTTCATAAACTTATCAAATATTTACAGCTGATAAAGATCATAAAATTCAGTAAATTTATTGTTTACAATTTGGAAATCCTCTTGCCATATGCAATTTTGGGATTATTTATTCACATTACCGATGATGAGAATAATCTCCTCTCCTATCCAGGTATATTATTCATAAGACTTTTTTCACTTTCTGTAAGGAAATGAAAGACATAAAGACGAAACTGAGTGAAAAGCAAGGTACCTCAGTATCATGATGTTCAGGAATGATCAACGAGAATGTCGCTCATCTGAGAGCTTGTCGCTGAGCGACGAGCATTTCTGGTTATTGCCTTTCAACGCTGAGAGCTTCTTAAGATGCTCACAAGCTTCGGTTTATGGTCACGTATTTTCTATGTACCCCAAGGCTCCATTATTTTAACTAACGGATGGTATTATTAAGATGATACTTGTAGAACAGTTGTCCTGGAACTGAATAAGTATTTTATCGTAGTTTAGTTTTCATTTTTTTGCTTTTTTGTCAAAATAAATATGATGTGGAAATGATTGGTGTGAATGTAGGTAAATTGCAAATGGCTAAGGAATTGGTCTTGGTCAGTAACGGATCTGTTCATACCATATTTTTCATTTTACTCTAATTAATCTTGAAACTCCCCCTTACAGATTTTGGCATCTGATTAAATGATGAATCGAATGTCCTACTCTCTGAATATCTGGCCTCCCATAAAATTATCATGTTCATAATGAAGAAAATTAATAAGTGGAATTAAAGATATAAGTTGGTACCTAAAACAATAATTTTAATCAGTTGCCCATACTAGGGGATTATGAGAAAGAAAATTCAATGTTTTAGTCTATTAGTGAAAACAAACTACTTTAATGGTAAGGAAAGACATTACTGTCTCTAGTTTTATATGGTACATTACTTATTAAGATCCATTTAAGCTACTTCGAATAAATTTTGTACAAATTTCTTTTCGTATAGAATATAGGTATATATAACTTAATTTACCTCTAGTTCATGTAAATTAAAATTTTAGATGTGTTTGCTTAATTTATATAAGTATATAATTAGTGAATCTCATTAAATTTCGCCACATAAGAGAACAATGAAAAGCAATTTAAAGAGCAATTTAAAGCGGTTTGATTGCAAAGAATTGAATGACTTTTTTTTAATTATGTCAATTGGCATGAAGTAGATTGAGGGATAAAACTTTTAAAAAACTGAATTGCAGATATTATACAGGGTATTTTTTTAAGTTTCTTCTTTACTTATTTAAAATAAAATAAATGTTAGAATTCAGTTTGCTGGAAACGTCTCTCACTGATGAGGTGAATATTTCACACATGAAAATTTCACACCTGCATCAACCTCTCATTCACCCGAAGGGTGTACCCAGGGGGGGGATATCGGGATATATCCCCCCCCAAATCTTTGGGGATGTTGGGAAATTTTTGGGAAAATTAATATTTCGTTCATAATGAAGGTGGTGGTATCACTAAACTTGTCGTAAAACACTACACATTAATTAATAAACTTTTATAAGGGTTTTAAATGGTTACATTCTATTATTTTAAAGATAATTGATTCGGGGATTATATATTGGGTTAGGGTATATTTATCTATTGTGGTTATCGTGAGTAATTTGCGGGTGTAGGCCTATAAGAACATAAGGCAAGCAAAAACTTCTGATGACAACAGTGGCCATGGAGTCCGCAATGTTGCCACCATCGCCATTGTCATCAGATGTGGCAAAAGACTCATCATATTTCGTGAAATATTCATGGTAAAAAAATCACGATATTAAAATGCGGCAGACGATTATTGTCGTCTTTTACACCGTTGTCTTTACTCTATTCGTCTGTCGGACGATCTCGTAGCAGCGTCACGGCAGACGAAAATCTCCCTACGTTGCGTGAAAACCAAGACTAGCCGTCAAATCTAAGCAGATTTGTGATAAGTCTGTCAAATTTTGAAGATCAAACTTATTCCAGTGATCTCCACTATTCGACGTAGCCTACCACTAATATGTCATTGATTATTATCGGCATTCAATGCTTGCATGTACATCATAGCTTTGCGGTTGCGTTCTGGGACTTGAGAAACTCTACAGAGGTGAGGCAACCTACATTTTCTAATTCTATTGATCAACCTCGCTCGGATAATCTAGGATCCGGATATTTCAGGTCCAGAAGGTCCCAGGTGTGCAATAAATGAGAATGCGAGATATAATTTTTACTTTGAGATTAAATAGAACAAAATATTTTTTTCCAAGGTTAAGAACGTATAATTCTTGAATTACTTTCTCACCTGTCTTTTAATGTTAGGCCTACTATATAAATATGCTAATTTCTTTGATTATGTAAAACCATTTTGCTAAAATTCCTATATGATCTAAAATTTTCAGAATTTAATCTGTGAGCAGCCTCAAATCAGTTCAAATTTCGGGTGTTACTCTATCTGTTGTTATGCCTCTACAGATTGCCTAAAAACGTGAATTTACAGTTGTAATTTATGAAAAATTTCCGGGGGAGGACCCCCGGACCCCTCCCCTTCTTGGGGGGTATTCCATACCCCCCCGGCCCCCCGGTATATCCCCCTCCGAAAATAAACCCTGCGTACACCACTGTTCACCCCCACCCCTTATATAAAAATTTTAAGTGGTAAGGTACCCTTTTTCATACATAAAATTAAAGAAACCCTTGTACATATCAAAGGTTTGTGAAATATCAAGTTAAAAGAGAAGAGAACTGAAAACTTTTTCCTGAAAGAAATTAAGAATTACAATACAAGTTTTAAGATATTACTATATTAATAACTTGTATAAGTATTTGTTGCTATAATCAATAAATATCTTGAGAACGTGTGATGTGATTTTAAACTTTCTTTCAGAAAAATGTTTCTTTTTTCAATTGTTTTAATTTGATATGTCACAAGGGTAACTACCGCATTTACAAATTTTAAAGTCAGGGTTAGGGTGAGAAGAGGGTCGAGGAGGGTCGAGGAGGGAGTAAAATATTATCAGGAAAATTACCTGCCCCAATGATGTTAGTTGTTTCCCTCAATCAGCATGCCAGAATCTCTTTTGAAGTTTTAATAAGTAAAGATTTAATAAAGATTACATTGGTGAAAACACGCTTTGTTTGACTTTTAATTAATGTTGATACCAAGAACGAAACGCGGCGTTGATGTTGGTTATCTTAAGAACGAATGGTTATCTCAAGAACGCATGATAAAATTTTAATTATCCTTTTATCAACATTTTTTCCTTTTTTGATGTATTACATATCTTATCATTTACAAGTTGCAAGCTAGGGGTGGGGGTGAAGAGGTTGATGCTGGGATGAAATGTTCATGTGTAAAACTTATACCTCATCGTGATAGACATTCCCAGCAAACTGAATACCAGAATCTACTTTGGTTTTTAAATCAATAAAGAAGCAGCTTTAAAAAAAAACACCCTGTTTAAAAGCAAGGCACAATGTTCACACAAACCATGTATATTTTCAAAAGTTAATGTTATTTAATATTTAATGGATAAAGTGGGATTTCCCAATGGAAAAGAGGAGGGGAAAAGCTGTGGATAAATGTAATATTGAATTCCAATCTTATACTGTTGTAGGATTGGTAGACAATAGACAGGATCATATTACCACTGCTAATATGATATTGATAGGGTATTGATTTTCATGTTTTAATTATACAATTAATTACCTATTTACTGGCCATTTCAGAGACTGGAATTGATATAGGCCTAATGAATATATTTGGTACAGATAAACTTGCCACAGGCATAATTTTGGGGAAGAGAGAAGAGAATAACTTATTTGATTTGTTTTAACATTTAGTGGAAAACAATTCTTACTTTGCTTCTTCTCTTTAACTGAAATGCTCAAGACTTGTGAAGTTAAACAATATCCATTGGTATTGGTGTTCTTAAGAAACAGTATAATTTTTATACTTTGAAAAAATGTAGGTTTATGTTTTATCACATTAGTAATAAGTTTAGCAGAGAGAAAAAAACGTGAAATAGAGACATGAGGAATAGAGGTGTAATTTTCAAGTTGATATGTTATTGACAATGATAACATTTTCAACTTATATGAACATAATTTAAATTCTATTTCATAGGAATCTCATCTCACAAAGTAAATGTGATCAGATAGGTTTATCGTTACGACTAAATCGTGTTGTTACTTTCGGAAGATACCTTGATGATCTTTGCCCTAAGGGAAATCTCAACCCCCCTCTCTAACCAACCCCCTCACACCCCTCTTCACCTCCTCTTTTTCAAATTGACTTTTCAATACTTCAGAATGCAGGCCATAATGTGAAGGTAATAAAACATATGCTGGAAGATCTTATCTCTTCTGCTACAGAATGTATGTTTGCAAAAGATAAACATCTAAGAAAATCAAATCTTCAGTATCAAAAGATAAAACGAGTTAAGTAACAATAATCCATAAATGTTGAAAAGAAATTCTTCAACTAACCAAATTTAAAGTTTCATCTTTATTAGTTGTACCCAAGAACTGAAAATTATGTTCTATTGTAACAACAATACAACAAGCGAAACATTATATTTTGGAATGTATATTATAATTTAAAACAAACTTTAAATTACAAATCGGAACTACAATACATCAGTATAACACAAGAAGGAAAATGGAAAAAATCTGGATAAACATAGATAAGAATTCTTCATCAAGAAAACTACCTACTGAGGGAATACATTTTGTAAAGCACTCCCAGATGAACTAAGATTAGAAAGCAATTAAAATAAATTAAACTTCAAATTAATATCTTTCATATTAGATGAATATTTATATTCTCTTCAGGAGATTTAAGATAAAAATTAGATGTAACATGCATTTAGGGTTGGTGGACCTTGGTCCTATGTATATTTTTAACATTAGTCTGAAGCCATTTATTCTATTTTATGTACAAAGACAAATATAGATGTTTGATTGAATGATAGGTTTAATTGTAAAATAAGGGTTTAAACGAAAATAAACTTAAAATTAATTGAATTACATTTTGCAGCCTATACTCTACTAAAAAAAAAAATCATCCAATGTTTCAGCCAACAATTCTTACACATTATAAACTATACTAGGACTACACCATAGTGTTTCATGTTTAGATTAGAGAGAAGAAGTCTAATTAGGATTAATGGTGTGTTGATTTCCCTCGGTCAGTTGTTGAATGAGAGTCATAACCCTACCCAGTAGGTATGCATAATTGACTCGAATTGCTTGGCTTCTGTGCTACAATATTCGCCAATCCTGACCATACCATCAATTTTATACCCTACGGTAGAATAATTTTCGAAACAAACCTGATATTACGCCGATACTGGATACTTTATTTTAACAGACAAAAATACCTATGTTTTTTGTAGTGTTGCGTAGGTAATGAGATTAAGAGGACATTCATGCAATGTTTACCCTTTATACAGTTTATAATCATGAGGGGATTTATGGGAAATAATAATATATACATTTGCATATATACAGGGTGTTTTTTTAAACACAACCCATTTTTAAGATTGAATAATGCACATATAAATATGAAATGAGAATTGTTTTATTGAGTTTTACATTTTATACAATCTATTATTTAAGTTTGATCACATTTAGTTTACATTATGTGCTCAAACAGTCCGCCATTGGCATTTGTATAAAGTTATGCTCTTTCAATCAAATTTCCGAATAAGTGTTGCAAGGTGCCCCTTTGAATTTCCTGCATTAAATTTGTTAGGTTTGTTTTGAGGTGCTGAATATCCTGTTAATTGTTTTCGTAGGCCTTACTTTATGTATCCCCAAATAAAATAATATAGTGGGGTCAAATCCGGGGTCTTGGGGGGAAATAATCCTTCACTGATAAAATCAAGTTTTGGGTTGCGATTTTAATGTGTGTGTCTTTAAGCATGATAACTTGCTTAAAAATGGTCCGATCTGAATGAAATTTGCCACAGACATGTAAAGCAGTAATTATCCTACGAAAACAATTCACAATATATTCAGCACCTCAAAACAAACATAACAAATTTAATCCAAGGAATTTAAAGAGGTGCCTTGCAACACATGTTCGGGAGTTTGATGAAGAGAACATACTTTTTACAAATGCCAATGGCGGACTGTTTGAGCACATAATGTAAACTAAATGTGATCAAACTTAAATAATAGGCTGTATAAAATGTAAAGATCAATAAAACAATACTCATTACACATTCATATGTGCATTATTCAATCTTAAAAATGGGTTGTGTTTAAAAAAAAAAACACCCTGTATAAATATATAAATATATATATGTGTATTTGTGTATATGCGTGTGTGTGTGCATGTGTGTGTGTGTATGTAGTGTATGTATTGTTTGTTGTATGTGTATGTGTATGTAGTGTATGTGTGTATTGTTTGTTGTTATCATCTAGTTATTCCATTACATTATTCTATATAATGAACAAATTTTGGTTTTAAATGTTCATATTTGATTAATAAGGGGTTCAGGGTTAGTTTAAATATTTTTTTTTACTTGAGTTAGTTTGTAAAACATGATTAATGACCCAAGCTCGCAAATGAAGACCTTTTTATTTATTATTTGAATAGAATTATGGAATCGTGTCTGAATTAATTTAGCATACGTTCAAAATTCAATATATTCCAATACTGTTTAAGAATACATCTCATCAAAGGAAGAGTAGAGACTTAACTAATTAACTGGAAGATGCACTTAACTGGAAAATCATATCAAAAACTACTAAATTATAAAAATTACTACCTTAATAAAGCAGTAACTCCTGAGTTATTGTTCCAAGTTTATTCCATTAGTTATCGTTATTATTTTCCAGTTGAGTTTATTAAGTAATAAAAAACTGATTTCTTGAAATGTTTTTCATGTTGTTGCTCTTTATTGGCTTTTACACTTCCAGAAGTGTTGTTCTGTGGATGGGTTGGTGCAGAATGTTTCAACTGTGGGTGTTATACTCATGACATGACTATGATTGTTATAAAAAAATATTTGAGGATTGGACTTAACAAGAGGCTCTGAAAGATTGACAAAGAGAGGAAAGGAGGAATCTGAAGTTGGCACAAGTGTTCTTGATATTTCGCATGTTCTTGCATTTTCATTCAAATCTGCTCAAATTTTACTCTTGATGGTTTTCTTAACTTTTCGAGAGACCTTTGGATCCATTTCCTGTATTTTTTAGTATAAGTGATTACAGTTTCATGTTCTGTTGAAGGAGTTTGACTTTTACACATTACTAATTCATTTAAAAAATTACAAACATATTTAGATTTTGATTTTTGCCTATTCAGTGATGGCAAGTGTCCGCTAAAGTCAAAAACATTGAAAAAACTCACCATAACCAACTATGAATTCCGAAAAAAATATCTTTCTTTTCGTTAAAAATAATACGAAAATTACAGTTGTGTCTCTGGATAACAGATCTCTGTTTTACATCATAATCCTTTAAATAATTAGAATCTCACTAATCCAAACCTCTATAATTAATATGATTTGTCAGTTTGCTTTGAAAAACCTCTAATATTAGAAACATAATACACCAGTGACTCAAAGCCTCTAAAATTTGAATATTCGTCAACTCGAGCCTCTAGAATTTGAATTTTGTTGCCTTAGTTCAAAATGTTCCCTCTAAAATTTGAAGTCAGCCTCTACAGTTTGAACTGAGAGCACCGTAGGCTGCAAGCCTCTGTAATTCAAACTAAGCAAAAAGGAAAAACTATTGTAACCCTGTGCTCTGAACTCATTTGCACGTTTTTTTGTAATGTTGAATGTGCTTATAAATAGATAAACCTCCATAATTCAAATTTCATGCACCATAACCTCTATAGTTAAATCCCTTGATATTTCAAACTTCCTATAACTCAAAATAAATTGGCTGTCCCCTGAATTGTATTTTAAATAATTGAGGTTCCACTATAAAATTTTCACTGAAATCCTTATCAGAAAAAAAACATAAGAACAATAAAATTCCTACATAAGAAAAATAAAATTTCAAAAATAAAAATATTCATCATGTAAATCAACTTCGTGAAGGAACAACTATTAATAAACCATTCTGTGTATAAAGTGTAACGTTATTCAGTATATTTTATTTAATATTGAAAAATTCATGCACAAACTCAGCTTTGCTCTTGTTGATTGATGTAAATAATAGTTAGCAACCAAGGACAATCAATTTATCATTCATTAAAATAAAATAACATGTTTTTTTATAGTTTAATCATCAAACTTTTTTTAATATCGTTATTTTAAAATTATAATTTAGAAATCCTCTGACACTAGTGATTTCCAGTGGTGCAAAGAGGGGAAGCTGCAAGTTATGAAACAGCCCCTATTGAAAGTGGGGTCTGGGGGTGCAAACCTGGAAATTTGTTGGAAATTAGAAACATAAACTTGCATTTTTTTGCCATCTAGAGTCATTAAATCCAAAGTGATAGAGGCTGGTACTTAGTCGGATGCAGAAAAATTCAGATATCAGGGATTTTGGTAAAATGCCCATTTAAACAAATTAGTCTGACATTACTGTCCACGAGAGTTAAGAAGTCTCCTGAGTCCTCTTGGTCTGTTCGAAAAATGCAGGCGCTTGTTACTCAGCGCCTGCATTTTTTGTTTTTAACATTGCTGTTAAACACAAACCCAGTTGTTTAATATGTGTAGTTGTCTTTCATGGTCATTCGCGTCATTAGCTAAGTTAGTACTGCCATTTTTCATTGTGATTGGTATATTCATGCCGTTTCCGGTTTTACAGCTGTTCACGTCTCTTAATACTCCTGCCATTTACCTGTGATTAATAAAACCGCACGGTTGATTTTTACGGCTGCTTACAAATAATTTATTAAATTTATGTTTATGTATTTATTTTTCTTCTAAGCCAAAAAAACATATGCTCGGTTTAAAAGTATGTTAATTTTTTATGAATTTTATGGTAAAGGGGGATATATATAATCTGGTTCCCCCCAAGGTAACCAGATGAAAACTTCTTCAGGGAGGACAGTTGGGTTAAAAAAGGAGGATATTTACAGAAAGAGAAGGACAGTGTTAATATAATTCTAATAATTTTTGTTAAAAGGCCTAAGTATGCAATTAATTAATATAGTAGTACAACTAATCCTACTAATATTGTAATTTTATTGTACTTTTAGTACTACTAATATTGTAAGTTGAAATTTTGTAAATTTTTCATATTATGTAAGTCAGCTCAAAAACGTATCCATCCAGACGAATGCAAATCAATAAACCTAATTTTAATTGACAGATACAAAAACAGTGCAGGAGCAATACTAGCTGTTTTGAATCTATTTGAACATGAGGGAAGCCATGGGTAACATCTAGTAGTCTTTTACTATATGTTACAAATACAAAGATACTTTTTTGTATGAAATATTTCTAAAAAAAATCACTCCTCTTGGTTTTGTTTTTGTAAGCAGAAAAGTAAAAGGAATGCCTTTTTATGGCTTTAAACTTACCAATTATTGATACCCAGGGTCAGATTTTGCTAAATGTTTGCAAGAGGTCACATTTTAGCGAAAGCTGGACTTTCAATACATATTCAAAAGCCGGGAGGACAGGAGGACAATCGTTAATAGAAGGACATGAACTCCTAGAAACGGATGGCTGGTCACCCTGTTCACCCCCTACCAAAGCCACTGCTTCTGTACAAGAATTGAAATATCTACGCCAATTAAAAAGTGTTTAGTTGACAGGAGAGGTCTCGACTTTGCTCAAGAGGTTTTAAAAACTTTGGTAATTAGGCAGGAGTTTTGGCTTAGAGCCTTTTACAAAATGTTTATTTCCATTAATGAAGTGTTAATTACTTAATCATTCTATTCCAATCATAGCGGTACAAAATATTTTTCCCTCTTTTCTAATATTTTTTATACCGTTTTATCTTTTAATTATTTAATTAATGGGTAAAGTGTTCACTTCTTTACTATCTTCAATGGGTCTTGAAATGGCTAATCTAGATTGATGGAACTTTTCTAACCAATCCATATAAATTACTGTGCTATTAATTAGTTAAATTTACTTATCATCAATTTTAATCAATGTTCCTCTGAGTATAATCATGAATTGTCTGTTTTTTAAACATAAGATATTCGTACTACAGAATAACCTCACTAATTCAACCTCGATAATTAAAAAACCTCTACAAATAGTAGATTTTTTTGTTCCCTTTAAAAACCTCGAATAATCAAAAAATAATACACCTATAATTCTAAATGATTTCACGATGTTGCCTTTGAAATTTGAATATTTATCCCCTCTAGCCTCTAGAATTTAAATTTTGTTGCTGTGCTTCGAAACACTACCTCTTAAATTCAAAGAAACCCTCTACTAGGGAATCCAATCCCGGCCGATATTTTCAATTCCGGGATCCCGGGACCAATCCTGGGATTGAACTTACATAGTATTTAACGATATTAAAAAAAGATTTATTATAATTTTGTATATAGGTATCGTAATTATAGGGCAATACATGAATCAGTTTTACTTTTAGTTACTTTAAAGTTGTAAACTTTTAAATTTTTCAAAATAAAAATTTCAAAGTTACGACTTGATTACAATTACAAATTAACATATGGTCAACAATAAAATATGCAAAAGAATTATAGACATATTGATTTAATCATAAGTTAAAGAAAGTCGTATACACAATATGGATACATTTATTCACTTGGTTAAATATTTATTAGAAATAAAAGTAAAACTTCGCTTGGAAAGCTGTAAAGTAAAATGAAACATAAAACTACAACAAAAATAATTTAAATAATTATAAGAGCATGATAATGAAACTTAAAGGCCATATTAATATAGCTTACTGTATTAGAAACAAATTAAAACCTTTTTGCAAAATCTTTTAACCTAAAAAAATATAAACTGAAAACCATCACTTACATAGTTAGACTGAACGCACATCAAACCATTATTTACTTGACTGAAAATGTCATTTGTCAAGGATCTTTTAGCTATAGTAGTTTAGCAGCTAAAACTGATGGTAACATAATGAACATAGATTTTACACATGAATTTGATAGTCCCGAAAATCCCGGGATCGAGCCTAAGAATCATGGGATTGGATGTGCCCTAAAACCATGCGGGATCCCGGGATTGGACTCACTACCCTCTACAGTTCGAACTGAGACCACCGTTAAGCCTCTGAATTTGAATTAAGGACTAAAAGCAAAACGTGTTGAATCATTTACTAGTGCAATCCTGTACTCAGAATCCTTAAGCGAGTTTTCTGTTCAAAGTTGAACATGTTTGTAAACAGACAGACCTCCATAAGTCGAATTTCATTCATAATAACCTCTATAATCCAAACCCTCGATAATTCAACCTTCCTATAGTTCGAAATAAACTGGTTGTCCCCTTAAATTTGAATAAGTAAGGTTCTACTGTATATAATATTAGAAAAAAAAACTACTAACTTAGTCTTCCAGATACTATTTGGAAAAAATACAATCACGAGAACTGATAAAAAATATGTAAATTTCACGTTTTTTTTATTGCCTTCTGATGTTAAACGTCAACATGCGTCAAGTACAAACAACTACATGCAAAGATGAATGAGGCTTATAAGTTGGAGGAAAATATTTGGAGGAAGAAACAAAACATAGGGAACCAGTAAATCAACAAATTATCCCACATTTAATATACAGTAGGTCATGTAACAGGCTATACTAACTTTGATTCATTGACAATTCTTTAGTAAACGCTCTATTGGATGTTAACGAATCAAGAATAGTAACCTTTTTATTGCACATGATTCATGAGACTGTCATAATGAATAAATTAGGTCAGCTAATACAAACCCAAAAGTTCAGATTTAAAATAATATTGGATACAAATACAATCATAACATTAAATTTAAAAAAACACTATAATAAAATACAAGTATTATTAGTTTGTATTAGTAGTTTATATTACATACTACTACCACAACTTCGTTATTACCACATCATCGGTGAGACCTCCTTGCACTGCTGAATTCTTATAATTTTTTAACATGACTTTTAATGCCTGAGACAGTGTAAAAAAACAGTAATTGGTGATTGTTTTCCCAAAGCTGCCTCAGCTTACTTAGCGAATCTTTAGTTGATACATTAAAATGGAGATTCTTTAAGGAACTAATATACTTACTCAGGACTTGTTCTAAGAAGTTTCCTTAACTCGTTATAGCTAGTATTAATTGGTACTGACCAATAGCTACAGCTATCATCACAAACTTAAAAATTATAAATTGAAATTTTTAATATTAGAATTCTACTAAAATTTACTCACCCAAAATATTGACCAATAGCTACAGCTATCATCACAAACTTAAAAATTATAAATTGAAATTTTTAATTTTAGGATTCTACTAAAATTTACTCACCCAAAATATGTTTAAAAGGCTCTTGTGGTAAGTTAAATGTGGCGGCTGCACTTTGAGCTGATTATGCGAGGTAACTGTCTCACAGTTTAATTATCTCGAATGAACTGAAACTCCCTTAGTTCTGGTCCAAAGTTTGGAACTTGCAGGCCATTCAACAATAGTCATCCCAACTTCAGGTTAGTTGTTTGTTTGTTGAGTGTACACCTCTGTCCGTTAGTTTGTGTACGGCAACAATTAGAATTTAAAAACTTTCATCAAAGTTTTAGTATTGTTTTTAATAATTATAATATTCTTTCAGCAAATTTATCCTTAAGGGAGAAAGCTATTACCTTGGGTGTGGGCCTTGGGTGTGGGCCTTATTACCTTGGGTGATAAGGCCTAAGGCTGGGACCCTAGTAGCTTTTTGCTTTGGGGTCCCCAATCAGGTGCCAAAAACACCAGGTACATTTTTAGATAGTCTACCACACCTACATATCTATACAGTAATAAATCAATAAACAGTACACTCTCAATTATCCGAATATGTCAGGACCTCAAGAAGCTATGGATAATTCGGAGGCTGCTTATATTTTGAGGTTAAATTGTTATGATACCACATTAGTAAGTGTAATGCTAATAAAATATTAGTTTTATCAATATACAGAGTATGCAGGCCAGTAAAAAAAATTCTTGTCAACAGATTATTTTTAATACAGTAGAACACCTCATAACTGGCCACCACGGAACCAAGCCTTGGCCCCATGGTCTTTAATCCATCCTATTATAAAGACAAGTATTTATTCCTAATTAATAATTCTAGCTAATGATTCTAGCCTATCTGAAGCTTTAAGTGTATTTTTGAGTTATTTAAAAAAACCATAGGCGTTGCTCTGGGATAAAACAAGGGTTTTTATGTTTGGGGGGCATGTTCCCCCCCCCCATGTCCCCCAAACATAAAAAAGGTTTTTTTGCTGCTGATTAACAATAGGTAACAATCCAAATAAAAATAATTTTCTATAGTTTTCTAAAATCGTTCCTCTACTTACAAGTCATTTTATTTTTACCATATTAATTGTTAGATTCACTTTATTTTTATATTCAATCATTATTACATTCTTACATTCATCTGATATGAGATAGATCATTTGGCTAAACAAAGAGGTTGGACGAAGTGTTATACATTCATTGAGTATTTTAAAAGCCGTCTTTTTATTCTTTGACGGGGTGAAGGTTGGTCACCCTGTGCGCTGTGTACCTGTCATTCTGTCATCCACCCCATCCCCCTTCGTCTTTGTCTCGCCGGCTTCTGCAGTGAGCTCACGAGTGTGGGACTGAGGTCTGAAGACGCCAGGCAGCAGCCAATTATATTGTTGCGTAAGTGCGGGTTGCCTAGTCTTGGTCCTAGAAACGTGAGCTCCCTAGAGTGTAATACAACTACTAGTATGAAGTGCGAGAGGGAGGGAAATTTCACTGAATTATCTTATGCCCGCTACAGGCATGTTCCTCATGTAAACAAACGAAAATCCACAAGCTTAGTTCACAAGATCCCGCCAAGTACATCGGCTGGAGCATTTTTTTTTGTCCCGACGTCATTTCCTATATTGGATGAATCATTTAGTGTGTTGTTTTTTTTGTTCTAGAAGTTTTCAGATTGTTCGCTAGATAGTTTATTGAGTTTAACCTGCAAACCGCAGTCAAGAATGACATTGACAACGAAAGAAGAAACAGCCAGGAAAGTAGGAGAGTTGTAAATAAAACAGTTTTTTTACTGCCCATTTTTTTAACAAATGAAACAATAACTGCAATGGTTTTGAGGTAAAAATTACAAGATGTCCTTCAATAGTCACGTGTTGAAAATGTGAATAATATATAATGTTGAGTTTTCCCGCAAATTTACCTTGAAAATTGCAAATAATCTAAGCTTTTTAATACTGTACATTTCACCGGTTTGAAGGCTTAAACCGCTACTTTTAAGTACGAAAAACCAACGATTTACCCCACCCCCCAATAGGTTGTGCCCCCCCAAATCTATGGTTGACGCGACGCCCCCCGATACAACCATAGTATTGATTTGATTTTAAACTAAATCATTCCCTTGTTAAGTAGTTTTCTCTACAGCCACACGTTCTATTGGTGTTTGTATGCCTAACATTCAATAAGGGAATTGAAGCAAAAACAATTAATTCCTGCACTGGACATATTCATTAAACAACAGTTTAGCGGTTACTAGCTCAACTGAGTAAAGTATGACTTATTGGATCAAGTCCACTATTGCTAAATCAGAGCGAATCCGACTTGCTCAAACGTTCGGCAGTCAATTTGCCGCATGAGAGTGATGTAGAACAAGTCGATCACGCCGACCGCATTAGTAAACACTCACATTTACGTGGATTCATCCTGATCGTTGGTAGTAAACTGAAGTCAAAACAAGGAGAGAGATAATACAGCGTAAACAAACAGAGGGATACACAAGAGAATATCACGGAGATTATGCGTCTGTATACTGTGGGAAATACTTTTGATATTGGCTTCTGAGAAGCGGCCGGATAAACCGAGGACCGGTAAAATCAAGCCCGGATATGAGGAGCTCTACTGTACAGAACTCAAAAGCAATTAGTTATAACTTCTTCAAAGAATAGCGTTATTTGTCATGTAATGTCTGTTTTCATTCACACAAACTTGTGTCATTGGCAAGTCAAAGTCGCCATTGTCTGAGGACTGTGAACTCCTGCCGTAACATCCAGCAGACGACTCGGTCAATTCCTCATGCGCAGTCATTCCTTATGTGAGGAACATTCCTGTATATTAATTAATTCCTGTACCGTATATGTTTTGTAAGTCTGGTTTTGATGGAATAAAGCAATTTTGATTTTACTTAATTTTTAATAGTGATTTTGATTCTAAATATAAATGTAGGTTATTGTAGAGCATTCGTATCATAAAATAATACTTTGATGCTTATTCAAATTATTAACCTTAAAAAACAAAATGAATGAACTTTCCGATCACAAATAAACTCAAGATCAAATCACCGATAATTTTCTATTTATTTTTAACTATATTCTAAAGATGTTTTTAGAACGACCTCGAATAACCTGCCCAATTTTCATAATTCATGTCTTGCATGCACACACAGATTTCTCATAAACCATCATAATATGACATTTTACTACTTTCCTCGACTTATACTAAACCAAATGTCTTCCTTTCAATTATTAACCCTTTGAAAGGGCGCTTGCGGAGTTTTCCTCTGCATGTGTTTTTTTTTATTAAAATAAACAGGCATAATGGGTGTCGGCAGTTGTGTCCGGCTCCATACGTCACGCCTCTTTCCAGGAATCCCCAAAAGCTATTCATACCCCCACCCCCCCTTGGTACCTTTTTATTTGCAATCCATTGATGCGGTGTCAGTTTGCATAGCGTAACACAGACAGTGTTACGCTATGCAACACTGTCCCTTACACAGACAGTCCCTTCCCTCTCCCGTAACACAGACAGTGATGCCTATTTTATAGTAGAAAATTACTTACTATGTTCAATTGACATATTACACCTGTTAAGTTAAACAACTAATGTTATCAATGATGAAATGTGATTCTTAATGAAGTTTGACTACATTTAAATACAATATTTCGCTATAAAAATAAGTAAAATGGGTTAAATTTGTACGATTTAGTGTTGTGTAGTAAAACTCCGCGTGGGGGCCCTCTGCCGTTTTACTGGGGAGCGCCCACTCAAGGGTTAAGGAGTTTGGTATGAACTTAGGTACATAGTTTGTTTCGGTCTTAAATGAGATACTCGTTAAATTGCAGGATTTCATTTGAGATTTGATAATTTAAGTTGGACAAAAGGCGAGTTATGGTACCTAAGTTATGATACTTTAAACATGTTCTTTCTAAAACAAAAGAATATTTTTACAAAATTTTCTTTCAAATGAAGATCTATTTAATCAGTTCTTATTATATTAAGCTGTATATTGTAGTTTTTTTTAAAGAACCTTGTAGAGTTAGCTGGGATTGGGGAGTGACTGCAGGGTGCTGATATAGGTTAAGTAAAGTGTAAATATTTATTAGTCTAAAATTTATTTATTTCTAAGATGATATTATTTATTTGTATGACATTATGATATGTACCTGTGGTATCTTCTTGTCACAATAAAGAGATTATTTTTATTATTAATATTACCTGCTTTCATTTGAGCTATTAATTGATTTAAAACGGACTTATATTAATGTAATCAAAATGTAATGGCCCATCCTTATTTTTATATTTCTCATGTGCTACTGGAATTTTGTCAAAAATATAAAGGAAGTACTGGAAACATACTGGAATTACAAAATCATATTTGATTAGACACCCTGAAGAGATTTTAAATCAAACTCGCTAAATTCCTGATCGTCTGATTTCAGGGCTCGCTGGAGGGAAAACCGCACAATCTTCAATACCCCGAACCCTCGTCTGATGAACGTGTCTCTCCTGCGGGACAACAAGCACCCGAGCGAGCAGCGGCGGGGCAGCCGCGGCAGTGTGCGCGCCCCCAGCCGGCAGCCGAGCATGGCCAGTCTGCGCCCCACCTCGCCCAACGCCAGCCAAGGTAGCCACCGTCACGACTACAACACATGAGTAGAGAGAGAGTGAGAGAGAGAGAGAGAGAGAGAGAGAGAGAGAGAGAGAGAGAGAGAGAGAGAGAGAGAGAGAGAGAGAGAGAGAGTGTGAGGTTGGCAGTTACATTGTAAACAGAGTTGTAAAGTAGGACTGTATCTCTTTTGCTCCACGCTCAAGAACAGTGAGAATGGTTAAGGGGCATTTTTGAGACACCTCTTTTGCTCCAAGAGGCAGCAGGTAGATTTAGGAACTACCGAAACATCCCACTTGATCCACGAGAGTGGGGCCCACGCTTCCTCTCCCCCTAATCTTCTCTTTCGCTCACCTCCAAGTTCTTACTTGAATACTAACTATTTAAACGTAGTAACGACTTAACTTTTTTTGCCTTTTTTTTCTTATTGATTGCAGTAAAGAATGTTAAACCAACTAAACCTAGGTACCCTAGTAGGATCCCAACTGGCTTTTGCTAGTGTAGGTACCAATACTGGGTACAGTAACGGAAGTTGTCTCTCAGTGAACAACTTCATTTCCCTACCAGGGGAGGCTGGGCTTGACGGCAGGGTGGGCAGGGGTGTACTGGCGACCGAGATGAGGGCCAATATGAGGGCCACCTGATCCCTTGAGGCCCTGTTCCACCATCATTTGGATAAAGGTATACCTTTGCCCACCCAGTCTAACCTTGGCCGAACCTATTCCATCACCTTTTTTTCCTTTTGCTTCCCTTATATTAATCTACTAAAGGCTTTGAGCCTAAGGGATAATCGAAGGGAAGCTTCCTTTCCTTTCCAGTAGCCATACAAAAAGACAGAATAATTGTTGAAGTACCCTCACAGGATTTTGCCTGACTACCAATTTCCCCATACAAAAAAAATCTTACTCAACCTAACCAAACCTAACCTAGATAGTGTAGTTTATCATTCTTTGAATAATCAATTCCTTTGTTTCGGCAACAAAGTTAAGTTGTATATTACGTTTAAATGGCAGTATTCAGTACTCGCTTGAACTTAGAGGTGAGCAAAAGAGAGTATTTGAAGGAGAGGAAGCACAGGCTCCTCTCTCGTGGATCAAAAAGGATGTTTTGGGCAGTTCTGAAATCTACCTGTTGACCTGTGGAGCAAAAGAGATGTTTCAAAAATTTCTTTTAACTGTAGAGTAAAAGGGACACATTCTAAAGTAGAAGGTTTTTCTTCTGATATTACGAAATAATCAACAAAAACACTTGTTTGGCTCCGTCTATACAGGACAATCAACTGTGTCCTTTCTACATGTGCCGAACCAAAACGATATACTTGTTTACCAAACAGAATATTATTCTAAACAATAAAATGTTCTTTCAGTGTACAATCTTAAAACCCAAAAATTTTCCTTAAAAACAATCTTACTCCGAGCAGTTGTAAATAAGTAAATAAGTTTTACGACATATACGATGATTAAATACTGACAAGTATGAAACAATAAACAGTAGAACTACATGATAGAGTAGAGTTGAAATATTTACATTTCTTCTAATAAAATGAGGAATTTCACTTTTTTACATTAATTTTTCATAAAAATTTATTCCACTTCTTAGACAAAATTAAGAGCCTTTTTAACATAAAACATTTACCCTAAAACCAAATCGACGTCGATATGAAACTTTTTTCCAATAGTACATCATTGTCACGTTCGTATTGACATTCTTTACTTAGTTTTCTGTCACATTGATGTAGCTTATGCTATATTTGAGATATAAAATACTAACCAAACATACCATAACAAACACAATCCTCTGATTTCCAAAATACACTATATCTTAAATTTCTTAGAATACATAACAATAAGTTTTACTAGTATCTTTGCAACCAATGTTTTTGCCAAAATAAATTTCAATTCTATTTTTTTTATTGATTGCAACAATCTCTTACTTCTTTCAACTCTAAATTTTATTCATAAAAACTAAAAGATCTAGCCATTATTTCACATTAGCCTTAATAAGCGAAAACTTTCACGTTAGCTCAAACAAAAAGGGATGCACAGAGAAGCATGCAGGAATGCAGTCAGATTTTGTAATGCATCTCAATGAGGCGTGAAGAGTAAATGGAACCGTCGGTGTCAGTGCTATTTGTCTGCAATGAATAGAGGATGGTGACAGGCTGCATTTCATCCTCACACATTATTACAGCCGACGCAAAAAGAAGTTTTGTTTCGGAGTTTAGGAACGAATGGCCTTAATTTGTAGACAGAACAAAAGCTTAATTTCTGATGCCTGTGCACCCTGAAACACAAATGCGTTCACATTAGGCAAAGTTGTTTCATACTTTTACGTTTGCTTTGCTTAACAGCGCATTTTTCTTTTTCCGTTTTGTCATTTTTGTCGACAAACAAAACTATTGCCACTTGTGAGGTTTTTTATTTTATTGTTTGAGTAATTGTTTAACTACTTGAGATTAAATATTATTTACACACTCCCAATAAATAGGGATATCAACCGATTTTTGAACAGTTGTATAGGATTAAACTGTACTGTAGTTAACAAAAATGTTGTATTGCTTAGGAAATTTGTATTGGATAAATTTTTAAAAACAGATATAATTCTTAAAAATCACTGTGTTTTTAAAAGTAAAAAAAAATTCTAAATCTAGCAAATGCAAAACTAACCAAAAAATCATATGCTGAGAGTTTTAGGTGTTACTCATTGATGTAATCATATTTTAAAACAAACTCTCCATTTTTCTTTACCATAAAATCAAAGGTTATCTTCACAAACATTCTTAATACCTCAAAATATCCATAAAAAGCTTACTCTGCCTGTATTTAATGTTATACTTCCTCCTACTGACAGATAGTGACAACCTCACAAACAAAATATTCTTATTCTGTTGAGTTGACTGTAAGACCATGTATTCTGTTGAGTTGACCATGTAACAGTGTATGAGCTAGATCAAGATAATAAACGGGTATAAGAAAATTTGTTTGCATGTAAAAGATTGGTAAGGTGGAATGTGCAGGATATCATTGGTAAGACAAAGTAATGTGACCAAAGTGTCATCAGTTGCTAAGTCTAATGTGTATATAGTTTAGTATAACCACTCCCTGATTTTTGTTTACTCCTGGCTTTTAGTAAAGTCGCTTCATCCCTCTCAAGAACTTTCTTTCAACCACTTCTCGACACTTCAGTCTTTCTCCTCACCCTTTTTCTTCTTCCTATTTTTCACCTGCATGCCTAGCTCTGGCCATGTCTACTGATTATTCACACACTTTAAACCACAGTGTTAATTGGATTCACAAACATTGAATTGAGCAAATTAAAGCAGTATTTTGAGGATTTTTTTAAATCTTCTAAAGACTACTTTGAAAATCAGTCCATGAACCAGTATCCTCCGGTTGTGTTCTTGGTTTTCATAATACTGGGGCTGTAGAAAATAGTTAAAGCACAGAAAAGTTTGAGCATAATTGGTCTGGAGACTAAGTGGTGTAAAATCCAACATGGTGACTGAGATGTTGAAATCTCATTACGGTACATTAAAATTAACATATTGCTATTATTTGGCCCAGAATCCCTTACTGAATTCTGTAATAGTATAAAGTTACCTCAAATCCGTCCAGGATGCGGTAAAGTAGATTATTATGCTACCAGTTTCAAGACAATATTAGTCGCACCTCGTGTGCTCCATCTATTTGTACTATGTGGTTGTTTTTTAACTTTCGACGACCTCAAGAGAGTGAATGAAGTCTGATGAAGAGGTTTATATTGCCTCGAAACCGGTAGAATAATAATCTACTTTACTGAATCCTATATGGAATCAAGGTAACTTCATACCATTACAGAATTAACAATAACCTAACAAAAGATTGAGGAAGGGGAGGGAGACTGGGCACACACCGAGGAGGGAGGGGGAGGGAGACCAAGAGGCCTAGGAAGAAGGGGGAGAGAGAAGAAGAGGCATTCACCGAGGAGGGAGGGGGAGGGAGATGAAGGGGCATTCAACGAGGACGGAGGGGGAGGAAGACGAAGGGGCATTCAATGAGGGATGGGGAGGGAGGCGAAGGGGCATTCAATGAGAGAGGGGGAGGGAGATGAAGGGGCATTCAACGAGGACGGAGGGGGAGGGAGATGAAGGGGCATTCAACGAGGACGGAGGGGGAGGGAGGCAAAGGGGCATTCAATGAGGGAGGGGTAGGGGGATGAAGGGGCATTCAACGAGGAGGGAGGGGGAGAGAATAAAACTCGAATGATGGTCATACCAGCCTTCACATTCTTGTTTCCTTTTGCCAAGCTCTTACTGTTCACCCATTTGTCTACCTATATGAGTATATCCATGTTTTTAATAGTTTTTATTATATCTATTAAAAAACATTGATGTCCATTGCCTTAATGGCCTCTTCACACCAAGTCAGCATTAGCCTGTGAGGCCTACTTGGAATCACTTTAATAGTAAGGTTTTCAAACCATTCAAACTACCAACTACAATTCAACCATCAACTATATGACTGAATCAGTGGCCAATAACATGAAACTCTACCTTATCGATTTGTTTGATCAGTTTCCAACCTTACTTAAAGAACACCAAAGTTTATGACCATGTCATTTCTATCAGCGACATGACTGAACACATCCTTCGAACACATTACTTTTTTAATTAATGTTTTTGCTTAAAGTCCTTTATGTTACGGGCTCAGGAGAAAGCTTTAAAATATTAGCTAATAGGTTTTTAAAAATCTTAGTTGTTAAAAATCTTGCCACATAATCAAACTACCAAAAAGTGTGGTTAAAGTGTGTGGATATCGGGCACGGCCGACGCGCCGCTCTGACTGTGTCTAACCCTTGTGTGTTCCGAAGACGGTTCGTTCCCTCTCCAGGTTCCAGGGTTTCGCGATGCGGTTCCCATGGTAGCGGCAGTGGCTCTCCTCGCCTGACCAGCCCCACCAGGGCTGCCAACAATCTAACTCACAATGATCCTAGCGCATAATTTACTCTCCCGAGGTAATGGTGCCCGCTTCATGTCACGTTAGCGCTTATCATACATACATTCAACGAACATTCGCTTGGTAGGCTTATCATGTCGTGGATACTAAAGTAGATAAAGAATTAAATAAATTCTCTGTTGGAATTGAATTTACCTAAAATTGTTGAATATAATTTCAATAATTGAGCTCATAAATCATTTAAATATATTTTTTATAAAAGTAAACAAAATTTTTAACATAGACCCTGTTTGAATACCTCGCTGATTCTGATTAGAATCAGCTTAAATAGTTCAAATTGTTATGTGTAATTTTGATGGTTAATTGAGTCGATAAAAGTATTTCAAGTATTTATTGTAGTGATTAAAAACAGTCGTAGTGCTGAAAAATCTTACAAATTATTTAATTAAATTGCGCAAAGATTATATAAATTGTTAAATTAGTCAAATAAAGTTTCTTCATCAAACTAACTAAAGAAATTAAAATATACCATCAATAAATTATCTAATTATGAAACATAATTAAATATTTGTATATATTACTGGTACATCATTTAATTAATTTTAGTGAAATAATTTAGATGGATAAAAACTAAAAATGTTTTTGCACTAAATAAAATTATCTACTTGATCGATCTTATTTAATTAACTTATTACTTGATTAATAAAATTGATTAAAAATTGTGAAATGTCCTAATTCACTTCAAGCTGGTACTTAACTAAATATTTATTTAAAAGCCAATCATATCACATTCTGGCTCAGTCCTTGGTTAAACAAATTGATTCTCAAACTTGTTTTTCAAAATACAATTGTATATTGTAGCACTGCAATACTATAATCAATTTAAAACAATTTTATTCTCATGAATACTTCATTCAGTTTTATATTGTTGGTAATATGGATAGTTTCCTTAAAGAATAGCACACTTTAAACTGTCATACAAGTCTTGGATATAAATAAATCATCTGAGATTTCAACAAAATAAAAATACTGTAACTATTTTTTTTTTTTAGATACAAATACAACGTTAAACAATAAGAAATCAATTATCGGAATTTCATAATGTACATTAAAAAAGTAAGAAGCTAAAAAGAACATTACATTAAGGCACCATGAAAAAATCTCATAATATCTAATTATCTATAACATAATCATGCAATGTGCATTACATTGTTGGCAGGTATGTATTTTTAAGTGTCTTAGTGTCATTTTCAATGGTAAGAAATATTACTGTGATTTTGTAATTTGGATTGGATTACAATGGACTCCCTCTAATCCGGAACCCTCCGGACCAAGACCCATCCGAATAACTTGTTTTCCTGTAAAACCAACGTTTCCTAAAATTAATTATTAAAACCAAACATAAAAAATTAGATGTTTTACGATGATTTGTCTATTATATATTTTCCAAAGGAGTTGTTGATATCATTCCTCAATCACCCAAAACTAACTAATTTCCTAAAAGACAACATAGTATTTAGGCATGTGTTATTACTGGTCTCAAAGATCTTTCCTTAAGAATTTTTCTTATACTATTGTCTAATTCCTGCCGATCACATGCAGTTAAACCGGTGTTTTGATAAAAATTGTCTGGTTAAAAATATGTTGTAAAAAGATATCTGGTTAAAAATTGTCCTCCAAGAGTGGTTCAAGATGTCAGGTTAAAGGTGTTCAGAAAAGAGGGAGTCTGATGTACCAAATTTTATCCAAAACTTTGATAGTTTTATTTTAAATGTGCTGACAGTGTACTGCACATGAGATGGTAAACATTTCACAAATTACATTTAACTGTAAGCCACTCCTGCCCCTGATTTTAAACGAATGCAAATATACTCATATTTCTGCCTAAGAAATGGCTTGCTAAATGATACAGTTTGAATCGCAGTTTGCCAGTTATCACCGCTTTTTGTGTCTTATTTTTCTTGACTTTTCCGTTTCATAACTTTCTGATCTATTTCCTTTTTCATCTATTCATTTTTTCAATTCTTTTCTCAATCGATTTTCTTAACCATTCTAGCACCTGCTATAGCTCATAGGAACATTGTTTCATTTTTTGTGTGATTTATGACTTTACCTTTAAATATTGTACTTGCATTTTATTTCATTGTTTATTACTGTATATGGTGTGTTCTGTTTTATTAATCTTTAAAACCTGCTTGACAGCTTTGGCATCTGCATTCTTCCCTTTGAGAATGGCCACAAAGGTTGAAGAATTCTTTCAGTGCTATGAGTTAAATAATTATAAGGACTGAATGTGCTGCACACACGGTTTTATTATACAGCTTATAGCTACATATACCTTTTATCCTTCAGCACACTTGGTCTTTCTAAAATTATGTAACTATTCTGGTGTCTCTTTAAAGACTGTAATAACTTCAACCAATTCATAACTTATTTACAGTTAAAAAATGCAAATCTCTTTGATTTTAAGCAAGCAATATTACTTACAAATATCAATACTGATTTTTTAGGTAATGTGTCCTTTCAGTTCTAAAACTTTGAAACTATGATTCACTACTATGATACTTTTTTTACTTTTGGCAAAAAAAATTACTTTTCATTGTTTATTTGAGTGTAAACGTTCCAAAACCTTTTCGGGTTTCATCAGTAGGTTTGGTTGGACAAAAAAATTGAGTTTAAAAATATGCAAGTTTATAAGGAATAATTGTGAAACATTTTGCCCCTTTAATAGTTTAATACATGTTCTTCATTTTTATTCTGGAGAATATTCAGAGTTGTAGTTTTTATATATTCATCTTTAAAAGTTTAAAAAAATGCTTAATGTCTCGGATTAAACTTGTAAAAAATTGTCAATTCCTTATCTAGAACTCCATACGGCATCATTTTATCAATAAAATCAATAAGAAATTGATTGAATGGAAACAGATAAACTTTGCTGAGTATGAATGTAACGTTTGCCGCAGCACGTGGAGGCTTTGCCATGCTCACTGTTTGCTGGATGCTGGATGCCGCTGCTCGCAGTGTGAGCCGTCCGCTGTGTGCGAGCGCTCATGTCTCTCTCGTGTTCCAGGGGTGGCCTAAGCTCCTGGCCTGGACAGAGGACAGTCAATGTACAGGGACCAGACTACAGTACTCTATAGTGACCAGAGGACATTCTATCACTCTTATAGCCTTTTCTACGCTGCTAAACTTTAAGCAATTTTACAATCTCACTTATCAATCGACACGTACTCTAGTGATAGCGATCCTAGATTAGCTTTCTTTATTCGGTAACGTATACAAAGATTTATTCTGTCCAGTAGATTAGCGAGGCGGGCTCATCTTTAGATCAAAATTCGCTTAGGTAAAGTCTATCGTCGAGAATAATTTTTTACGTATTTTTAACAAACTGTAAATTTATTTAGTGCCTCTGTAAAGCTTAGTGGATCGAGCACTTTTGAATAACCGCTTTAACCGTAGAGGGACGTAGGTATAAAAGGTGACCCTCGAGGGCCTCCGGTTCCAGGGCAGGCCCTCGAGGGGCGGGGCTCGACCGGGAAAGTTAAGGGAAGACTTTCCCGGTCGGCGCGGTCGGTCCGGGCGGAACTGTGACATCGTTTCTCGGCACGGTTTTACGGTAGTTTTGCTTTGTAGAAGTTTGTTTCGTGCCAATTTTCACATTTTAAAGTCTTCCTTCTTGAGTTCTGCACGAGAGGGTGTTAGTATAATTCCAGCACATTTAGGTTAGGGACCGTAGTTTATTTATTATATTTAATCGTGTATTTCCGATTTTCGCTGTGTTCGGCGATATGTACCTATTGTACTTTAATTATTCTCCTACCTGCATACTTGATTATAAAGTTTACCTTCTTTACTGAGCGTTTCATTTCCCTCCGTCTCCGAGAGTGAAGAGAATGATAAATATTGACTTGCTTGCATTACTTGTGTTTATTTATTTCACCCCTGTATCCATCTAAGAATCCGATATTATGTGAGAGAATTAAGGTGAATAAAGATATTACCCATCTGTATACATGTTACAACATAATTTAAATAGTGACAAGAAAGTCCAAATACTTTATCTGACATCACAATTTTTTATATTATTTCGTAAATTATTAAAGATTAAACATTTATATTGATGAAATGTTAAAGTAATTTGACAATTAATTTGTCCCCTTTTGCTTGACTTCAATCAATATTTGTTTAATATACCTTTACTTTTTTGCATCAAACTCTTATTGATTTTTTTTACAAAGGAGGTTCACAAAAGATTGGTAAAAACAAAAGTTTCATATATCTGGTAAAATTATACTTTTTGGATGAAGCAGATGAAACAAAATTTCTTGGGTGATGAGAATATAGTTTTAAGTGTTAGTTTTTAGAAAATCACATTTTTAAATTTTTTTCTATCATTTCAAAGTTTTTTAGTACAATTGGTTTATGAGAACTCATAAATTACGCAAGGTAAAACTCAACCATTACAGTAGAGTCCCGCAAAACCCGGACTTCGATAACCTGGAATTCTGGATAACTCGGAAAGCCTGCCAGAGCAATAAAGTGCACTGAGATTCAAGGCCAGAGCACGGTGAGACACATTTAAAACAGTTTTAGTTTTTTTTAGTTTTTTTGCAACTAATATAGATTTTATATTTTTTACTATGCAATAAACAAATGATTTCTTATAGGAATAACAGAAACTATTCTTATTTTTTCTTATTTTTACTCATTTCCCGATAACTCGGAATTTTCACAAACCCGGACACCGTTCGGTCCACATTAGTCCGGGTTTGAGGGACTCTACCGTAGTATGTTTTAATAACTCATAATTTTTTAGCATCTTAACTAAAAAAACATAAACTTTGATCGCAGACCATAAGGAACATAAAATATTAGTTTAAAAATAAGGAATGAGATATATTAACATGTTTTGCTGTAAATAGATTTTGTTTTGGGTTGATATTGTTTTAAACAGCTCATTAAGTCTTTATTTTATTTGGTTTAATGAAAAAAATCAAAAACAAGAAATTAAAAAGAACTCCACAAAATACACTTATAGTCTGTAAGGCATCAATCAATTCCTTTTGTTTGAAAAATCTTTATTTCTTGGTTAAGACATTCTTTTAGATTATAAAACATTTCTTTAACGTCAATATATCCATTTATTCAATTTTTTCATCAGAATAATGAAAGCCTCAGCCAGGGACAAGCAGAGATCTCCCTTTTGCTGGTCAGGTCCCTGGCCATGGTCATGATATTTGCGACTTTAAATATAGGTAAAAAATATTCAAACCTAAATATAATCAAATGAGTGTTTGTACTGCGTTTCCCCAGTCTATATGTATTTTTAATTCAATTTTATTTTTTAAATAACCCTATCCTTGGAGTAAGAGGCTGGGGACATAAAAATGAACGCTAAAAAATCATCACTGTAAGTGTCAGTAGCCATTTTAATTGGCATTCCCAGGGATGAATGAATGAAACATTTATTCCAAAAGGTAATCAGCTTTATGAATGGCTACCTGACGATCACCCTGCGCAAACTGGACTCTGACCACACCAACGAGCTGCTCCAGGGGGCGCCAGCCGCTCGACTCCACTGTAGCTCGGCCCAGACCAAGTGGATCATTTCACAACAGATCCAGCCTTCTTAAATTCTGATTAAAAATTCACAGTATCTTTATTCATGGAATACATAATGTGTACATTGAATGGTGTCAGTAAAACTAACCTAATAACAAGTTATACATTAACAATTTCAAAGTAAAAATTTGTAAAAGTCAGAATTATGTACATTAGGAGGTGGAAAAGACCTCCTCCAACGAATAGGGATCTATTTATAAGGTATACTTTTAGTTTGATGACAGTTTGAATCGGTATTGTCTAGATTATTTTTTGCAATGATAATTGTCTCAAGAATGTATTGCCCATAGACTGTTAAAATTTGTAGTTCTCTAAATTTTTCTTTTGTTGACTCATTGTAACTAAGTTTCATAATTATTCTAATTGCTCTTTTTTTGCTTTTTAATATTTTATCCATATTTTTCTTGGTTGTCGAACCTTAAAGGCATATTCTAAACAATAAATGGGAGTGAATGTTTGCAAAGTATATGTTTTTAAAAGTTTTTTGATCACAAAAAAATACATTCTAGAAAGTGAATAGAGCCCAGAGATTAATTTTTTTTTAAACTTTATCCTAGCGTCCAGTGCTTTCTTGAAAGCCCTGCATGCACCGGGTAGATGTCAAGGGTACCCCGACAAGTCGCCACCTAGCCATAATGACAAATCAAACCTCATAAAAATACACCAATGCTGTCAAGGTGCCACACTGTAAAGTCCCCACCTTTCTAGCTGATGGTAAATTGATGTTAGCATACGCGTCTGGTCGCAACCTCATAGGCTCAAGTCAAGGCGCCGCCCCGACAGATCACCACCCTGCTCTGTTTTCATCTGTATAACCTTCCTACACCTGATATATCAATAATATGCTTCAAAACTTGTAAAATGATAAAAAATTTATTTATTGTTATTCTTAGCTGCTGAGGGCAATTATAAAATTATAAAATTCACAGTTTATTTCTTACATTAAGAAAGTTTGATATTAAACATTACATTTTATCTGAAATAAATTTAACCTTTCATGACCGCATCAAGCAACCACTCTGTCAAATCACCACCTCTTTAAAAGGTGGCGATCAGACATGGACGACACACAACCCGCAACCTCAAAACCTGTTTGAAAAGGTGGAAATCTGTCAGTGTGGCGACTTAAAGGGATGGCGACATGTTGGGGTGGCAACATTAAAGGGTGGAGACTTGTCGGGGCGGTGACATTGTAGGGTGGTGGCTTGTCGGAGTGGCGACTTTTAGGTGGCAACTTGACGGGGTGGTACCTAGATGCGTTCCCTATGCACCTGAGCCTAGGAGGTGGTCTGGGAACGCCCGAAGTACCATGACAGTGCAGAAAATTATACAGTTAAAAAGCACCACAAAATACACAACAAAAATTAAATAACAATATTGCGCAAATCTTGGGAATTAAAGTAAATATCTGCTCCTTAACAATTCCTTACATGGGTAATGTTATTAAAAATAAAGAAACTGGCTAGCTAGTCTTAAAATATGAAAAAGTTAGGCTTATTTGGGATGTTAAAACCCTCAGGAGTTGGGAAATTATGTTTCTTAAAGCTACCTTAAGAAAAACACTGTTATACACTGAGCTTTTTGTTGTAACTAACTGGAGTAATTATCTCTAACCAAACATTTGCGAAAAATTTGCCATCAAGATGGCCACCAACTTGAGCTTGTCACATTGTTGTAGGGTTTACTTTTTATTAAAAAATATTTCAAAATTACTTATAATGCCAGGTTGAAACCTTTAATACTTTAAAACAATGATAAAGGTTATAAAAAATCTTGAAATTAAAATTGATTTCAATGTCATCTTAACTTTGAATTTTTACAGTTCCCACCCATCAGATATGTGACTGACATAACTTAAAAAAAAAGCGGCAACAGTGGTATGTTTTTAGACACAGAATGGTGACTCCAGATATAATATAGAGCTTAGTGCCGCTACATAAGAGGTCGTTCAAATAAGAAAATTTAAATAAATGATTTAATCCCAAGTAAAGAGTTATGGAAAGTTGAATTTAAGTATATATTGATCGATTAGACTACTACCAGATTTATAATAATCAAATTACAAAGGCCTTGTTCGAAAGGACTGAGGGGCTGAAATAGGTTCTGTGTATCACTCATTCTAGATTGATGCGTAGTGACATTACTGATTGAATTAGTTTCAAACTATATACATATATTCATATATATTTAAGAATATTCATGCCGAAAAGTGGGTGGCACTTGGGCACGTCCCCAATAAATGAAATACTACTTTCATTGTGGCTTTACTTTAATGGAGGGACAAAGTTTTGCTTTACTCCCTTTACGCAAAGAGTAAAAGGAGTCTAAACATAGCAGGTGGGGGAAATGATTTTATCCTGCTCTATTCGTTATGTTGCTATATTTTCTGCCAAAGGAGATTTTGTCTATCAATCCCTACCCTTAATATTACCTATATTGATATTAAAAAAAGTAAAAATCTTTGTATTTTATCAAGAGCTACATGAAACAAATCTGTTGATGAGAGCAGGGCTTTGAACTCAGCTTTCAATACACATCAAACATTTTAATGGTGTACCGTCAGTAGAGCATTCATATGGAACACCTTCATCTATTTCAATCATTTAATTCACCAAGTCAAAGAAATAAAAATCAATGTAGACTTAGTGCTGCTACTAGAATTTTTTTTATAAAAATCTCAATCTATAAATACTAATTTATTTTATTATATTCATAAAACTGTCATTGTTATGTGGAACTTTCTTGAAAAGGTAAAGAAAGCTATTAAATTTAACTTTCTTCCAACAAAGTATTAAGCAGATTTGCTGCGATTTCATTCCATTTTAGCTATAACTGTCTATTTTAACACATCATACAATATTGGACAATACTTATTCAGGAATATTAATCATAATATACGAGATGGATTACAGAGACATTTTGTTTATTAAGAAATCTTTTGTAATTTCTTTGTTGATTAATGTTTAAATATTTTTCAGGGCCCAAATAAACAGAAACACCCCCGTTGCAGCAGACCTACATACTCAGCGAATTTCAAGTACAAAACAACATATTTCAATCCAACATAGTGATATTTGACATGTTTTGGTAAGCTCCATAAGAATAACATGGGGAATGAGTATGCAGGTTTGCTGCTACATGTATATTAAAAATGGATGGTTTTAATTCAATATTTAGTAGATCTGAACTAGAAGAAGCTATTTACCAAGTTTTATCAAGATATGTTGAGAAATAACCGAGATATCGAATTTTACTTATTTCCAATAAGGTTAACATTGCGACAACGTATGTGTTTACCACTTTCAATATGTCGGTAACCAATGGACATAGAGCATTGATTCAAAATACTAAATTGTTTGTTTTTTTGAGCTGAAGTCAATGGTGCCAACAAAAATTCGATAAATTATATTTTTCAATGTAAAAAACTCAAAAAACCTATTTTTGGGGAGGTTTATCCCCCTTCCGGTTGTCCGATCGGGCTGGTTCACGAACTTGTTCAATTGATTACCACTTTACATGTCCGCTCCAAATTTGATAAAGACCATTTTTTGCGGCCGCTATCGTGCTAACAGACACATAGATATATATACAGGGTGTCCAACTTAAATGTGCCACCATTGGTATTTCAGAAACTATTGGATTTAGAGAAAACTTTAAATGGGGGACTTCACCTACTTTTTAAAGACATTTAAAAATTTGAATTCCATTTCTCCTAAATGGCCGCCATTTTCCAATATGCCATCCATTTCTGTGCCATCCCATGCAATCCTTATGGAATACAAAACTATTCAAAATTGTTCATTTCCATGAGTAGATTTCGACTAAAAACTATTTCTATGATTGAATTTAAACTAAAATCACATTTTAAAGCACGTTTGTTCTCTGGTATGTTTTAATTAACCCTACCGGTATCGATGTACCGAGAACCGACAGTAACGCTATGTCTTTCTTATGGGGAAAAATCAAATTTTAATGGCTTATCTCCTTAACCATTGGGTATAGGAAAAAATGTCAAAGAGTAAAAAGTTCTTAAAATATAGCATAGAATTTCTTAATTAAGCAAATTCCAAGTTCTCTTGGAATTTGGCCGGTAAGCGGCTGAAGATAAGGAAACAATGAAGACGGTTGAACCAATGAGGTTTGGGATTTGCTTCTATTGCATTTATGTTTGGAGCTTGAGTTTGAATTAAAAGAAAAATAAACTAAATATTTCCTTTACATTTTAATTGTTCATTTAAAGTACAATAATATTCACTGAACACATAACAGGTAAGTTATTTTTACGTATATTCAGGGTTTTCACTGATGCTCAAGCAGTTTGGTTTTCGCAGAGGCTACTTTACAATGGGTGCCATCGATGCAACAGTCACTGACATTCCTCAGGCATCACAAAGCAATATCTGCTGTTAGAATATTTCTCATTGTTTCATATTCATTTAATTAGTGGCATCCAACAATGGGGCCATACGTCTGGATGCACAAACCCTCTGAAGCTGCAAAAGCAGGCCTTGAGAATACTGTCAAATAGTAAAAGAAACACATCTTTTATATATTCACAGTGTTCAACCAGTATATCTACAATTCCCTACTCTACGTAAAATCAAACCTTATCAGCTATGAGACCAGAGGCGAAATGCACAACCATAACAACGTGGGTGCCCGACGATTGAACACTCATAGCTGCAGGCTAGCTAAGAGGAGGGACAGTTTCTCAGCCATCGCTGTCAAGATGTACAACGCCTTGCCAAGTAAGTTCACTTCGCTAGAAGAAAGTTTTTTAAAGCAAAAATTAACGCAAGTGTTACTGGACAACCCATATTACTCAATGACCAAATTTTTTGTAGATGTCACCACAATAGATTGCCCACCGCCATCACAAAGTAGCTAAATATATGTTATTGTTAGTTTTAGTATTGTTTCTTTTGACGCTATTTATCTGGCCTAGGCTGGTTATCGATGAGGAGGAGGTAATTCAGGTTTCAGGTAATTCATTTGAAAGAGGGACTTTGCTTGTGTCACCTTTTTTGGCCACTCAGTCCAAGGCTTTGCTTAGGCCAAAAAAGGTTATATTTCTGCAGCCCTTTAATTTTGTCAAGTTGGCAATACGAGGGGGGGGTGATTTAGTTCTTTATATTACCGCCCCAAAATCGAACAACTCAGTAATGAGAGCCATTTGATTGATAAAATATAATGTCAGATATTCAACTATATTAAATTGTTTTTATCGTGTTCTCTTTCATCTATATTAGAAAATACTCTACTCAGAAAATAATTAAGAGTGTAAATATACATTGTATTTCTCTCATATTTTTGAAAACATTCAAATCTTGAGTCGTTCTTATAATATTTTAATCTCCTTAAATTGCCGTTCAAAGAACGATAATTCATTACGATATGCTGCATTACTCCTCCTCATATTACCAATCTGGCAAAATTAAAGGGCCGGTATTTCATCAACAAACGCATTGTAGCGTTATCTTCAGTAATTGACATCCTTGTATGATTGCATATTTGACTTAATGGTGTATGTAATTGATGGAATTTGTGTTTACTAATTACATACTATGACATAATGATTAAAATAGTATGTTAGCGAATTTCTTTAAAGGAATAAGCTATTACCGTAGGTCTCATGGTAAGATCTAAGCCCGAGACCATGTTTTCAATTTTTCAAAGCTACTGTTTTTGTTTTCAAAGCTAAATATCTTAAAAGCCGTAAATTTTAGAAAAACTATCTAAGTACAAAAAGTTGCGAAATTTTATCTAATTAACGCTGAAATTAAGATTATAATGATCGAACAACTAATATTGGAGAAAATTCAAATTTTCCGAATAAAAACATGCAAATTTCAAACAGTTTGCTCTAAAGAACCATGTTTTCATGACGAAAAGTTTAAATTTCTCCATTATTAGTAGTCCGATTATCAAAATCTTGATATCAACGTTAATTTAAATAAATTTTGCAACTTTTTTGTCATTTGTCTAATTTTTATAACATTTACGGGTTTTCAGATATTTAGCTTTGAACGCAAAAAACAATCGCCATTTTGAAATGGTACAGAATAGAAATTTGATACTTCTTACAAAAATAGTTCTTAATAATGATTATTCATGTACCAAGTTTGAAGTTTATACGTTAAGAGATTCATGAGACATGATTAAATATGTGAAAATCACAAACAGACATACAGACGGAAAACTAAGCACTTTAGGACCTATGTTTATGTGAACTATTTTTCTTATTTTTACCTCTACTATCATATACTAAAATATTTTACCATAATTTCCGGACACTCTATATATATCATGTCTCTCTGTTAACACGATAGCGGCCGTAAATATGGTCCGATCTTAATGAAATTTGGTACGATACAGACATGTAAAGTGGTAAAATCACGGACGAGTTCGTAAACCAGCCCGATCGCACCACTGGAAGGGGGGTTAAGGGGGATAAACCCCCCAAAAATGGTTTTTTTTTTGTTTTTACACATAGAAAAAATCCATTTTTGGTTAGCGCCATTGAATTCAGCTTGAAAAATAAACAATTTAGAATCTTGAATCATCGCTCTATGTCCATTGGTTCCCGAGAGATTGAAAGTGGTAAACACAGTATGTTGTCCAAACGTTAACCTTATGGGAAATAAGTGAAATTCTATATCTCGCTTATTTCTCAACGCATCTCAATGAAACTTGATTTGCGGCTTCATCTAGATGAGATGTAATGTAAAATAGTCTAAAATTTCCGATATTTCCATTTTTGTGGCAGAAAACCTGCATACTCATTCCTCAAGTTATCTTTATTGCAAATAAAAAAATTCTACGTCTTCCTCATTTCTTAACATATCTTGTTAATATTTGTTGTATGGCTTCTTCTAGTTCAGATCTACTAGATATTGGAATAAAACCACCCAGTTTTCACAGACCTATTGCAGCAACCCTGCATTCTCATACCCCGTGTTATTCTTACACAAAAAATAAAGAGCTTAGCTTTTTTAAGCTTCCGTGGAGCTTTCAAAAACATGTCATATCTTGCTGATGAATTGAAATATGTTGTTTTGCACTTGAAATGTGCAGAGTATGCAGGTCTGCTGCAATGGGGGTATTTTTCTTATTAGATATAATCTAAGCAATAATTTATAGAGCTCTCCTATCACACGAGGGAAATTTCATTCGTTTTAAACCAAAATTCAAAATGTATTTAAGAAACCATCGCTGACTATACGCATCGCGTCGGTACTCCTACCGTCTGTCCGTTTCAAAAAGCAATATACTCGAGTTTGAACGCTTGTCATGGATAAACTATTTGGCCTATTGTTATAAATTATGTACCATAATTTAGCTTATTTAATTCTACGCTATGTCATATAAGTTGATTTTTTATAAAACCTATTTCAATTTTTATTGCAGTCGGAATTTTAAAAAAACGTGTTTTTTGAGCGCTTTCTGATGAAGATATGACTTTAAAAATCCATATACAAAACACTATTTGGCCGAGATCAAAGATATTTTTATCGGATACTAGACATACTTATCTACCTTTTTCTGAAGTTTCATAATTTTAGCTTCACTCAAAAAATTGTTCTTGTAGTTTTATAAAACTCTTGCAATCTCTGGATCCGCTGATCGAAAAATCGTCAATTTTGGCTCACTTAGTCAATACTGGATAGAAAAATACAAATATATATCTCATTTATTTGTTAGTAAAACCACTGATTTTATATTACATGATTAATAAAGGAATACTTGTGAGCAGCGGACTTGATGGCGGCCGGTCTCGAAGTGGTTCGGGGGAAGTCGGAATCGTCGCGGAGCGAGCGATGTTGCCATTTATTTCACCTGATTTTTGTCCCGGTATTAGGGTAGATGCTCTACGGGATGACTCACTGGGAAGTTCAATCTCATGACATGGCAACATCTCTCGCTCCGAACCACTTCAGTCCAGCCACCGTCACGTGTTATTTACAGTCCACTGCTCACAAGTATTCGTTTATTAATCTTGTAATATAAAATCAGTGGTTTTTCTAACAAATAAATGAGATATATATTTGTATTTTTCTATCAGTATTGGCTAAGTGAGGCAATACGATTTTTTTTGGCGTGGTTGACGATTTTTCGACCAGCGGATCCAGAAAATGAAAGGGTTTTATAAAACTTCAAGAACAATGTTTTGAGTGAAGCTAAAATTATGAAACTTGATAAAAAGGTAGATAAGTATGTCTAGTACCCGATATAAACATATCTTTGATCTCGGCCGAATAGTTTTTGGTAGATGGATTTTTAAAGTCATATCTTCATCAGAATGCGCTTGGAAAACGTGTTTTTTAATGTTCCGACCACAATAAAAAAATGAAATAGGTTTTATAAAAAAATCAACTTATAAGACGTAACGTAGAATTAAATAAGCTAAATTATGGTATATAATTTATAACAATAGGCCAAATAGTTTATTCATGACAAGCGTTCAAACTCGAGTATATTGCTTTTTGAAACGGACAGAACGGTCTTCCTATCTTATTCAAACTATTGGTGTAGCTCGATTGCGTTGAGCGCCGTGATCTGTACTCATTTTGACTATGGGCAAATTGCAGGCGTTCGTTCAGGATTATCGTTGTAGTGAGGTTTTCAGAGTAATTTTTCTTTTTTCTTTACATACCTCCATAATTAATTTGATATTAGGAGGTTGTGTTCTTATTATTACTTGAGTTATCACTCCATAAAATCTTTGAGGCCCGGTGATTTTGTCAGGTTCAGAATGGCAAGCCCGAGGGGAATATATTTTATTCTTTGCAAATCGAGCAACTATCTTCTAAAATCTAAATGTTTAATATCCCCTCCGTCTCGGCTGATTTTGAACGTGTCATGTAATTACAAAAATATAGCATGGTTGTAAAAAATAATATTATTACAAAAATCAAGAATGGCCCTGCATATATTTCATTGTCAATTATTTTCAATATAACAACATGCAATAGTTAAAATAAAAACGAAAATAGTAAAACCGGTGGCCGAAGATGAACTCAAACTCAAAACCAAAACCGAACCCACGAAAGAAAATTTTTTGTTCATCGTAGGCTGCAAACTACATAATAGTTTGTAACATAAATAGTCTGTCTTTTTTATTGTAGAGAGCAGCACAAGTAGGAAAATTTGCTTTTAAGCAGAGATATTCTAAGTCAAACAGGGAATATAACTTTTTTGGAATAATTATTTTGTAAAAAGGGCATTAATATTATTGATAAAAGAACAATGTATATTATTTTTGTTTGGAGAAAATAAATTATTCTTATTCTTAGTCTTATTCTTAATATTTTAATTCGTAAATCGTATTTTTAACAATATAATTCACAACATAAACTATACGGAGTATGGTAAAAATTAGTTCACACTTGTAGGAAGCACGCAATTGACTGCTCATATAAGAATTAAGTTTACTGCAAATTTTTAACGCTGTTTTTTACGTTTCTTCAGCGTTTAGAAATAGAATGTTTTAATGCCACGCGGTCGCTCTCCCGATCACCCTCTTTCGAAAATCAATGTATAGCTATATTTTAGAATCTGCTAATTAAAAAATATGTATTATAAAAATGTATAGTATTTTTATTTTTTCAAAACAACGATTCCCCCGAAACCCCGGGCCGTTTGCCTTGTTATTAAAGGCAAACTTTAAAGTAACCTCAATGGAACTTAAATGTTTTAACTTTGGCAATAAACTTTTGATTTATAAAATTAAAAGTTCAGAACATTACTCACAACAAACGTTCAATCCTTTTTCAATAGGACTAATAAATAACATTTACCTTTAAAAAACCACTAAACTGTGCGTGATTTTAAAATTATCAATTTTTTCTTTCTATAGTTGCACTGGAGGGAATAAGTAAAAACCAGCAACTTTTTTTGTAACCTGCAATCGATAAATTGTAAATTGACACAATCGTATTATTAAATCAAAATTTTCAGATGTGGGTTTTGAAATATTTACATAATTCTTCCCTTAAAGTTGAAGAAATTTTAGCGCGTAAGTTTTCTTAGTCGCTTATGTAGCCTAATATCACAAAAAATTTACGATATTATCTTCTTCGATCAATAAATTTGACATGTTTAATTTCTATAAAACTCGTATACTGGGAACACAACATTGAAATCGTCTTTTTCTTAATGGCCATCAACGAAAACTCCGCGAACTGGACATCTGTCAACCGGATGTCAAACAAACCTGATTCGCGTCGTCTGAGAGACTCTCTGTTTGCCAAGAGTCGCTGAAGGTGCGAACGGAAGACCAACTGCTTACAGAGCCGACCGACGAGCTGTCCATGACAGAAGCCTGTCATCCTGTCTTCACAGACACAATTCTATGAAGTGACGTCACCTGTCGTTCGTCGCCACTCGTTATCAGCTCTTATCAACGCCACCGAGTGATAAGAGTATTCGTTGAACCCGTTTCGGTCAGCAACTCGAAGTTCTGAAGAGCCGAAAACGACGTAGCTGCAGCTACGCCTTCGAGGTCGGAGGAAAATTTGGAATAAATAATCGATTTATTTTAAAAACATATGTTTTATTGTTATTAATCTGTAACTTATTTGAAATAATTTATGTTACTTTTTCAACCGTTTAAAATGTCGGTTTCACTTAGTTCTTTTACCAGCCTATTACAATTAGAGATACTGACAAACATAGAGTCAGGTAGTCATTCTGAATGACCAGACGACCCGTAAAAACGGAAAAGTCCCGTTTTTTCACGCTGCGTTTCGTTGTCCCGAAAAACTTTGTCGGGACGTCAAAATGTCCCGTTTTTTAAAAGTAGGCTATTTATAAAAACAAACCTAACGTTATCTTAAAATTTAAAGGCATCTGACACTACTTACGGTTATAAAAGAATATTTTATTACGAACTTTTACCAAATGCTAAACAAGGTTTTAGTTTTACGCCACCTACTACAATCACAACAATTAACGATAAGAACTTAAAGTTTAAGATAATCACGATACTTTTTGATCCTACTATTTTATATATATTACCACCCACATAATTTATTGTTAGACAATCTTTTCTTCCTTTACAGTTTATTGTTAAGTTCTTTATAATGAGACTTGATTATTTGTTATCCTAAGTATGTGGCGATTCAAAAAATTACCTTTCATAGCTGCACGCCATTTATTGTATTCTTAAAGAAAAACTGTAACAATCGCGCGCTGTAATAAATTAAATAATAAATAAATGGAAAATAAAATTCATGGTCTAAAAGCTTCAAAAAAAGTTTGATACCTAATTTCTTCCATTACAAAATTTGTAAATTACAGAGACCCCCGTACAATTAAACACCTTGGCGTGTGTGGTGTGTTGTATTGGTGATTGAGGGGAGGGGGTGAGTTTTGTTTTTCATTTTGTGTCCCGTTTTTATTTTTAAACAATCTGTTCACCCTATATCATGGATCGCAAAAATTTGCTTTGTTAACTAATTCAATTTCATGTGGTATTACGATGATTCTGATCAAAACGTGATAGAAGTAGTGTAGTAGTAGTATTCGGCAGAGTAACCAACTAAGATGTAGGTAAATAGGTAAATGGTTCGAAATTTCCAATATGTCGTCGAGTAACGTTGAAGTTACGTTATTTGTGGAGTCATAAGTTTACTCAATTGCAGGTAAATCACGAATCTAGCGTTTCATCAGCAACAAAGACCGAGTTACCTGGTTCAACAATTCCAGTTTTTAATTTGATTACAATGTAATTGACGGAAGGGGTAGTCAGGCCCGGTCACAGGATTTCCGGGGGCCCCGGTGCAATTGAGGAACCCGGGCCCCTAACCTGACGACCCCTTTTTTAATTATTTCGAATAATTCTGGGCCCCCATTTTTACTCATCTCGAGTGGATCTTTAGAAGGTGCAGCTAAAGTTTATGTACTTACGTAGTCACTGCAACCATGTTTTTGCGATCACTAATGTTTTATTTTGATTAAACCGATTGAATTATTGTTTATTTACGAAACTATAATGCAGGTAAACATCTATGCTTCAAATTATAGTTTCGATGATATCGAAATGTTGTTTATCTACGACCATTGCAATAAGCACCAATTATGGTATTACAATAAACATTATAATGATATTCATTAAAACACCAAAAACCAAGCAGTTGCATAATGTCAACATTATGATACTGGAGTCACTTTAGAGAACTGGTTCTAGACCAATTCGGCGGCATTTGGCGGAAGTAGTACCTTAATACAAACTAAACAACTCGCACATCAGCTGATTGCACCCATACGATTCCGGTTTTAATTTTCTAATGTACCTAACCTCAAACGTCCTTTAATACGTTAGTTATTTATATCAACATTTCCAAAATTTTGATTAGCTCACTTTATCTTTAATTCACCTATTTTGTATGGTTATTATCAGTAAAAGAGAAATTAATGTTTTTGTTCCAAACCACAAAAACTAATTGTTGTGTTACGAAGTCAAGCAACGTTGAGCGGGGTCACTACTTGGATGGGTCTTGGGAACAGTTTATATAGCAGTCACAATTTAAATACGGTAAGTTAATTAGTTGTTTTTGGACACCCTGTATATTTTTGGTCGTAGATAGTGTATTCAACGATTTTATTATGCCTTTAAGGGGATTCCCTACTAAAAATACTAAATTTGTTAATATTATTTTTTGGTTCTGAAGAAGGTTTTTCTAGTTTGTACTTGTCACAAAAACTTTTGGGGTCAGAATTTTTAATTTGCAGTTTTAGGTATTTTTTTAGGTATACCTAAATGTCATGGTCATATAAAATTTATATAACTCTGGTTCTATTGGTTATAACTTCATGATCAAAGTGTCATTTTGGAAGGTTTTCATTCTTCTAAAAC
Organism: Flexamia atlantica; assembly: GCA_035578135.1. NCBI lineage: Eukaryota > Metazoa > Arthropoda > Insecta > Hemiptera > Cicadellidae > Flexamia > Flexamia atlantica. The sequence goes on along the minus strand of JAQJVK010000007.1, from coordinate 44,355,257 downwards.
TTAGGTAAAATTAGATATGTATTTGTTTAAAAAAAAGTTATAAGAAAAAAAAAATTAAAAATATTTTTTATTAAAAACAAAAAACTCTTTTTTTAATTTTTAGTTGTGTTACAGGCATAATTTTACCTAACTTTTTAGATATACTAATAAGGAATATTGGGTAAAAATTTCAACCTTGTACTACAAGTACTTTATGAGTTATATCAATTTTAGTGTTGGAAAACACTGACAAACCAAACTTGCGGGAATCGCGCATTGAAAGTTCGCGAGCGTTATCCTGGCTAGGCTATTTTATTGGAGCGGCGGTATGCAGAGCCTAATAATTTTTTTCTTTTTCATATATAAAACCACTTATACCTTGTTATGTATGGTTTTTCTGAAAGAGGACATCATTGAACAATAATATGTAAAAAAATAAAAAAATAAATAAAATTTGTGTCATTTTCAGTAGGGAATCCCCTTAAGCCACTCGTGAGATATTTAGAACACTCTCTCACTCGTGGCTTAATGGCATTCATTATACAATCGTTGTATAAACTACTATTTGGTTTGACATAATTGCTATTGTAGTATCGGAAAATATCGATTTTTGAATCCGATTTTAACGGTGGAGATGGATTCTAAAGTTTCGCCAAAAATGTTATCTTTCCCCCACACCGACTGGGCTCCAAGGCATTCTAAGCTTGGAAGACGATGTTCAGATAATTCTGGACCTCACAGACATTGAATTAAATCGCTTATTGCAGAAACCCCTGATTGGAAATTTTGCCGAATTTATATTTTTACTATGAAGAGAAACTCGTCTTTCAGTGTAGAAACCTCATCTACCATGCCATACGTCCGGGTTTGACCGGGACAGTCCCAGTATTTTGCTCTTGTCTCGGTGTCCCGGCCAGTTGTCCTGATGTCCCGGTCAGTTTTTAAATTGCGTAATATGTTATTAAATAATGAACTAAACCTGCAGTTTAATAAGTTTGCTGCGGCAAACGAAGAAAGAAGAAAAAATTCTTATATAATATATGTACTTTTGTTTTTAAGTTATATTTCATTCGCATAAAAACATTGGCATTTCTCATTGAAGTAAAATAAATTAATTGTAAGTTTTGTTTCATGTAATGAATTACTATCACACTTTACTATGGTTCAAATTGCATTGTCACAACACAAAAATAATTTTTGTTCAAATCATCAAAATTCACAATTTTACTCTAAAACTTTTATAAATTTTTACCAGATTATAAGTTTGTTCAAAAGTAAATTTTACCTCAGTAGCCTACCTATATTTACCTAAAAACTTATTAGTTTGACTCAATAATCTGGGCACAAAATAGGCCTGCTTGAAGTTAATTTTTGCTGCAAAAATCAACTATAATTAACCCTTTTCCTCTAAAATTTCCAAAAATTTCCGGGGGAGGCCCCCGGACCCCTCTCACCTTCCATGCCCCCCACACCCCCCGGTGTGTCATACACTGGAGCATCCTTGGTTAGTTGTCCCGGTTTGACCGCTTGAAAATATGGCAGGCATAACCATGCCCCTATGGCCCTGTCCAGGAAAATTAGCCCAGAACGTTTATTGTAGAAACACCTAGTCTGCTAGCAGCTGTGGTGTTTCTACAATGAACATTTTGGTATTTTATGTCACGTAGAAGGATGGATTGATGGTTCTTGTGGCGTTTGTGTTGCTTGTTGGAACACATCAGGGTATTCAGTTCAGTTCAGTCTTGAATTACTCAGCAAACCGTCAGTTTTCAGTTGAATTGCCGCCCAATGAAAACAAAGAGTGCCTGTCAACTGCCACTCTTAGTACTCTTTCATCCCTAAAATTTGTTATTACCACGAGAGCATGCCTCCAACCGGTATTAATAGTCTAGTATTTTTAAAGCAATTCCCAATTTTCCCATCTGTTTCCATTATTTATTTTTAAGTGACCAAAAGTACCAAATTTCTCATAAATCGCAACAAAATTATGAGTTTACTAGTAGATATACCAGCGGCTTCGCTCGCTGAAAGGATAAGTTTGGTTCAATTATCCGTTTTTTGTAACGTGCATTTTTTACTAATTTCCTAATAGACTAATGATTTCAATGATTCATCCAAACTATACGTTTTTAAGCGCTTCAATAGTAGTATATTTGTTTGAAATTTGCCCATAAATCGCTCTCGGCCAGCATGTGAATCCTCATAAAAATTGATAACCAGAAAATCCCCGATTCTATTAAAATAACTGTACCTATGATATGTCCCAGCAGAGTTTCAAGATTCTAGTTAAATTACTTCGGGTGATCCGTAAAACGCGAGTATGTGGAAACTGATAAATACATAATATGTATAAGAAAACCGTAATAATTTTGTACAGTTTATTCAAACTGGAATTTATATTTTTTGCCTCTTTAAAATATTCTAGAGACCTTCTATTGATATTTTGAATTCATAGCTCTTAAAAACTGAAAAGGCCGCCATTTTGAATTTTTTAATTTACTTTATTTTAGCCTTTCCAGGAAAAACATTTTAAAATCCTTCATTAGTATGTATCTAGAGCCTATAAAAAATATTTGAGCCAAGAATATTTGAGGGCCCAAAGCCCTACATTGTATTGGAAAATAAGCTTTGAAAACTAAAAATGGCCGCCATCTTGAATTTGATGATATGCCCTATTTTAGCCTTTTCGGAGAATATATTTTAAAATCCGTTCTTAGTACGCATCTGGAGCCTATAATCATTCATTGTGTCAAGCCTTATAGTTTTTGAGAAACTGTGATCAATGAGTCAGTCAGTCAGTCAGTCAACCGTTTTGGCTTTTATATAATATAGATTAACTTTTTCAATAGTGGTTTTTATTGAAAAAGCCCCTAACTATTCGGTTTATTGGGGAAACCCTCTAAGGGAAGTATTTTTAATGGCAACTTAGCACATACTGTAAAAGATAGAAAAATACTGTAAAAGAAGATTAAACTTCATACAATTGTAATCGCAGGGAAATAAAAGCTTTGCGTTAAAACAATTATAAGACGAGTAGGACAGTTTTTCTCAATTTACCGAGACTTTAGTATGCCTAATTTGCAGTTATTATATGGTTAGCATAAATTCTACTCAGTTAATAGAAAATGTTGAGTGAAAGGTTATAAATCGCTTAAACTTTTGTTTTTATTGAGCTTCGGCTCACCTGAAAGCTAATGGTTTACTGAGTAATTCAAGACCAAACTGAACTGCATACCCTAATTACAACTGGAGATGTAAATTTAACTAAAAATTTACTACCTGACTACTACTTACTATTGGACTAAAAAAAATCCCGAAAATTTATTTTAAGGTACATTGAGCTTTATAGTCCGTCTCTCATTTGTCCGATTTTGCTGATTAATATCTCAAATGAAAACCAATATATCAGTGAGTGTTTAAAGACTAAAATAAACTACGTATATTGATTATAATGAAAGAATCAAGAAAAATAATCTAAAGAAACACTAAGAATATAAAAAAAGATAATAGGGATGAATTTCCATTTGAGCACATCTATTTAACGAATAGATATTTTGAAAAACTGATTTCAGCATTACGATCAGCGTGAAAATCTAGTTTATAATGATGTGCCCCATACCACCATTTTTACTTTTGAAAAAATAAAGTTTATATCCACAATGGCGGATCCAAGATGGCGACCAAAATTAGTGTCCTGTCAAAATAAAGAATGAATCACTGAACAATGGCGTGCGTTAGTCCCGAGTCAATATCTAAAAAAATGCATGTAAAAAATGAAGTGAAGTAGGCCTAAAATTGTTTTCTAAAACTATCCATCGTTATTTGTTTAATATTATCACTGATTTTTTCTGGGTTATACTGTAATTTTTGAGTTTCAACAAGTAAAACCTTAAAGTACATACCAATACCAGCAAAAAAATATATGAGTCAAAAATTCCTCCAGGGGACAGGGTTTCATATGGGCGGTTCATGGTCAATCAATCAATCAATCATTTATTGTCATCCGACTGTTTACAGCATTGACAAACGTCACAAAATAAATGTTCACAGAACATTAAATACAAAGTCAGTACAATAGTATATAATGTAAATAAAAATTGAAAGTGCATGGTAACTAAAACTCACTTAAATCATTTAAATACTCAGATACACTGTACAACTCTTTCCTAATCAAAAAGTTCCTCAGATGCCTTTTAAAGGTGACTGGATCAGAAAGAGATCTTAGGTAGGATGGGAGGGAGTTGAATAACTTAATTCCAGAATAAAACGTTTGATTTTCGAAAAAAGTGGTGTTGTGTTGGGAATAGTTACGAGATCTCGCCTTCTAAGGTCATATGTAGGTTTATTAAGGGGTATCTGCAAAAAGCGATTCAATCCCCCCTTCCCGCTAAATGTTAAAAAAATAAAAATTATGGTTAACCAAGTTACAATTTATACCAACTGTTTTAACTTTTCAGAGAGCTGTTGTATGTAAACGTCATAAATCCAAACGTTTTAAGAATAAAAGTAGAGTAACAGATGACATGTGATATTGGCCAGTGTCGTCTTAACGCAACCGGAATCTGGTGTCTATGCAGTTCTCTACCAAGGTCAGTTCTTTTAAACTTACTAACGATTTGAAGGTACCTTATATATTCCTTTGCAACCTTTATACTTTTACTTTCAACTTCTTGTTTTGTTCTATTAGGGGTGTGCGAGAAGTGATTTTTGAAGTCGAGTCGAGTTTTAAAAAACTCGCTCGAGTTTCGAGCTTTTTTCGTGGAGTTTTTTTAACAAAGATAATAGTTTTCTTAATTCTGCATAGTAATATTTTCTTAACTAATTATCCAAATATAATTAAATACTTTAATGTTATTTATTAGAGGTGTTCTTGAGTTAAGAGCAAGTATATAAAATGATATCAACTAAATTTAGACAACTTTCTACTTAAAATCTCTTTCTTGATTTTGCTTCCCAGTGTTTTCATATAAAAATAGTAAAACTCAGGTGATCTTAAATATTCCTTCATAAAGCCTAAATCAATGTTTGGTCAAAGAAGCAGCTCACCTTTTTTCCTAAGATTGACAAAGAGAAAGTACATGATATATCTTTTACTTTAGAGAGCAGTAAAGTGGAAAAAGTTATCGATAATAATAACTTTAATAAAGTAAAAAAACGAGTTTTTACCAATAGCGGTTAAAAATGGGTGTTAAAAACTACCGTAAAACTGAATCACTTTGTGAGAGTGACGGCCCCACGCCCCACTGATCTGTGTTTTAGTGGGGGGTGTGGGGGTAACTCGGCTTGAACCTCTAGAATTTTTGGAGACTTGAAAAAAAAGTTTGAGGCGTTGTAGGCAAACAAACTACAAACTGGTGACCGCATGGAACAGTCAATCAGTTTTTCAAATCACATTTGCACAACTTTGTTTCTCAATTATTTTTTAAATATTTTCTTCTCATCTACAGTCAACGTCATGGATCAGGAAATGTTGGACCAACGCCGCACACAAGATGACAACTTGCATCAACATGAGGCGGCCAACCAGCCGGGACTTATGATCAAATCTTGCCTCCCCTGTCTGCGCCCAAGTTCAAATTGGTGTAATCACACAGTTGTACAAAACTTTCACTCAGTTGTTCGAAACTTTTTCAGTTATTCAGCGAAACAAAACAAACAAAAAAGTAACACACGTATAGGATTTGAACATGATTTATCTAGCTTCGGTTTCTGTCTGTCAGACTGTTTGCAATTTCCACACAATCCATCACGACTTTAAACTACTTGAGGTACCTTATTGATACTTAGCAATTGTTTTTGATTATAATAGGACTTTTTTGAGTCTCAAATTTCTACTTTGAACCATTTTAAATTTAAAACAATTTTTAACTTTTAAACTTTAAGATCTAAAAAAACTGTAATTGTTACCGATAATTGTGAATAGTCTTAAAATATAATGAATTTCATGTCCTTTCCAAAAATATAGAGTTTTGGGTTTTTAACACAATAACCTCGAAAATGTAGTTTGGATTAAGTTAAAACAAGAAAAAATGCTGAAATTTACCCAAACTCGCTTTTATATTTCTTCGTAAAAATTTTAGGTTTCTCTGTTATTCGTTTAATAAACCTACAAAAACAATGCATTAAAACAAAATTCCTTTAATTTTGCAGTATTTATGTTGTTTGTATATGCTGGTAACATGTAGGTAGGCCTACAGTATTTGAGAAATTTTTAAATGGTACTTAGTAGAAACTTGATACTGCGCACAAAACCAGAGTATATCATGCTATAACAAACAACCACAACATCAATCTAAATAAAATTTGTTTTTTTAAATGATTATAAAAAACATTGACTCTTAATTCGTAATTGAGTACCAACACTCCATTCCAAGATGAAGTAGTAAATGTTAAGTAGAATAAATACATTCAGTCTAAATATGCAATGTTTATTAAAAACATAAACACACATATTGTGTTTTTTGTGTTGAAATTTTTTCACATGATGACAACTGGACACTTCACTTTAGACTATGTGTCAACTATAAAAAGTTTACAATTCAGTTTTATCGGACACAATTTATTCAAATTATTAAAATTTCTAGATTTTAGAATGGCTACTGTCAATAAAATTGTCTACAAAGTATAATAATTTGAAAATTGTTATAGTATCATTGCAGAAAAACCCCCTTCCATCGGTACATTACTCTGATTCAATGGCAACAATGACTGCCCCCTCTTCTGTGATAAGAGTGGGGGGAGGCGAGGTGCGGACAGTCCCTGGTCCAGAGATTCGTCAGCGGCTGCTATCAGAAGCTCTTCAGTTTCAGAATCTCTGACATCAGAGAAGCCTCAGCGTCTTCGCAGTTTGACAGCGGTGAGTGGTGCGTACCTCAAACATACCGAGTGTCCCTAAAAGAACTCTCTAATTTTGATGTCCTCTAAATTGTTATTTATAAATCATATTGACTCAAATTATATATCTAATGATAGGTAAACTCAAATAATAAATAATAAATGATACATAACATTTATTATTTACAAACAATATGTATAATACATAACTAATAATATGTATCAATAAAATTACATTTAAAACAGAACATACGTAAGAAAAGGGATGTTCGTTTGTAAAAATAACCATTTCTGCAACTTTGTTTTAATATCCTTAAATTGGAAGCATTTTAAATTTAATTTGATATCAGATTGAATATCTTGGTGCAAAAAAACAAAACTTTTAGTAAAGAGAGTGCATTCTGTTTTTGGGACAAGAAGATTTTAAGCAGTTCCTATTTTTGTTCTGCAAGAAGGACCCTTTGACTTTAAAAATATTTTGACACTTTGCAGACATACAAATACTTGAGAGGAGAGATTTTTTAATTGAAAAATAAAGTTTTAGAAGGTAAATGATTTTTAGTACTAATCAAACTAAGTCTTTGCTTCAACAAAATCTAATTTGTATTGTACGTTCGGCCCCAGTAACCCCAAACCGTACTCTAGCCGACTTTGAACTAAAAAAAATAAAAGTATTTTCTAAATATCCTCATCGTATGTATCCCTTAAAAGATAAAAATTCTTCTTTCTTTAGAAAATAGATTTTTCTTGAGATTAAAAATGTGTTTTTTCCAATTTAAATCACTATCTAAAGTTAGTCCAAGATATTTAATTTCAACAGCCTCTCCTACTAGACCTATAGCACAAAAATCCCCATATCTAGTTTGTAGGAGTAGACATTTATAGTTCGAATCAAATAACAAAGCCCACGCTGTCCGTAAGACCAATGCAAAAATTAACATTAGTGTTACGGACGGACTGGGCCTAGTAATTTGAATCGTCCTATAATACACTTATAAACAGTCAGTTCGTTGTTTTAAGAGATTTTCTTGATAAAAAGTTGACATATTTATTTTTCCTGCACTCAGAGCCATCTGATTTGGTATGAACCACCATTTAAGAGCCATTATATCAATATTCATTGCCAGTTTTACTTGTTCTCATGAAGTTCCGACAAAACACAAAGCTGTGTCGTCAGCAAATGACGTGAGATTACCTAGCAAAGATGCATTATATGCGGAATGACGTTGAATGTCGTTATGCAGCATAAAGCAGCATCGTTTTATAAATTTCAGCTTCTTTTTTGAATGTCTTTAAATAAATATAAAAAATATATATAAATATATATGAATATAAATATATAAAAAATGTATTAACGTAAGCAATGACTAAACCAATTATTTAAATGTAATTATAAGTAGGGTCATCGGTTGGAGTCTCCTTACCTTCTGAAAAGTTCAGATAAACACCATAAACGGAAGGAAAAGTCCAAGTTATTGTAATAATAAACAAACACAATGTGTAACTGAATTTTAAAAATAAATAATAAACTGCCAAATTCAAAGTGTATACTGTTTGCTTGAGCATGCTGTCATTTTTTGGCATATTTTTTATTACAGTCAGTAGCAGTGTAGTATGTGCTTGTGTTATGCAGCATAAAGCAGCATCGTTAGTTTATACTTCAGCTTTTTTCAATGCCTTAAAAGATTTTACTTATAAAAAGTGTTTACAAAAGTAAGCAATAAAAACTTCTTTAAGTAGAAATTTAAATATAAGTAGTTTAATTACTTTAACTCCTAATAATGTGGCTTTATTCTTTGGGATAAGTCCAAATTAAAATACTGTGTACATGATAATCATAATTTACATAATTGCTCAATTATTTAAAGAAAATTCCCGTTTGCCTTTCAATAATAATGTTTTTTAGTTACTCATTTTGGTTAATCATTCTTAATTAAACATGAATTAATTTGGTTGACGAGTAGACCTATTTGTTTTGGGTGCAACACTTTTTATTAATCAACCTTTACAGTATTTGCTTATATTTTTGTTTCTATTGGGCATTACCCACCTTCAGGTAAATGGCATTGTTCAATAATTTTTCGGAGACTGATGAATCAATTAAGCTGTTCAATAATTCTCCGCAAAATTATTGAACAACGACATTTACCTGAAGGTGGGTAGTGCCCAATAGAAGCAAAAATATAGAAAAATACCCCGCATAAAAATGTCTTTTAAAGAGAGTATTTGTTTATAGGGGGTATTTTTACGTTAGAGTTGATTTAAATTTTAGAAAAATTTACAAGTATAATAATCAAATCCGAATTTGTCTACGGTTATTATTAGAATAGAAAAATACAAAAACCAAAATCGTTTACAAAAATGTGTTTATGAATGTACAAAAAATGCTGCCCTTTTCCATATCAACATAGGAGAAAACGCGTGATATAATCCGAAGGTAGTTCGCAACAAATCCTTGTAAAAGTAAAATCATGATACATGGCTGATGGGTCTTGTCCTTAGACAAAATGTCTATTTTTAGGTCCATCGCACATTTTATATGGCGAATACTTTTTTCCTCTTTTCTTACGTCCACCTGTATTTATATTCAAATATTGTCTGCAATGTCCACAATGTTTGCACATAAAGTATAGCATATGAATTAATTTAAAAAAATACAGTAAATAAAATGTTGTAATATATAAATTAAGTGTAATACGTTTTTTCATGTTTATGATTTGGTTCATGAACAAATAATATTGCGTTAATTTAAAAAGCTTAAATTTTAAACATGAAACTTAATTCTTAACGGCAGAAACTGATTAAAAAAAAATTGTGTTAAAAATGAGCTAAGCCGTCCTGAGACGAGGACGACTAGCAGACGTCCGAACAGCTGAGTAGAGATGTGAGCAATAGCGAGATATTGAAAAAGTGGTAAACACAGTACGTTGTCCCTATGTTAACATTATGGGAAAAAAGTAAAATTCTATATCTCGCTTATTTCTCAACATATCTTAATAAACTTGGTTTGCGTGGCTTCATCTAGATGAGATGTAATGTATTGTAGTCTAAAATCCCCAAAATATTCATTTTTGTGGCAGCAAGCCTGCATACTCATTCCCCATGTTATCCTTATGGGAAATAAAAAAGTGCTATATCTTCATAATTTCTTAACATATCTTGATGAAACTTGGTACACGGCTTCTTCTAGTTAAAATCTACTAAATATTGAATTAAAACCGTCCAGTTTTATACCTGTTGCAGCAAACCTGCATTCTCATTCCCCATTTTATTCTTAAGGAGGTTACAAAACCATGTCATATCTCGCTATGCTGGATGGAAATATTTTTTTTGCATTTGAAATTCGCTGAGTATGCAGGTCTGCTGCAACGGGGGTATTTATACTTATACTGTACTTGCATACAAGACGTTAAATATACATAAAAGATGAAAAATGGCGATAGATTTCGATTGGTCACTCCAATCATCATCAGGCCCAATGTTCCATTATTCAATTATAACAAATTATTTACAATAATTATTGGCGGCCAGTGCGTGCCTTGTTACATTTTAATTCAATTTTAATCAATTATTTATAAGACGCAGTGGCGGTCATATGCCTTGTTATATTTTTAATTCAATCGTAACAAACTGTTGATAATACCATCGACCACAACTAACGCGCCAATTCTTGGGGCCCACGCCGTCCATAAGACTAATGTTAATTTTAGCATTGGGCTTATGGACGGCGCCGGCGTGGGCCCCAAGAATTGGCGCCAGGTACAATAGACGGAGCACTAGAAACCGCGAAGTGAAGCCTAAATTTGCTTCTAGTCCCTATGCATGGACAAAGTACGTAAAAAATTACAAATATGGTATCAAATTATACGTCTGAATCTCAGAATCACTATAGTACCAAATATAAATGGCTTACAGGTAGTTTACACTTAGTAAACACTGATAACCTAGAAGCTTGTCATGACATTTTTTGGAAGAAGCTGCCGCCACGGAATACACCTGAAATGTTCCTGTGATGTGTAAACTGCTTCTAAACCATTTATAATTGGTACCATAGTAATTGTGAGATTCAGACCTTTAATTTGATACCAAATTTGTATTTTTTTAGTCGACTATATTTTTGTAAATAACAGTTTAGGGTTGACTTTGTTTTTATGAAAGCGCCGCACGGATAAACTCTCCCGCAGTAACTAAGTTATCGGCCAAACTACGTCAGCTAATTTTTTCAAAAAATATGATTTGAAAAATTCAACTCTTTAGCAACAATTTCCACCGTTTTTTATTTTGCCTGACCAAAAAATAAAAAAAAGTAGTGGTCGGCTACTTTTTTCATGTCATGTTATAAAGTTGAATAAAAACTTGTGATTATATATCATTTTTTTTAATATAAAAAATTATTTTGGAAATATGATTAATACCATTATGGTTCCAAACTAAAGGACTCTTCATATGCAAAATTTCAACCTTAAGCCTCAACGCTAAATGGTATAAACTACGAGTTATTTGAAACATGAGCGCTGTCAGATTACGCGGTTTTAAGCGCCGTTTTATGTGTGTTAAACGTTATTTTTCAGGGAATTATTACAATTTGTTATAATTCCTTAAAAAATTACGTATTTTGTGAGCCCGCCAACGCCTTAATTTTAGACCAATTTTTGTGATTGAAGTGTCAAATTACTGGAAATTTTGTCAATATTTCCTGAATGCTGTTCATTTTTCTTTAGGTGAAAAAAACGTTGCCCAATTGGGCATCTATGTTACCCACAAATTTACATGCATTTCTTATGGAAGGGATATTTTTAAATATTAACACAATTAGTGCTTACCTTGTAAACTGTTGGACTAAAGTAGAAATATTACATATTTTTCTTACAGGAAATTTAATTTTCTTTAATTTTCAAATTTAATAGGGAATACTTAAAGTAGATAGTTTTCAAGATATTAAGGAAAAACCAAATAATTGTACCTTTAGGCCCTTCCAGCCCAGCCGGCTCAAGGGCTAAGGGCGGGGACTTTTGAAATGTTTTACTCCTAAGTAGTCCAAACAAAGTTACAAAGTCAAAAATTGTGATTCATGCAATTCCCTCTATACCTCTTTTTGAGCATTCATTGCCTGGACTAAGGGCGGACAGAACTAAAATCCACTTCATTTCGACTCATTTGTCGCTGCTGCTCTTCTTTAGCCGGATTTACCCAAAAGGAAACGCGGAAATTTCTAGTTTTTTTATTCTTTCAAAAATGAAAACAAATATTTATTTTCGCTCTGTGGCGGCCCCACCCCCAGCTAACTGGCGCCGCTACGTCATCGCACTGACGGCAGGCGGCCGACCCCACAACCGTCGCGTCGGTGGCGCACTCTGGCGGTGTCAAGGCGAACTATATTACCGACGAACTATTAGTGCGGCGTACTTCCAGCACAACTGTTTCAATGTTGCAACCCAATGTTTTTTTAGTTTCGTCATCGAAAAGCAGAGAATAAATTGACGCTGATGCATGGAATAGTTCAAGCTAGCTCCGTCGTGCACTTTTCTACTCACTAAACAAAATGTCAAACTGATAATACTTGTAGACAAAAACTAAATTTTCATGTCGAAAGATAATTATCTGTTGATTTATCAAATACTTGCACTCTGATTTTGTACTTAGTGGTGTTTTATAAAATTTATTTATGTTTATTAATTATATTTCCTGGTGTAACTTCAGATAACCTGTTTTCCGACGAAAGCCCAAGTCAAAAAGCTTCTTTTATATTGTCTTGTTTGTATGTGTTGATTACTTCAATCAAAGAAACTGATCACACCTGATTTTAAGATTAAATACCCCCGTTCCAGCAGACCTGCACACTCAGTGAATTTCAAATGCAAAACAACATATTTTAATCCAACATAGCGACATTTGACATTTTTTTATAATCTCCATAAGAAAAACATGGGGCATGAGTATGCAGGTTTGCTGCAACAGGTATGTTAAAACTGGTTGGTTTTAATTCATATTTAGTAGATCTTAACTAGAAGAAGCCATATACCAAGCTGTATTAAGATATGTTAAGAAATAAGGAAGATATAGATTTTTTTTTCTCATAAGGATAACATGGGGAATGATTATGTAGGTTTGCTGGCTCAAAAAGGAAATTTCGGGGATTTTAGACCAAAATGCAATAGGTCTCATCTAGATGAAGCCACAAACCAATTTTTATTAAGATTTGTTGAGAAATCAACGAGATTTCGAATCTTACTTATTCCCCATAAGGTTAACATTGGGACAAGGCACTGTGTTTACCACTTTCAATATCTTGGTAACATATGGACGTAGAGCAATTATTCAAAATTTTAAATTGTTTGTTTTTTAGCTTAATTCAATGGTGCCAACAAAAAATAGATTATTTATATTTTTGTATGTAAAAAAACTCAAAAATCCCATTTCCTTTACCCCCCCCCTTCCGGTGGTCCGTTCGGGCTGGTTTACGAACTCGTCCGATGAATTACCACTTTACATGTCTGTGCGAAATCTCATTAATATCGGGCCATTTTTACTGACGCTATCGTGCTCACAGACATACATATATAGATAGATAGATAGATAGATATGTGTACAAATGTATATAAAAATATATGTATATACAAATTTTAACGAATCTTTTTTTAGCTTCTGGGGGCCCCAAAACAAACAGTTATGATGGTCCCGAGCTTAGGTCTTGCCATGAGACCTACTGTAATAGCTTCTTCCCTATACGGGAAATTCGGTTGAATTTACTTTATTTGTAATTTAGAAGATAGAAATTTGCAAGTTAAAAGAATAAAAGAATATTTTTATTTGTAGGCCTAAGTATTTTGCAATGATCGTACAAAACCTGGAAAAATATGTATAGTAATGGTTCAAAGATTTAGTTGATAGTCTTACATATCTTATAATTTGATTAAATATTTTCAAACAAATAAAACAATAACAAACAACCGTCAAAATATGACTGCCAGCTGTTGGTTTTGAACCAACCAGCTTGCAGTTCGGAAGTTCGTCTGATTTGTAAACTGCTAGACCAATACCAATCGGACTAAAAAAAGAAAGTAGCACCATAACTTTTTCGGTGGAGAAACTACTGATTCTTTCATAAAATGCCCCTACTCAGAGTTAGTATACATTGGCTAACTTTTGAAGGTACGTAGATTATAGTAAGTTTGGTCCATCAATCCAGTCTTCTTACCGACACGGTGGTCTCATTTTCCAGAATTTATCATAACACAAATCACCTTCAGGCCTACTATTTATTTTAGTGACGAAACAGGTTTCTAAGAGGGTATTGCCTGGGAATATTTAAAAATATCATAAATGAATTTATGTAAAAATAACTAAAAAAGATTTTTAAGTGTATCGCAATTTTCAATAATGTAATGTAATAATGTAATCAATAATATTATGTATTCCAATTTTACTACCGCATTTTGTAACCATTTTCGTCTGACACTACTGTAGTTGTAAATATACAAAATCGGGGCGAAAAATCTAAATTTAATAATGGCTACGGCAACGATCAAAGTAGTTCTGAAACAGCCACTGGGAGCGGTCGGTCGTAGTGTGCTCTGACGCCGCGCCCTCCGGTAGAATGCGCCACTGATCGACTGGTTAATCTAATTTAAGAAAGTAAAAAATATAATAAATTTAATTTCCACTCTTATTTCTTTTACATACACGTTAAGAATTTAGTTTTTTGTTCGTAAGTGTTTTTTGAATTAGCATTATTTTTTAAACCACATTCATGTTCAGATGCAGCTGATTACCTTCTCGATGTTCTCTAAATCTTCTGTTTAGTAGGAGTCATTGGAGCAATTCTCTGCTCATCAGATTCTTGAATAATCCAGGCTCAATGTTTATTATTTGAGAGTCGCTAAGCGACTTCATTTAACCCATCTGATACTTAGTTTAAGTTCCACCTGTACAGAGCGGGAGCTGATATTGTGGTTGGCCTGTGCTGCTCAGCTACAATAATAGGAATGCCTAACTGTTTGATGCTTTGCCATTGCCTTTGCTGGCCTCCAGATAATTTATAGGCTATTAACCACAAGTTACAAATAATTTTTAGCATATTCCGTATCACCGTGTCCCGTGTCCCGTACTCCGTTATATTGCCAGTTATGTTTATAAAAACATGAACTACGAATTGAGAAATTCTATTTCTTATGTTGGATTTATAATATCTCTGCCTAAAAGCATCGCGAAAATTTTACTGTATAAAGCCTTTAGTCGGGTTTCTTAACTACACTACACGTGTGACTACACCCAAATTTGAGGTGCCTGTGATTAATATAGGTTACTAGAAGAACCCGTGGCTTCGCTCACGATTAAAATTATACATACACTATCACCCATGAATTATATAGTTTTGCTTTCCCATTTATTTTTCTTATTGTAAAATCTAATGTATGTAATGTATCTACTTCTTTGAACTTATCAAATGTACTTCCATAAAGCAAAAGTTTTTAGAAATTCGCTCTTAGTACGAAGGTCTGCTACGACGGGGGTATTATATTCCTGCATAAACTGCCTGTACATAAAAAAATGTGACCATATCCAACGCCCCACCGACAAAGCCCCAAATGGTGTTGCTGCCCTGGGTAGGCTCATGCCCAATATCGGTGGTCCTTCCTCTTGCAAGTGCGTTTTGCTTGTGTCGGCTGTCCAGTCGATCGTGCTATCAGGTGAAGAGGATTGCGCTCACACACTCAAGAGGCCAATTTACAGAGACGAACGCCGAGAAGCATTTAATGGTCGTTTCCACGGTACCTGAGCTTGCCCTGATGATGATCATGGGGCACAATATAAGGAACGGCACCCTTGGCTTTTTCGACGGCACTTTGAATCTGCTCGCATATGTTACCCTTAATTAAAACTTTATTATGCACCCCCGTCGCAGCAGACCTGCGTATTAGAAATCCTATTTATTTCCTTCATGAAGGCATACGTGTTAGAGGAATCAAAGAAGTTAGCTTGAAATTTTATTCACTGTAAAAGATCATTTTCTTAAGGTTTTAGGGTCTACCTTGAACAAACAATTACAATGCCACTCCAGCAATTATTAAAAGTGCTGTCTTACGTTTTTAGACTCTATATTGAGCAAAACGTTTGAATGAGCCGTCCCGGCAATTTTTTTAAAGTGTTGTAGGTAAAATTAATTCTTTACAGTAGCACACTCTTCCTCTTTAAATAGCAGTTAGTTGTCATAAAAAAAGTCCTTCAAGTATAAGTGATCAGTGATCACTGGAGTCCTTCAGTAATCAGTTATTTTATGTTATACTACATATTATCAGCATTTTATATAGTGTATTGCACTTTGAAAAAATGCAAAAGTCTAATTCATTGACCACCTGGCACCAAGTAACAAATCTTCATTTTAACAAAAATACAGTTAAATAGCAGAAAGAAATACCATTAATTTGCATCACCTGTTTTAAATTTTACTTTCATATGTTTTGTTAGTAAACAAATCTAACTCAAATTATTTCAAAATCCCTGACATGGGTACCTTTAAGACGGTCCCAGGGCTAAGCCCTGAAAGTTATCACGAAATTGAAGGTGTATAAACCTACTCCATGAAATTCTACATGTATGTACCAAGTTTCGTGGCCATCGGTCCAGCGGTTTTTGTGTTTATCCCTGCCAAATAAATAAATATATATATATATATATATATATATATATATATATATATATACCAACATCCACTTTTATACTTATAGATTAATTTATTTCCAATGTACTGTTAACTGTCGCACTGTGTGTGATAGTGTAGGAGAATAGGTTCCATGAATGCATAAATGTGAAAAGTAAACAGTTTGAGTACCTACGAGTTTGAATATGTAATTAAATAAATATAAGCCACTGTATAAACTACATTTGGCCCACCCTGTACGTAGAGGCAGACAGTATATGTCTTGTTACATTTCAATTCAATTACAATAAATCAATTACAATAGTAGCGGTCAGTGTATGCCTTGTTACATTTTAATTCAATTGAGGACGTTGCCGGAAGAAGGGCACATAGGCCAAAACCTAAGTTTTGATAAACAGCTTCCGAAGTATAAAGTTGTACATAACTATGTAAAATTTCATCTGATAGCAAATTATGGCTACATTTTTTAATAGAATAAGTTATCATGGTTACTAAAACAATGTCTAACTTGAATTTGTAATCTGTAAATTGTTGTAAAATAAACAAATATAAATGCACGTTACGTGCCCTTTTTATGAAAATTTGTTTTATGTTTTATGAGGGGATACTTTAAAGAATAAAACAACTTTTCAAAGTACAAAATTTATTGTATAATCAAATAGAACAAAAATACAAAAAACAGTTTTGTTAATTTTACTCATGGGCTTAATTAATCATCGATTCTAACCAATCTTGGTCAAGGATTAGAACAAACTTTAAACACTCAAGGCACTGTAAAATAGAGAAACAATACCAATAAGAAGACAGCCCTAGTTGAAAAGGTCTGTAGCAGTTATAATACAGAGAAAGAGAAAACTCAAATACTAAAAAATCAATTGCCGGAAAAAGGGCAGATAGATTTGGTCGGACACTGCAGTAATTAAAGTTCTCACGAAAATATTTTTCCTACAACCGCGCGTAAAGTGTCAGTTTAGGCACCGAAAACCATTTGTAAAACAGCTATTCACTGAGGAGCGCGCGATTAAGTCTTTGAAAGTCTTTGGAGCGAGCGCAAAAGTCTTTTGGATTACATTTTGCAAACAAAAAAGTTGCAAAATGTAATCCAATTAATTCGGATATTATGATTATGATAATCGGGCCACTAATAACAGAGAAATTTTAACTTTTCTGAATAAAAACATGGTTCCATAGAACATTCTGTCTGAAAATTGCATGTTTTTATTCGGAAAATTTAAAATTTCTGCATTATTAGTTGTACTATTGTTATAATCAAGGTTTGTAATGGTACAAAGTAGAAATTTGGTACTTCTTACGAAAATAGTTCTTAATAGTCGTTATCCATATTACCAAGTTTGAAGTTTATACGTTAAGTGGTTTGCGAGATATGATTAAATATGTAAAAATCATAAACAGACACACAGACGGAAAACGGAGTACTTTAGGACCTATGTTTATATAAACTTTTTTTCTTATTTTGACCCAAGGAATCACTACGTAAATTATTGCCCCACATTTTTGAACACCCTGTATAATACGGCAAGATGAGACCGACAAAATATGGTTATACAAGGTGTCCGGAAACTGTGGTAATATATTTTAGTACATTATAGTAGAGTAAAAGTGAGAAAAAAAGTTTTTATAAATATGGATCCCAATATGCTTTGTTTTCCGTCTGTGTGTCTGTTTGTAATTTTTACATATTTAATTATATCTCACGAACCTCATAGTATAAACGTCAAACTTGGTACATGGATGACCACTATTAAGAAATACTTTTGTAAGAGGTGTCAAATTTCTACTTTGTACCATTTCAAAGTGGCGACTGTTTTGTTTTCAAAACTAAGTATCTTAAAAACCGTAAATTTTAGAAAAATTATACTATAAATAAAAAAGTTGCAAACTTTAATCCAATTAACGTTGATATCAAGATTATAATAATCAGTCAAAAATCTTAATATCAACGATAGTTGGATTAATTTCCACAACGTTTTTGTCTCTAGTATAATTTTTATTAAATTTGTGGTTTTTAAGATATTTAGCTTTGGAAACAAAAAACATTCGCCATTTTTAAATGGTACAAAGAAGAAATTTGAGACTTCTTAAAAAATAGTTCTTGATAGTGGTTATCCATGTACCAAGTTTGAAGTTCATACGATGAGAAAATCATGAGATATAATTAAATATGTACAAAATGCTAACATGCACACAGAGGGGAAACGAAGCACTTTAGGACATATGTTTACGAAAATTTTTTTTGTTTTAAATGACATTATTTTCCTTTTTAGGTGAGGCAAATAATTCCTAATTCCTACTATTTCTTGGGCTACTCTCACCTTTTTATTTTAAGTAGCGTAGACCCCTCAGTCAATCCTTTTGTTGAAATCCAAATTTCAAACACGTCAACTATTTTAAAAAAACACTAACACACAGGCACATTCTTTAACACAATTACATACATAGAGTTCAAATTCGGCGCTCGCGGCGGATACGTGACCGACAACGGCAAGTTAGGGAAAATCCCCCTGAAGACGCGGGACGTTTTTGAGGTTCCGCGAAATATCGGGAGTGCGTAGACTATGTATGTAATTGTGTTAAAGAATGTGCCTGTGTGTTAGTGTTTTTTTAAATAGTTGACGTGTTTGAAATTTGGATTTCAACAAAAGGATTGACTGAGGGGTCTACGCTACTTAAAATAAAAAGGTGAGAGTAGCCCAAGAAATAGTAGGAATTAGGAAAATATTTTTCTTATTAGCGAATTTCCCCTATAGGGAAGAAGCTATTACCGTAGGTCTCATGGTAAGACTTAAGCGCGGGACCATCATAACTTTTCATTTTGGTGCCCCCAGATACCAAAAACACCATTCGTTCAAATTTGTAGATATATATATATATATATGTGTGTCTGGTAAAGGGGGATAAACCCCCCCAAAAATGAGCTTTTTGGGGTTTTTACATAGAAAAATAAAAATCATCCAATTTTTGTTAGCACCATTGAATTCAGCTCGAAAAAACAAACAATTTAGTATTTTGAATCACTGCTCTATGTCCATTGGTTACCGAGATATTGAAAATGGTACAACAACGTACCATGTACGTCCCAACGTACGTAGGGACACAGTACGTTGTCCCTATGTTAACTTATGGGAAATAAATAAAATTCTATACCTCGCTTATTTCTCAACATATCTTGATAAAACTTGCTAAATGGCTTCTTCTAGTTCAGATATACTAAATATTTAATTAATACCACCCAGTTTTAGTATACCTGTAGCTGCAAACCTGCATACTCATTCCCCATGTTATTCTTATGGAGCTTACAAAAACATGTCAAATATCGCTATGTTGGATTGAAATATGATGTTTTGCATTTGAAATTCGCTGAGAATGCAGGTCTGCTGCAACGGGGGTATTTTTACCCCTACTATCATATACTAAAATATTTTACCATAATTACTGGACACCCTGTATATTATTGAAAAATTCATGGTTATTTAGATAATAGCAATCATAGCAATTAGCAATTGTTGACTATAACAATTATATAATTGCTATTTTAAACGCTTTATATTTTAACGACCAATCACGACCAACGTCAAGTTCACATCCAAATTTGAACTGTCTATGTAGGTTAGCGACTGACACTTGTGGGCGGGTGTCTGGGGGTGCCAGGCGTCCGCGTCCCCTAATTTTGTTGAATTTTTGCCAAGGAAGGTAAAAAATAAAGCATACACTTTTCTAAAAAAAGTTTTAGATCGTTTAGAGACAATTGTATTTGCTTTTTGGTTGTTTATTTGGTTTTTATCGCAGTCTTCTCTTTTAACTTTTTAGCGAATTTCCCCTATAGGGAAGAAGCTGTTACCGTAGGTCTCATGGTAAGACTTTAGCCCGAGACCATCTTTTTTGACCATGTTTTTGTGAGACCATAACTTTTCGTTTTGAGGTCCCCAGATGCCAAAAGCACCAATTTACATAGAAGTATTTAAATCATGTAATTAAGGTTTAAACCATTGAATTAAGCTAAAAAAACACTTAAGTATTTTGAATTGGTGCTCTATGACCGTTGTTTACAGAGATGTCACTACTGGTGGACAAAGTACGTTGTCCCAATGTTATCCTTAGGGAAAATAAGTAAAATTCTATATCACGCTTATTTTTCAACATATCTTAATAAAACTTGGTATATGGCTTCTTCTAGTTCAGATCTAATAAATATTGAAGTAAAACCAACCAGTTTTAACGTAACTGTTGCAGCAAACCTATATACTCATTCCCCATGTCATTTTTATGAAGCTTACAAAAACATGTCAAATCTCGCTATGGTGGACTGAAATATGCTCTTTAGCATTTGAAATTCGCTGAGTTTGAGGTCTGCTGCAACGGGGGTATTTTTAATTCCTAACCTATTTTCTAACTAACATATCAAAACATATTTAACGTTGAAACATGCGTTCATACCACATTACCACATATGTCGGTTGAGCTGGCACCATACTGACACTTGTTGTTGTGAGTCCAGACACCGACTTGGACATGTTCGCCGGGGGGAGGCGGCCGGGCGACGGCTCCGAGGATGGGGATTGGAGGAAACCTGGGGAGCGCGGCAAGTCTTCAGGTAACAATCAATATTAATACAAAATATCTCCAACATTTCTTCGTGAGCAGATCTGCATATTCAGCAAATTTTCAAAGCTTAAAAGTCAGGGTGTTTTTTTTAACGCAACCCATTTTTAAGATTTAATTATGCATGTATAAAGAAGAACTGTATATTGTTTTGTTAATCTTTACATTTTATATAACCTATTATTTACGATTAAACACATTTAGCTTACACTGTGTGTTAAAACCATCCGCTATTGACATTTATTCAAAGTCGCGCTCTCTCCATCAAATTCCTGAACATGATTTTCCAAGGGGCGCCAAAGTCGGACAGTGCCAAAGTCGGAAAGCGCCAACTCTGGACTGTTTTTCCGTCCTGAGTTGGCGCTGTCCGACTTTGACGTTTCTGTGCAAAAATGAAACATTCTGGGTTTGGCACCTGACGCTCCCGCCAAATCGGGACTGTTTCAAAACAGTCCTGAGTTGGCGCCGTCCGACTTTGACGTTTCTGTGCAAAAATGAAACAGTCCGGGTTTGGCACCTGACGCTCCCGCCAAATCGGGACTGTTTTAAAACAGTCTGGGTTTGGCGCCTCGCGCACAAACGGAACTAAGCACTTTTGGTCACATCCCGATTTATGTCATTGACTGTACTCTCCACCATATTAGCCACACCCATCGCTGTATTTAAACCACAACCCCAAATTCTATTGGTTGTTTTATGAGAATCCCGCTCCTCCGTCGAGGGACATTTGAAACAGAACAGCTGGATACGTTTACACGATATTTTCTTAACTGTGGTTAAGAAAATATCGTCCTCGTGATTTTTCTTGTTTATGAAGTGGCAGTTTTTTAATCGAGTTCGTGCAATGAGTCATTTAATATAGGCCTATTTTTAGATCCGCCAGTAATCCGGTTTACCAAGACCAAGTTAGATAACAGGTTTTTGTAATATATTCCTGGGTAATATTTAGGGCATTTTATTATGTCAAACAATTGACTGTCCCTGTATTTGATCACAATCGTTAAAAAAATATGCTTACTGAGCACAGATAATTTTATCTAAGGCATTTTAATCAACACTAATCAATTACCTGCTTCTTTTACTCTTTACCATGAATTACAAAACTGTTTAAACGGGCCGCATTTGAAATCTACCAAAGACATGGAGTAGTTAAAAAACATTTAATTAACTTAGAAGCAACATTTTTGTTAACTCTTGAGTTTAGTAAATGTTTTATGCGGCATGTCTTAAGAATAAGGAGGTGACTTACGGGAAAGTCTGAAAATTCTGAAACCATTTTATATTTTTACTACAAATTAACCGGAATTTACAATTGTTTTTCCATAACCACCCCTTTTTAGAAAGGAATTTAGACTTTTTGAGTTGAATGGCAGGTAATAACTCAAATATTTCCGGCCAACCTGGAAATTCATCGGTAACTACGCCGGGATGACCTGTTAGATCTAAGGAATGTTGCAGTCGGAATGTGTTTTGGCCGTTCCAAGTGATAGAATTAGTTTGTGCTTGTTGATTGTCGTGTCCGTTCTCAGTACCTGTGAATGACCTTTCTAATATTCAACCTTCAATGAATGGTGGGTTGGAATTGAAAATTGTGTTAATTAAGGTGAGGCTATACATACACGTCACATCACATCACGTCAAGTCCATTTTCTAAGTTACACGGCCGAATTGGCCGAATGGGGACGCGACGTGACGTGACGTTTAGCCTATAGCCTCTATCAATGCCATTCGCTCAAGCGGCTGTTATGAAAGCAAATTTTATACTAAAACTGTACAAAGTGCTGTTTTGGCGTTCATTATTTATATTAATTATATTGATGCTTATCGTTTATAATATCATGTAAATGTCAGTAAGATATATCCCCTTTAAAGTAAAAGGGTTACGAATATATAAAAGTGTCAATATCAAACGTTAGAGTAACAGCAAACCTTAAGTTTAGACCTTGTGTTTTATTACGCATGTAACCAAAAAAAATTATATTTATCATATTTATCTGTATTCCATATATACTTAATTCTCACGCCAGGGGTACTTATTTAATCCGCTTTTCACCGCGACTTTGGATGTCGCATCCTCATGTGCGCATGCGATCGAGGACGTTACGTACCGTGCGAATGTGAATACTATGTATAGAACCCTCTCCGGAATCGCAGTATTGGCCGTATGTGGACGTCGGGGCCATAGCAGTTATGGGACCGTATATGTCTTCTATGGCCCCGTGTGGACGTACGTGACGTGTATGTATAGCAGCACCTTTAAATTCGCAATATAAATATGTTGCAGAACTTACTATTACTAAAATTTCAAACTTAATTATATTTTAAAAATTAAGCAGTCACTCCAAGTTCCGTATTGTGCAGTCAACTAATAAACAGTATACACCTAGTTTATTCACTTCAAGAAATTAAATTGGATTTACAGAATAAAATATTACTTAACTTGTATGCCGAGTATGTGTTATACGCTTTGAAACTTTTGAAAAAAATAAATTTTCCAATCCTTTTTTAGCTTTGTTTCCAAACCTTGGTTTTAAGCTGAGTAAGCACAAAAATATATTTAATTAAAATCTAACTAAAAATAAAATTAAAACCCTTTTGCTATTAAATTAGTTGTAAATCCGTATAAGGAATATGGAAGGGTTCTATTTCTCACCATAGTACTGTACTATCCATACTATACTATACCATACTATAGTACCATACTACGGTACTACGGTGCAGTAAGGTTATTTGTTTATTTTTTTTTTTGTTTATTTGGTGCTAGCATGGCAACTTCAAATGTAAAGTGTTTCGACTTTAAAATTAAATTCATTAACTTATTAGAATTTCTCCAGCTGAGTAGGCTAACCTACATGAGACTTTTTAAGGTCAGAAATTAGATATTTCAAGACTTTTAAGGTAATCCTGGTAGCCGTTTTTAAGATAATTGAGCAAGCAAGAGTATTCTCATATATTTATTGCTCATAATTTAAGTACGGGTATAGGATTTATTCATTTTTTGTATGAATAAATGAATTTACCAAATAGGATATTTTTCCTTTATTGTCGAAAATGGGTTGTATTTAACTTTTATCAATTTAAATTAATACAATCTGATAATTAAAAATCACATTATTGGCCCATTAATGGCTAATATTAAAATTCTGCCTACCTCATATTTAAATACAGAAGGTAAAACATGAAACACAATTAAAATTCTTGAGATTGCAAAATTAATTTTTAATAAATTACGTAGCATATTTAGTTCAAAAGGAAATTAATTACATTATTCAACAATGAGTGCAGAAAACCCAATTATGATCGAGAAAAGGGTTGGATTAAAAGTAAAATTATTCTTAAATGATATACAATCTGATAATTTAAAATCGCAATACTAGCCCATTGTCATCGTCCCCTTTACAGCGAGCCAATGAGAACAAAGTGGAGGAGCCCGGTACAGTAAGGTTCAAAAACAAAACCGTCCAGGTTTGGCGCCGTCCGACTTTGTCGTTTGTGGTCAGAAATGAAACTGTCCGGGTTTGGCACCTGACGCTCCCGCCAAATCGAGACTGTTTCAAAACAGTCCTGAGTTGGTGCCGTCCGACTTTGACGTTTCTGTGCAAAAATGAAACAGTCTGGTTTTGGCACCTGACGCTCCCGCCAAATCGAGACTGTTTCAAAACAGTCCGGGTTTGGCGCTGTCTGACTTTGGCACTGTCCGACTTTGGTGTTTTGGGAATTTTAAACAGTCCTGATTTGGCGCTGTCCGACTTTGGTAGCGTCCCAAAGTACTTCTTTGAACTTCCGTATTAAATTTTTATTCTTGTTTTGAGGTGCTGAATATCCTATGAATAGTTTTCATAGACCTTCCTTTTTATGTATCCCAAAAGAAAATAATATAGTGAGGTCAAATCCGGGGATCTTGAGGGGAATAATTCTTCACTGATAAAATAAAGTTTTGGGTTGCGTTTTAAAAGAAAACACCCTGTATTTCAACCCAACATAATCAAAAATGTGACTTATTTTTTAATCCCCTCTTTAAAGAATAACGTGGAAAATAGGAACCCAACCCCGGCCGATATTTTCAATCCCGGGATTAAAGATTTATCCTAGGATCCCGGGACCAATCCCGGGATTGAATCAACATAGTATTAGCCGATACAAAAAATTGTTACGATAATTTCGCATATACACATGATATCGTAATAAAAATACATTAATCAATAATGAATACATGAATCATACAATACATAAATCAGTTTACATTTAATTTTAAGTTGTAAATGTTCGATTCTTTCCAAAATAATAAAAATAATAAGAAACAATGAATAACGGAAAAAAGGTCAAAACGGAAAACATTATCAAATATTCCTGTTTTGTAAGACAATCACTGTGAGTAAATTATTTTTTATCCAAGGATTTTTTACTCTTCCTAACTAAATGGGATTTTCGGCGATTAGAAATCGATTGGCACTGGTCACAATTCTAGGATAAATCCGATTTCCGACCTAAGACTCATCGAAGTGCTCGTTATTATTATAGACAATGGTACTTTGGTATTATACGGAGGCAACTATTTTTAGAGAGTTTTTTTACTGGATACCAAAAATAACTATATAATTGTGGAGAACATACTTTAATTGACTTACTGTCCAACTTTGACATAATTATGATGAGCGGTCTTTGTGTTCTGCCTCCCAGAAGGCAGCGATGTCGGCAGGTAAAGCGTAACCGCCGCTAGCGGCAACACCCGATCGCCACCCTTACAAAGCGCGCTGCGGCGGTTATGTTAGGTTAGGTTATCATAAATATGTTAGTAGGAGTTTCCTCATTTCGTTACAAATCAAACGATACCGGATGAGTCATACTTTTGCCCGCCAAATCCTGTAGGCAAGTGATGGACACACTTCGGTCAACAACCTGACCTAGGCCTACTTGGAGGCGATTTGGCGGGCGAAGGTATAATTCTTCTGGTATCGTTCGATTCGTAACAAAACGAGGAAAGTCCTTCTAACATATTTATGATAACCTAACCAAACATAATCGCCGCAGCGTGCTGTATAAAGGTGGCCTCCGTGTCCGTATAATACCAAAGTACCTAGACAATTTTACCCAAAACATCTGATTCAAATGCTGTGTTCATGTTGTTTTATTTTATCCTAGCAAAGCTCAGTCTCCTGGTACTGACAGTAAAATGTGCAAAAGAACCATAAACATATTAACAGATTTATTTAAATATAAGTCAAAGAAAATTGTTTTAAAAATTAGAATAGATTTATTTACTTGTACAAATAATATCAAAGCTGGAAGTAACTTCGCTGGGAAAGATTTACAGTAAATTGAAACAAAAATTATGACAAAAATAATTTAAATAATTATAAGTGTATCGTAATGGAACTTAGTCGCAATTTCAGTATAATTTATCAAATTACAAGATTTTTGTTTACTTCTTCAAACAAGGCTTGGAAATATTAACTGAAAACCACTATATAGATTATGTAAGACAGCAATACCGAATCACACCAAGATTATTTGGGCATAAACGTCATTAAAGAAGGTTCCCTTAGCTATATGGCGATGTTTTAACTGATGGGAACCAAATCAACATTGTTTTTACACGTAAGTTTGATGATCCTTGAAAATCCCTGGATTGAGCCTGAGAATCCCAGGATTAAATATTCTCTAAAATCATGTAGGATCCCGAGATTATATTCCCTAATGGGGAATGAGTATGCGGGTCTGCTTTTGCAGGTATGTGAAAATCGTGTGGTTTTAATTCAATATAAAGTAGATTTCAACTACAAGAAGCCATACAAGCCTACCATGTTTTATCAAGATATGTTTATTAATATGCAAACTATACAAATTTGTATATTTCTCATAAGAACAGCAAGGGGAATGAGTATGCAGGTATACTACCGAAAAACTGAGGCTTTTAGGCTGAAATACAATAGATCTTAACTAGATGAAGACACCTTCCAAGTCCTATTAAAATTTGTTGAGAAATAAGCGAGATAAAATTTTATTTATTTCCAATAACGTTAACATAGCCAATGTAAAAATTTACCTCTAATGATGTCTCGGGAACCAATGGACATTGAGCGATGATTCGTAATACAAAATTATTTGTTTTTTTTTAGATTTTTTCAATGATGGAAACAAAAATTTGATAACTTCATTTTTTCTAGGTAAATAGTCTCAGTCCCATTTTGGGGGGGGATTTATTGCCCCTTACCTCCTGATTTCTGTGGTCCGATATCAAGCTGGTTTTCGAACTCGTCCTAATAATTACTACTTTACACGTATACGTCAAATATAATTCAGATTGGAGCACTTCTACGCGAGTTATCGTGCTTAAAGACACACACATATATAGTATGATATATGTACTGGCAGATACCCGCTGAAAGGATAGCTAATTTTTACAAAGTAATAAATGGAGTGAATTGTTTTAATCGCAAATTTGATCTGTACTATAGTAATTTTTTAACGTTTAATTATTCCTTCAAAGTAGCAGCTGGCGATTCAACCCCTGGTTGAAATGGGGAGGCGGTTTCCCGTATATATTTTTCTTTTTCCCTCAAGATGGGCAAAAGGTGTGAATTGGTTACCATTTATCAATACACTCTTAATTTGCAATTTAGTCAAAAACTCACTGAAAATTCTTTGTTAGTAATTGTGAATTGAGTTTCTGGAAGGGAAAAAACAGCATTGCCACTTCAGGGGGGTTGGACTTTTCATCACACCGTGCACTCACCAAATTATATGAATATGAGATATAAACCGAACGTAAACGGATATCGACGACAAAAACGCTAAGGGCTGATACTCGACTAAAATCTGAATGATACTGAAGATCAGTTTAATCATTTAGCTAATTAATCTGACATCAGTCAAAGGCGAAAATGTATTTTAGTATATGTCTAACTGTTGGAACTTAAATCTCCCTCACTAACACAAAACCTCTTACAATTTTTAATTTTCAATAACCATCTGAGCAGTGACTTAAGATTCTAACATAAGTACTTCGGGCGTTCTGTGACACGGACACGCGAGTAGCCTACGTGGTACTTGACAAATATTTATATATAAATGGACGAACAGTGTTTTAAAGCATCTGAGGACTTTATGATGGTCACGGGCTTAGTTTTTACCATGAGACCTACGGTAAAGTGGCGACCTTTTCTTTAGTCGCAATCAACCCCACGGCCCCTCTAATCCACTCTCGGTGGCTTATTCCCGCCAATGCGAGGCCCCTAGTCGCCGCGCGGCCCTAGGCCCGGCCTAGTGGTAAATCCGCCACTGGCAACAGCTTCCCTCCTATTGTAGAAAATCGCTGTGAACATGTTAATGAATAGTTTATACGAAGGTTGCATTATGAACGTAGTGAGATGTAAGTTAGAACACGAGCATAGTTTTTTTTAGTTTTTTTGATTCACAGAAAATTCTTATTTGTTTTACTTTGGGACTTTTGTGTTTTCCCAGTTTTTGGTATTGAATTAAGGATTTCTTTTACAGTTCCCGCTCTCGAGCAACTCACCAAAGATTCCATTGAGAAATGGAAGGAGCAGATAAAGGAGAAGATGGACGCACAAAAGAGAAATGAAGGAGCATAACGTAGATAGTCAGAACACAGAAACAACGTGCCATCTTGTTATTGTTAGTAGGCAAAGTTACCATCAAAATTTTAAATGTCATGATGTAGGCCTATGCTATGTATTTCTTTGAATAAATAACTAATTTTTATGAAACAATTTGTTCATTTAATCTTAGTGCCAACCAAACATTTAAATTTGTATAAATGTGCACAATCAAATTTTAGGCACTTAGTATGATATACTGTATACAATGTAGCCCAAGAGTCCCGAAATAGTTTGATAGCTATTAAATAAGGTAAGGTAAATTTGATTTGCACACGACCAATGAACTCTACTTTGTTGGTGTCACAACTGTCCATGTCCCTTGGATACGAATTTGGGAAGGTTGCAAATTTCCAAATACAAACCTCCATCGAGTGACCATTAATTTGAATTTTAAAAATTAATAGGAACAACGAAATAGTATACAACCGAGGTTGACGTAATGCACCTAGCCGCAGTTATAATCCAAACCGTAACTATTATTGTTTTTAAGTTATGTCCAAATAGGTTTTTTTAAGTAATAAGATCAGTACCTTTCAAATAGCTTCTAAACTTAACGAAGAGTGTTAAAAATAGTTCTACCTGACATAATAACCTTTTGGTTAGGTTTTGATGTTTCGACCCCAACCAATGAAATCAAAATTTTGGGCGGATGTTGCCACATATTTAACAATGCAAACCCAGAAAGAATTTAGTGTAAAAAATAATTACATTATTGTTACAATGATTTTAGATTATATTTAAAAACATGGATGAACTTACGTGATCCTAGCTCGTTCTATACAATAGAATATTAAAATATTATATTCCTAACCGTGTAATGAATTATGCTAATTTATCAAATTAAATATTACGTTGCAGTATTATTTTATTTGTTTTTTAAGGCAAAATAAAACAGTATTTGAGCAACAATGTCAAACACTGCCAGTTTTGGGCAAACAAATCTGTCAGTGTTTGAGCAAACAATGTCTTGTAGAGTTTAACACGAAACAACAAACAAAGATTTTAAACAAAGTAATCTGTGCACACAATTTAAAAACAAGACTTTTTTGTTATATGAATACAAAAGTTATCAATACTTTTGTATACTTTTACTTGAAGGTATTTCAAGCCAAGTATGGTCCTGATTGACGGATAATTAAAAACCTGGCGTTTTATTTTTATTTATATGTCATATTAAGAGTTTAT
Organism: Flexamia atlantica; assembly: GCA_035578135.1. NCBI lineage: Eukaryota > Metazoa > Arthropoda > Insecta > Hemiptera > Cicadellidae > Flexamia > Flexamia atlantica. The sequence goes on along the minus strand of JAQJVK010000007.1, from coordinate 44,325,356 downwards.
GTTATTTTAGTTATTTTATTGACAATTTGTAATTTTTTGTAAGAAATATTGCTATCTGACATGACCAATGCATGTAATCGTGTTACCTTTGCTGAATAAATGAGTTATTGAGTTATTATGAGAGATGAGTGTAGAATGATTGTGGCGCGATCTTGTAGTCTTGTTACTGACTAAGGACATGTTCCTTAGACAGGACTGTTAATAGCCCAACAGCCAATGGTAACTAAGGGACCTACTGGTCTAATTATGAGTTAGTTTATCTCATTTTTCATATAATCATCAAATCATATAATAATTATGATAATTATAATTCATAAAATTAATAAATAATTATATGTTTTACTTTAAATGATATCTTGATATTGGAAACTACAAATAAATATAATTGTACACTTACTAAACCCAGGAACCATGGTGTTTGTAGACTATTATTAAAGAATTATGTTGGAGGTACCTACAGAATACACAAAATATTTATAGTAACGCACTCCTTCTGTGATTAAAACCTTATGTGATCAGTTAGGCCGGCCTGTTTTTAGAGACGGACTAAATATTTATTTATTTATTTATCAACGGTAAAAACCATTTACAAAGAGACAATACAAAAACCAACAAAAAATGCAGTAATACAATATTATGAGCGACAGTAAATAATGGCCTACTAAATATGGTTACACTCAAGAAAAACTTGAAAATAATGCTCAAGAACTAATTTGATATCATACATGCCAACAACAATCTAAGAACAAAAAAAATACATATATATATGATATGTATATTAACAATCAATAAATGCACAATGCATCAGATGAAAAGTGCGAAAATATTGTTTTACAAGCACCCCACTAACAACAATATACTACATAATAATAAGCATTAATAACAATCAATGGATGTACACTAACTAAATAAATAAACAAAACATGAAATAGGATTTTTACATTAACAAATCTAAAACTGCAAATGGCTACGTGCACACAATTAATTACTAAAATTACATATTTCATGTTTGCGCCAATTACAATAAATACAGCTTGCAAGAAACACAAAAACAAAAAAATAGTCTAGGGTTTTGGGGAAAATCGACCAAACACTTCACTTCGACCAAGTTGAAACGTCACACAGATGTTAAGTAAACATCTCTAAATAAAAGTTCAAAAGTACCAGGAAATCCCTGCCGAGCTTCAGTCGCCATTTTTAACACCATTTCCGGTCCGTGTTTCTCGATAGTTATTTATGTATTAAGAGCGTAAAGTAGGTCTTTCTCGCTTGAGCTAATCAAATACCGCGCGACGCCCGCGACGTTAGCGTAGCGCGGTATTTTTGCGAAAGCGAGAAAGACGCTTTACACGTGAAATACATACTAAATTTTTCCTACAAGTGCATTTTTAATTTCCCAAACGATAAATACAATCACAGTTACTCACGTCCATTCTTATGTAGCTGAATGTGCCATTATGATTGCATATATTCTTCATATTTATTTTCGTAAGGGTTTCTAGATTTACGAGTTAATAAGTTTCATGAAATTTATTTCACTAATTCACTAAATATCAGGTGGAGTAAGTCCGAATTTGTCTTCAATTATTACATCCATTGTAGCTGAATGCGCCAGTTTGAGGTTATAAGACAAGCCCAGTCGGAAGCGGAAAGGCGCGCTATTGCGCGCTGAGTAACAATGCAAAATCAGCTGGCGAGCGTGAAAGTAATCACGTGGCGAGCGCAAAAGACTTTTGCGCTCGCTCCAAAGACTTTCACAGACTTAATCGCTCGCTCCTCAGTAAACAGCTGTTTTACAATTGGTTTTCGGTGCCTAAACTGACACTTTACGCGCGGTTGCAGGAAAAATATTTTTTTAATGAACTTGAAAACCATAAGAGATGTGAAAAAGGTGTAAATGGTGTTTTTATGACGAAATTTCTAATAAAATAAGTATAATCGGGTAGATAAGGTTGAGGTATTAGAATTACATCATTTTAGAAAATTAATAAAATCAGGAGTTATTTTTAAAACTTCTCGCGAATATGTTCTTTTTATTGGAAATTTCATCCACTTCAAAAACGTCTTTTACACTTTTTTCCCTCCTCTTATGGTTTTCGCGTTGATTGAGAAAATCTATAGAGAAACATGGATCAGAAATTTTTTTACAAAATGATAGGGATTTCCGGGGACTTTTACCAGTTTTATTAGGGACGTTTACTTAACATCTGTGCGAATCCTCAGCTTGGTTAGGATTTGTTAGGTCGCTTCCCTTTTTAAGGCTTAAAGTACCTAGACTAAATAATCTAAGACTGTCGAACGAGGAAAGGTTTAATGACATTGATTATCCAACTAATAAAGGCTTCCAAGGTGCATGTTTTTGCCTTAGTTACAATAACAAGTTTAGGGGAATAAACATTTTTCTTGAAATACATGTTCTTTTAACAATCTCCTAGGTTTAATTTGAAAACCAAGCAGAGGAGTTATGTGTAGACGTTATTCACATAATCATTTTTCAGCAGACCGTCCATGTTGTCTTTATACAACCAAGGTAAAGGAATTTATAAAGGCTATTGATAAATGTGTCCGAAATAATTTATTATTTCTTTAAATTGGCAATGGAATGTAATTTCAGTTTTGTTCGAGCGAAAACGTAATGGCGGCTGTACCTGCAACTCTAATCAGTTTATTCGAAAAATTGATATCTAAAAGAATAATTGGCTGTGTCACCCACGCACACCGAGTCTTCTCTCTTGGCCTTTGGTAGGACGGAGGTTGATCAGGACTGGATTTACATATGGGCTTAAAGGGCTATAGCCCAGGGCGGCAGAATTTGGGGGGCGGCAAATTTTAGAGAGAAGGAAAAATTAAAAAAGTGCGAACAAAAATTCATTTTGCACTGGCATTAGTACTTCTTGTAAAATATGTATTTTTTGTCACAAGTACTCCCGAAAACAGATCGCGGGATTCCGAGACGCGATCGAGTTTGCCCGCAAATTGTTAGTCGTCAGCTCTGGGGTAGTAGCGTTCGAAGCGGAAGGCGGTATCGTTTGCAGTTGCCGCACCTGCCGGCGCCGTCAGATGAGCTTGCTGGGTTGCTACCCGTTCTCAACCAACCACGCGCTCTGCGCCGTGACCGTCGCTCCTGTTGAGTTCAGTCCAGTTTTAGTGCAATTTGACAAGCTTGACGTGAACGCCTCGTGTACCTTGCGGCGCTGTTAGGTACGATACTAGAAAGATCAAAAGAGACAGTGCGGTAAAGGCCCGTTTTCACCATGTGGGTTGCTCGCGCGGGTAATCACGTGTTTATTAGCGGCTTGCAGTAGCGCTGCAGAAACAACACTGTGGTGTCTGTATCAGCGACGAATTTAGTGTTCGCACTAAGCGGTCGGTCGCGGCCATCGACGTAAATAAATATTATTTACATCGATGGTCGCGGCTTCCTCGCAACACCTGATCGCCCGCACGGGCAACCCGCATAATGTAAACAGGCTAAAGATTGAGGAAATGAGACAGACTTGCCGCGCGGCTTGCTAAAAATCTAGGAAACAAATCTCTCTTTGCAGCTAAAGGCCCTCTTGCCTTTCGGAGTCTGCCCAAAATTTCGTTTTGATGGGAATACAATGGGCTGCAAAATATGGCGTGTATTCGTGGGGGGGCGGCAAAATCTGGATAGCCCAGGGGCGACAAATTTCCAAATCCGCCTCTGCGGACCATGGGCTGTGAGACGCCAGATGAGGTGATAGAAGCGATGGCAGGGGCCCCTGGGACTGCAGTAGCGGTGGCGAAGACATCATGTCGAGGTCGACACGGCGCGATATTTCCGCACAATACTCGATCACGACCACGATCACGTTCATTCGTTAATGCAAACTGTTGAGGCATAATGGCACGTAAACTGACAAATTCGTAAAATAATAAAAACTCGTACTGGAGGAAAGTTAGTGATAGAGAAATGTTTGGCACAAGTTCGGTCCGTACGGTTTAGAATCTAGAGACGCACTGGTCAAGAGGAAAGTAAAGGAGCGTCAGCTGAGCCTAAATGGACTTTGTATCGCACTGGAATTAAGTAGATAATGCTACCTTTGTTGGAATAGGAACTGCTTGCTGGTTATTTTAAATTGATTTAGTTACATTACAACTATTAAATAAAATGTGCTAATAATTATTTCTATGAACTCCTTTGAAATATATTTTATATGTAAATTATAATTAATTACAGAACAGCTACTCAGGGGCGAATTTGAAAATACCCCGTCCCTGGGCCCCTCCAGCCCCCCGCCCGCTCCCTACCAACCGCCACACTTTGGCTCTCTGCAGCCGCCTTACCGCAGAGTGCAGGAGTCCGATGTTTAATAGTTGGCAACTTAACGCCAACAACTCAAACAATAAGGTTTTGCAAATACAGTTATTAGCGCAATCCAGAAATGAACATTTCGAGGATTTTTACCACAAGACTTACATAAAACATAGGTGTATTCAGGATGACTCAAGTTACACTGGGGAGTTCTGGTCCCTGAAAAATCTTTGAAAAAAAGAACCATAAACTCGCGTTTAAGGCAATCTAGAGGCATAATACCCCCGTTGCAGCAGACCTGCATACTCAGCGAATTTCAAATGTAAAACAATACATTTCAATCCAACATAGCGTGATTTTATGTTTTTGTAAGCCCCATAAGAATAAAATGGGTAATGAGTATGCAGGTATGCTGCTACGGGTATAATAAAACTTGATGATTTTAGTAGATATGGACTAGAAGAAGCCATTTACCAAGTTTTATCAAGATATGTTGAGAAATAAGCGAGACATATAATTTTACTTATTTCCCATAAGGTTAACATTGGGACCACATACTGTGTTTACCACTTTCAATATCTCGGTAACCAATGGACATAGAGAAGTGATTGGAAACACTGATTTTTTTGTTTTTTTTAGCTGAATTCAATGGTGTTGACAAAGATTGGATTATTTTTATTTTTCTATGTAAAAACTCTTAACCCTCTTTACTTCCCCTTCCGGTGGTCCGATCATGCTGGATTACGAACTCGTCCAAGTGATTACCACTTAACACGTCTGTACCAAATTTCATTAAGATCGGACCATATTTACGGCCGTTATCGTGTTAACAGACATATATATTCGAACGAATAGTGTTTTTGCTTCTGGGAGCCCCAATATGTTAATATGGTCTCGGGCTTAGGTCTTACCATGAGGCCAACGGTAATAGCTTATTCCTTTAAGGAAATTCGCTAAAAAGGAAGGTTTGATGGTTGCGGATGTTTTTACTGAGGGATTTAATAAATACACTAGTTTTACAAATCCTGAAAATTTCATGAAATAATACATTAAATAATACTTTTATAGTACATTTGTAATCGCTATACATAATATGGGCGCAACATCAACATTTTGATTGGGAGCAAGATTTTCAGACCTTTGCTCTATAGTCCAATTTAAACCGCCTCCACCACTTGAAAATGTGTTAGGCCCATAGTTTTATCGAAAAAGCTTTGGCAAAAATGACAGCCGCGAAATTTTCGGAAGATTTACCGACAGCGATACAGCTGATTTAACGCACGATACCAACAACATATTTGACGACCTCGGGCTACGTCCGCCATGATACAATCGAGATCATCGGCCCCGATACAATCGTGAAATTTTAGCCCGCGAGAAATGTGCAGATCCCTGCAAATCTTAAAGATTTCTTTTGTTTTGCAATACAACCAAAATTTTTCGGCTGTAAGCAATCGAGGTATTTTGTATCAAAATATGACCGAGATTTTCCACATACAATACAACCGACAGGTTTGACGGCCGCTTCACGACCGACACGGCCACTGTACGTGTACGACCGAGAGCTTTGCCGCAATACAACCGATGCGTTCGCAGGCCACGAGCCCATGCTGTTATTGCCATAAACTGACCAAAAAATGTGCTCGCCGCTCTAAAGCCAAAGCAAATTGTCTACCGGATTTCTAGCCGCAATGTGACTGGAAGGATATGCCGGCCAGCCGCGCAAGAGAGATTAGCTGTCTGTATAAATGATAAACGACAGATTTTACGGCTGCAATAGATATGACGACCTCGAAAAGAGCGGGAGATCTTCCGGCCGCAAGACGAGCGAGAGATTTCCGAACGCAAAAGAACCGAGAGATTTTCCGACGTGATACCTATCACAAAAATATTAGTTTCTTGCGATTCGATCGCGAGATTTACTGGGCGCAACGACGATAACAACTATGTAGACGATTATTTCGTTTTGCTTTATCGTCAGTATATTAACTTTCCTGACCCAAAATTTAAAATAATATCTTTTACCAACTTTTCCCGAATTCCTAACACCCTACAGTGACCCTGCAATGGGTTTGCAGGGATGTGATGGCAACGATACAACCGAGAGATTTTCGGCTACGAAACAGCCGAGTTAAAAAAGACGATAAGGGAGCTTTGGTATCCACGAGATTTGGGTCTAGCGGGTCTGGACCGAAGTACGTCCGCCCGCCATTCCTGGAGTGCCGGGTGCAATGGACGCTAAACGCGTCCAGTGCCAGTGCTCGCGCCACTTTTCAGTCACCAGTTTCCGCGCCAAGATGGCGTCACCAATTTCATCAAAATTGTGTCACACGAAAACCTGTCTTCCGTCGTTTTTTAATTTGTTAAGGACAAGGGAGGTTCAAACCCCTAAACCCCCCCTGGATACTGAATTACATGGTAAAATGTTTAATATATTTCTTCTATAAAGACGGAAAAATCCTCACCATTTTGACGAATCATGGGCGTCGAATGTAGAAAAAAATTAAAGGTCGTATGACATCAGTGCAACTTAATTTCGCAAAACATTTCACGTGAAACACAGAAACGTATTAAACATTTCTACAAATTCCCGCGAAACAATTTATTTTAGTAGGGCCATGATTTCGCCTTTCTTGCCAAACATTTCGCGGCATTTTTTGTATAGATGTACTTAACATGGTTTTGTGAATGTTTCGCGAAACCTAGTTGCACTAATGTCATACGACCTTAAGCTGGCATTCCCTGACAGAACGACTGCTTCCACTGGAGGGCCTGTTTGCACGACGCTCAGTGCCTCAGGCCTTGTTTGCACGACGACCAGACAGTAGGACAGTAGAAAAAATTCTTTTGTTCTCTTTTGTTTAAAGGTGTTACTTTCCACTGTACCGGGCGTCGTGCAAACAGGCCCTCAGTACAGTTGAGGACAGTAGACAGTAGCTGTCCCTTTTTTAAAACGGTCTGTCCAACTATCCTTAACTGTCTCTGCTCGTTTACACGGCGCAGATGATTTCCAGACAGTAGCCTTGTAAAATGCGCGGGAATTCAAAACGATTGTCTGCTACGCAACAATAAAAATAGTTTAAAAACACGAACTACTGAAATGTTTACGTCTACCTTTGTTTACAGGACATTATACTATTATACTTATACAGGGTGTTCAAAAATTGTGGGGCAATAATTTACTTAGTGATTTCTTGAAAAAACCAATTAGTGAAATAACCAAAATTAATTAGTGATTTAGTGAAATAACCAAAATTAATTAGTGATTTAGTGAAATAACCCAAAAAAGGTTTAAACGTCCTATCTCATTTAGTTAAGCGTCTGTCTGTATGTGTGTGTTTTTTACAAAATAATTCATAACTCTTTAACGGTTTGAGTTACAGCGTTGAGATTGTGCGCAAATGTTCATCTTATTAGTCGCTATCTTTATAATATACAAAATATTAATAAAAAATCTTAAACAGTTTCAAAATTATGGCTATTTTAAATATTTGGTTATCTTGAAATTCGCCGCCAAATATTTAAGATAGCTGCTATTTTGAAGCTGTTAAAGATTTTTTTATTTTTTTTTATTAATTAATAATTTGTTATTAACATCAGGTATCTGTAACCATTATTTACAATCACAAAGTGATGCTCCATTAACGTTATTCGTTAATTCTCAATGAAAACTTAGCACTTTACTTTAAAAAAATATATATATATATCAATTTAGCAAATTTTTTATATTTTTTATCTTATTTGAGTAATGTAAGTTAATAATCTAATTGAAATAAATTTTGAAAGAATTGTGATTGTGAATATTATTTTTTATGATTTACACGTCCTTTTGTTAAAAAAAATTAAATATACCTAATAAAATTATTGTTTCATATATTGAAAAACAATAAATTTATAATTATTACAATGGTTTTGTCGTTTTGTCAATTGTTTCTTTAACAACAATCCAAGTATAATAACAGAAGTTGTTAGGAATAATTTAATAAAACATAGATATTATAAATTGTATTTGTGCATTTTGAACCGTGAAACACATTTAAATAAACCGCTAAAATCAATTTTAAGGTTAGGTTCGGGGAACAGTTGGTAATTTCAAGATAACCAAATATTTAAAATAGCCATAATTTTGAAGCGGTTAAAGATTTTTTATTAATATTTTGTATAAAGATAGCGACTAATAAGATGAATATTTGCGCACAATCTCAACGCTGTAACTCAAACCGTTAAAGAGTTATGAATTATTTTGTAAAAAACACATACATACAGACAGACGCTTAACTAAATGAGATAGGACATTTAAACTTTTTTTGGTTATTTTGACCCAAGAAATCACTAAGTAAATTATTGCCCCACAATTTTTGAACATCCTGTATAAGTATAATGTCCTGTAAACAAAGATAGACGTAACATTTCAGTAGTTCGTGTTTTTAAACTATTTTTATTGTTGCGTAGCAGACAATCGTTTTGAAGCTACTGTCTACTGTCCTCAACTGTACTGAGGCCTTGTTTGCACGACGACCAGACAGTAGGACAGTAGAAAAAATTCTTTTGTTCCCTTTTGTTTAAAGGTGTTACTGTCCACTGTACTGGGCGTCGTGCAAACAGGCCCTCAGGGCCTGTTTGCACGATGCCCAGTACAATGGACAGTAACACCTTTAAACAAAACAGAACAAAAGAATTTTTTTCTACTGTCCTACTGTCTGGTCGTCGTGCAAACAGGCCCCGAGGGCCTAGAGTAGTAATGAGCCTTAGAGTAATAATGAACTTCGTAAAGAGATGGCACTCCCATGTTAACTCGGTGGTAAGGGAACAGCAGCGCTATCTGAATAAAGTGCTACGAACTAAAAAGATCGATGCGATATATCGATCGTTGTCGATGCGATATATCGATCGTCGTCGTCGTCGTCTGCTTTGTTTATATTGACGTTTTCTTGTTTTGTTTGCTAGACTTTCAATTTTAATGACTTTACCGATTTGTTTTGATTAAGTACGTTTGCCGCTAGTGCAAGTTGTTTCGCGAAATACTGTACTGAGTGATTCTTATTGTGCTTAAAGCGATTGATAGAAATTAAATACGTAGATGTTTACATAAAAGTACTTAGTAAAAATTAACTTACTAAATTAATTTTTATTAAGTGCTTTTATGTAAACATCTACGTATTTATTTTCCATCAATAGCTTTAAGCACAATATGAATCACGCAGAACGGTATTTCGCGAAACAACGTACACTAGAACAACTTTCTGCAAACGTACTTTAGGTATTTTGCCACACTCAAATTATTTCCAACTCGTTATGGTTGTGTACACGTCGCGTTATGACAGAAAATCAGGGGAAACGGAATAGGAAGTTAGCAGATCGTTATCGTCGTTCTGATTGGCTGAATCAGTGAAGAAGAAGAAAGCTATGTTTTTACAACGCCATCTGAATAAAGTGCATCGAACTAACCCGCTCCAATAAGCTTACCACTTGGCTCCATTTAAGTGTCAGACCGGTGAATGAGCTTCGTAAAGAGTTGTCACTTCCATGTTAACTCGGTGGTAAGGGAAAAGAAGCGCTGTCTGATAAAAGTGCTACGAACTAAAAAATATCAATGCGATATATCGATCGTTGTTGATGCGATATATCGATCGTCGTCGTCATCTGCTTTGTTTATATTTTCGTTTTCTTGTTTTGTTTGCTAGACTTTCAATTTTAATGGCTTTACTGATTTGTTTATATTAAATTGGTTAAGTACATTTGCCACTAGTGCAAGTTGTTTCGCGAAATACTGTACTGAGTGATTCATATTGTGCTTAAAGCAATTGATAGAAGAAAATAAATACGTAGATTTTAACATAGATACACTTAATAAAAATTAACTAAATTAATTTTTATTAAGTGCTTTTATGTAAACATCTACGTATTTATTTTCTATCAATCGCTTTAAGCACAATATGAATCACTCAGGACAGTATTTCACGAAACAACTTGCACTAGTGGCAAACGTACTTTAGGTATTTTCCCACACTCAAATTAATTCCAACTCGTTTTGGTTGTGTACACGTCGTGACAGAAAATCAGGGGAAACGGAATAGGAAGTTAGCAGATCGTTATCGTGGTTTTGATTGTTGATTCATTGAAGAAGAAGAAGAAGAAAACAGTGTTTTTACAACGACATCTAACTTAAGTGCTTCCAACTAACCCGCTCCAATAAGCTTACCACTTGGCTCCATTTGTCAGACCGGTGCCGAGGGAACAGCCGCTGTCCTGGCCGACTGTCCAGACAGTTGACTGACCCGTTCCGTTTGCGGTGAACACTTTCTCCCCAACTAAACTTGAACGTTCTTTACGAATCGATTCGCGTGACTCACTCAGTAAAAAGAATCAGAACGGTTGGGCTTCCGAACAGAAGCCGACTCAATTGACTCAATTGCTCTTTTAAGATTTAAGTCTCTCTCTCTTATTTCGTTACTCAGAGAAGATGGAGTGTGCTGAAGTAATAGAAAATAAGAATTTCTGTACTACTTTTGTAATAAGTTCATATATTTAAAATAACCAGGAGGTGTAGGCTCTTTTAATTAAAATATGTCTAATATAAAGACCTAGTCATTTATACCTGCTTAAAGGTCCATATCTACCACAGTAGACAAAGTATCTATTTGGCTTGCATCAACGCTGGTTGTGTATATGTTTCTATGTCAGAAGTGAATGTTGTGCGTTCATACCTAGCTAAACCTTCAACAGGTAACGGCTTTTTCACACCAGGTTCTCATCAACACTGGCAACCAGCCTAGCCCATAAGAGCCTTGAGACCAGGATACCAGGATGCGACATAGGCTACTATTTTAATAATCAGAACTTGAAGTAACATAATGGGTGAAATAAATTACTGACAAAGAACGGTCAGAAACTGATAAGGTTTGTGACTGACAAAGAACGGCTGACTTATGTTATGATTAAGTTAATAGCCCAATAACTAACGGCAACTAGGCCCAGATTTGAAACATCACAAAATTTTGTCATTATCTTGCTCAATAAGATCGATCTGGCCATAGAGTAATAATGAACTTCGTAAAGAGATGGCACTCCCATGTTAACTCGGTGGTAAGGGAACAGCAGCGCTATCTGAATAAAGTGCAACGAACTAAAAAGATCGATGCGATATATCGATGGTCGTCGATGCGACATATCGATCGTCGTCGTCTGCTTTGTTTATATTTTCGTTTTCTTGTTTTGTTTGCTAGACTTTCAATTTTAATGACTTTACCGGTTTGTTTAGATTAAGTGCGTTTGTCGCTAGTGCAAGTTGTTTCGCGAAATACTGTACTGAGTGATTCTTATTGTGCTTAAAGCGATTGATAGAAAATAAATACGTAGATCTTTACATAAAAGCACTTAATAAAAATTAACTTAGTTAATTTTTATTAAGTGCTTTTATGTAAACATCTACGTATTTATTTTCCATCAATAGCTTTAAGCACAACATGAATCACGCAGTACAGTATTTCGCAAAACAACTTACACTAGAACAACTTTCTGCAAACGTACTTTAGGTATTGTCCCACACTCAAATTAATTTCAACTCGTTATGGTTGTGTACACGTCGCGTCGTGACAGAAAATAAGGGAAACGGAACGGGAAGTTACCAGATCGTTATCGTCGTTCTGATTGGCTGAATCAGTGAAGAAGGAGAAAGTCATGTTTTTACAACGCCATCTGAATAAAGTGCATCGAACTAACCCATGTCGTTGAACTAACCCGCTCCAATAAGCTTACCACTTGGCTCCATTTAAGTGTCAGACCGGTGATCTGGCAGTCTTTTACAAAGCAAACATGATTATCTACCTTATTTAGATTACTAAGAATTTTAGTGAAAATTAAGTTTTAAAAGGTTAACTATAGATACACTTTCAGTTGTAACCTAATTTGTACTTGTGAAATAATTTATATCATTCCAATTTTACATTTGAATAAACAATACAGACGATGAATTGTTATATGTCATACACTAGTTATCAATAAATAATTATTTAAAGACAAGTTTGTTAAAGGTTATAATATTAATCAGCATGATTTAACTTAATTATTGAACTGTAATAGTAGGCCTACGCAATTCCGGACTGACTTTGGAAATCAACTTCCTACAATAATATAATAAATAAATATTAAATGTACTAGTTTATACTTTTTATTAATTTTGAGCAACGAGTTCTGAGAAGCTTAAGTGTTAAGTGGTTAAAGTGTTCACGCTAAGCGATTCGAAAATTTCGAATTCGATTCAGATGAAAGAACGATATGAGTCGGTCCGTATTCCGAACTGAGTGAGTCACGCGAATCGATTCGCAAAGAACGTTCAAGTTTAGGTGGGGAAAAAGTGCTCACCTCCGTTTGCACGGGTCGAATATATCGAGGACAGTCGAGGACAGCACTGACTTACCGACTGTCCTCTCTACTGGTCGCCGTGCAAACGGGCCCTCACGAGCCTCACGATGTCGACGAGAGGACGAAGAACGAAAACGAAATAGTCTCAGCCTGTCAGTGTCTCCAGATGTGGGGATATTTTCTAACATTGGGGATTTTTGACGCTGAAAAACAGTGGTGGGGAATTGTGTGGGGATTTTGATTATGTGGGGAAAAAGTGAGGAATTTTCATATTGCTCTCTTAAATGAACACAGGCTGGCTTGTAAAGTTGAAAACTGTGGTTGAAGCGTGCAGTTGTAGTTTAAATGAACTCAAAGTCGTAGCCAGGAAATTTTGTCGGGGGGGGGGGGGTTTGGACAGGGCCGGTGACTGAATTTCCGGCTCGGCAAAAGTGGTGACTTTTTTATTTTTAATCACGCGTGTGCTTTATTGTCATTTTGGACCCTTATTGTCTGTTTCCCCCGCGGCGTTTTTCACTATTTCGGGGGGGTTTCGACTATTTCGGGGGGGGGGGGGGGTTTCACCCCCTAACCCCCCCCCCCATTGGCTACGGCCTTAAATGAACTATCAGCAGTCATTTTACGGAGTCATGCGCAGTTTTTGTTGTATTTATTCACTGACTTCTCCCTTCTCCTGACGGCCCTGCCGCCCAATCCTTTTATTTTCGTTCTGCCCCCTTCTCCCTTCTCCTCTCCTCTGCAGTTGCTTCTGGTTTATACGCATCGATATATACGTTAGTTATACGTTATAGTTCTCGAAAACAGTGAAAAATGGTTATCAGTGTGTCTCTCATTAATTTTTAACTAACGAAATGTCGCATATAAAACCAGGGATTTCTAAAAGTGTTGATAGTGATCAGTTTTTAAAGTGATACTAGTGATACAAAAGATTTTCTTTACTTAACATTGGGGAATTGTGGGGAAAATTAGGACTGCGGTGGGGAATTGTGGGCAATTTTGGGCCTGCTGGCTGGTCAGTGTTTCCACTTTAAGGGATTTTATCCCTTTTCAGGGATAAATCAGGCTCTCGAGGGATGAGGGCGGGATTGAGGGATTTCTAGGGATAATTAAGGAAATAAATTAAATTACTGAATAGACATGATTTATTCCTAGCCCCGTCAACATACGTTATTTATTTGCAATATTTTATAATGGTGTTCTCAAATTGTTGAAGTAACTTTACATAAAAATGTCATCAAACTACTTTCGTGTTTTGCAGTGTTCCTGGCCATAGCTGTGGTAACTCTTGGATCACTTATATTTTAATTTAAATTATTAATCATATCATCCCTATTTTTAAGAACAAAACATTTTAACACCCGTTTCCCTTTTTATATGCTGCGATCAGCTTGTTTTATTCACATTAATAAAGTCAAAATTTCACCTACGAATGAATACACACTATAACAACACAAAAAAATACAAAATGACAAAATTGTATGGATTTGTTTCTGAGGGATAAGAGTTTGGAACTCAGGGATAAAAAGGGATTTTTCGGACGCGCGATGTTGAGGGATAACAAGGGAATTTTTGGGCGCTCATGCAGGGATTTTATATTTTACTCTGTGGAAACACTGTGGCTGGTGAGGATTTGTGGGGAATTTTAGTGGTGACAAGTGGGGAATTTTGATTTTTTCATCTGTAGAGTGGAGACACTGGCCACTGGTCTGGGTCTGATAGTCCGATAGTCGCCAAGCCGCCTGATCGAAATCGCCATTTTCCGGTGTTTTCAGGAGACTATGAATGATTTTCGTTACTGAAGTGTCTTATTTATTCACTTAGTGCCATTTTTCAGATAAATTTATGATATAAATTGTATCCTTTAGTTACTGACCTAAGTCTTGTTGCAAGTTAAGGTAAGTAAATAATCCGTACACCTAAGTGTACTGTAACGTACTGTTTCATTCTTTCTTGTACAGAATCGGCTCTCTCCTAGCTTTGCTGTTTACTTCCACGCAAAAATCAACAGTCTAGGTAAACGAGGCGAAGTTACCAACGTCTCAAAGTGAATAAATTAACATAGCTTTGCATAACTCAGCTAGTTGTAGAGATAGGCCTGAATCCTATCTAGGCCTAAGTGAAGTTTTTGGTTAGTAGGACTACTTTGAATTGGGCAGGGGGCAATGAAATCGGATAGTTTTAAACAGTCGCTTCTACTGGTACTCTTGATCATGATCATAGTATATTAACTTACTGTAGTTGAGGTTTTATCATAAGCTCTAGACCAAATTTAAGCCTTTGGCCTAGGAATTGGGTTATACCGTGGCTTTATCAAGCAGTAAGGCTGTGGCCTTTGAACTGGAAAAATTGCTTTACAATACTTTTCTTCACTGAAAACCACATCCTCAATGAGAGATCTAGGAGGGGGCAGCGGGGGACCTACCCAAGCGCCGCCTGCAACTGGCTATAACCAGTTAAGAAAAAAGTGAAAAATGCTAAGTTAATTTAAAGCTAAATTTTAACTACAACATGGTATAGGCCCTATATACTGGTATTTTTTCAATGTTTTTCCAAATTATAGCCTAATAATAAACTTATTTATTAGGCCTACTCAGCTTGTCTACCAGTCGGGAATTCGGGAAAATTCGGGAAAACGTCGGGGATTTTGTAAGGTCGGGAATAGTCGGGAAAAAGTAATGAATTTCAAAATTTGGTCGGGAAATTCGAATTTGGCTATAAAACAAAACGAAATAGCAGTCTTCTTCTTTATTGTCATCGTCTCGGCCGGCAAATCTCTGGAACGAATCGCGCCAGACAAATTTTTAGCAATATCACGACCATAAAAGCTGTCGCTTATTCCGCTGCCGCAAGTTTCTCGGTCCTAATACAGCTGTAAAAACGCTCGCTCGTTTCGCTCTCGCTCTCGCTCTTTACGCGGCTGACAAGTCTCGCTCTTTACGAAGACGACAAGACTCGCTCTTTACGCGGCCGTCAAGTCTCTCGCTCTTTACGTGACCGACGAGTCTCTACGGTCTGTACTTGGAGTCTCTCGCTCTTTACGTGGCTGACAAGTCTCGCTCTTAACACGGCCGACAAGTTTCGCTCTTTACGCGGCCGACAAGTCTCGCTCTTTACGCAGCCGAAAAGTCTCGCTCTTTACGCGGCCGACAAGTATCTTGCTCTTTATGTGGCCGACGAGTCTCTACGGTCTGTACTCGGAGTCTCTCGCTCTTTACGCAGCTGACAAGTCTCGCTCTTTACGTGGCCGACAAGTTTCGCTCTTTACGCGGCCGACAACTCCCTCGCTCTTTATGCGACCGAAGGTCTAGCTCGCTCTTTACGTGGCCGACACATCTCTCGTTAGTATTGCTGCCTTAAAATTGTGCGCTCTTTTCGTGCTATCACAGCTATTAGCCACATGAAGGCCAGAATAACCCGGCTGGGAAATTCCTCGGTCGTTTCTCGGGGTCAGCAAACCTCTCATTTACATTGGGGCCGTCAGATATCTCGCTCTCTTTGTGGCTGTCAAATCTGTCGTTCTTTTCACGGCCATCACATCTTTCGCTTTTATTGCGGCCGGAAATCTTTCGTTTGTTTTGCGGCCGGCAAATCTCTTGGTCACATCTCGGCCGATGACTTCATCCATCTTTTCGCGAGCGTTAGACCTCTCGCGACCGAAGGTCTCGCTCTTTACGCGGTCGACACATCTCTCGTTTGTATTGCTACCTTAAAATTGTGCGCTCTTTTCGTGGCTATCACATCTATTGGCCACATGAAGGCCAGAATATCTATAACCCGGCCGGAAAATTCCTTGGTAGTTTTGGGGTCAGCAAACCTCTCGGTCACATTGGGGACGTCAGATATCTCGCTCTCTTTGGGGCCATCAAATCTGTCGCTCTTTTCACGGCCATCACATCTTTCGCTTTTATTGCGGCCGGAAATCTTTTGCTTGTTTTTCGGCCGGCAAATCTCTTGGTCGCATCTCGGCCGATGACTTCATCCCTCTTTTCGCGAGCGTTAGACCTTTCGGTCGTATTGAGGCCAGAAAATCGCTCACTCATTTCGGGACCAAAACATTTTTCGGTCGTCTCGTGGTAGACAAATTTTTGCTCTTTTCGTGGCCGTCACATCTTTCGGTCGTATTGCGACAAGAAAATCGCTCGATCTTTTCACGGACGGAATATCTGTCATTTATACCGTGGCCGGCAAGATTTTCGGTCTCGTTGCGATCGGAAATCTTTCGCTTGTTTTGCGGCAGGCAAATCTCTTGGTCGCATCGCGGCCGATGAGAACCTTACTCAATTCGCGGCCATTAGACCTCTGTCATATTGTGGCCGGAAAAACGCTCATTCGTTTTAGGAATGAAACATTTTTCGGTTGATTCGCGGCAGACGAGTTCCTTGCTCTTTTAGTGGCCGTTATATCTCTTGGTTGTATTGCGACAAGAAAATCGCTAATTTTTTTCAAAGCCAGAGATATGGTAATTTACAATATAGCTGGCAAATCTTTTGGACTTATTGCGGCCGGAAATCTTTCACTTGTTTTCTGGTTGTCGGGTGGCCGATTATTTCTTGATTATTATTGTGTCGCTTACTCTTTTCATAGCCGTTACATGATTCGGACGTATTGCGGTCGGCAAATCTCTCTGTGGCTGTCAAATCTCGGTCGTTTATACCACGGCCGGAGAATCTCTTGGTCACAACGCGGCCGGAAAATCGCTCTTTCTTTCCGCAGCCGGAAATCTCGGTCGCATTACGGCTGGCAAATCTATTGGACTTATTGCGGTCTTCTTGCTCATCTTTTGTTGATCTTTCGCTTGCATTGTAGCCGTCTAAATGAATTTACAAATATCGTTCTTATTATTCGTTATAGGAGGCAATGGTCATGTGTCCTATGGTCGGGAATTTTTTTTTAATTGTCGGGAAAAGTCGGGAATTCCATATATGAAATTTGGTAGACACCCTGCTACTGTAATCTTAGGCTTCTGGACGAATTTTTGTTCAGTTTAAGGTATTTCTAAAAGGGGCGGCTGTAGCGACAGACGCTTGGGATTGGGACCGGCCGCTTTACGGATTAGAGAATATTTAGTATTATTACTTATCTTACGGCCGTTTATTTTGCAAAAGTATTGGCAATCTAGTTACCTTAATGTTATGTACTTTCGACGTTTTTCCGCAATTAATGAAGATGCATGATCGTCTTTTGCAAACGTAGGCCCTACTTCCCCCACTGCCGTTCCAAATATACGTGAACAGTAAATACACAACATGATAAAATTAAATGTCTCTTACCTTATATTTGTAAAGTTATTTTCTGCGATCAGTATTAGTACAGATGTTTGTATTCTATGATGTACCTATATTAGTAAATACACATAAACAAATTTTATGGTCTCACATTTTTTGCAAAGTTATTCCTAGCCTACCGTTACCTGCGATCGAAATTGAACATTTTTTTTTTCAAAATGTAGGAAATAACACGCTGATTCTGTAAATGATAGTTTTTCCCTGCGGAAAATGTCGGAAAATGCCGGAAAATCGGAAAAACCAGATAAAACTTTTCACCCCAGAAATGGGTCATGTGGGTACTCAAATTAATCGGGAGACTGAGCTGAACAAGAATATGCAAGAATTTTTGAGATCCGATGCGTACTAAAGGAATTACAGCAAGAAAAGTGTCGAAAAAGCTGTAGATTTGCACAAAATGAGTTATTTTTTATTAATTTGTTATGAATTTGCTCGATTTGTGGTAGCTAAGCTTAGGTTGTGCTATATTAAGTTGGTTTAGATAAGTAAGGGTTAGCTTAGGTTAGGATTGGTTAGAGTGATATATTTTTTGTTATGTTTTCACTTTCCCAACCTTATCTTTACTTTACAATAGAATTTTCAAAGAATCCTAATGTAACTTAACATAATGTAACCTAACCTAACCTTAACCTAACATATTGTAACCTAACCTAACCTTACCTAACTAAACCTGACCTCATCCAATCTAAACTAACATAGCCATACTTAATCTACCTAATTCCTACAAAATAAATGTATCAGCGTATCAAGACTGTACAACATGTTAGTCTTTCAAGCTCATTGCGCATAACATTTTTCTAACTGCTCTCGGTTCTTCCTCAAGTCACTTACCGTACTGGTCCCAAAACCCAGTTCCTTAGCTATTTCTGTACCTGATTCTCAAGTTTCAAGTCTTTTGACAGCATTCAGTTTCTGTTCTAAAGTTAAAACCACAATTTTCCTTTTTCAACCACTCATTTTGAACAGGGCCGGCGACAGGATTTTTGGGCCCCTGTGCAACAGCCCCGCACCCTAAGACCTGGCGACCTTTTTTTTACTTCTTCTAGTTGTTTTTGGGCCCCTCTCCAGCCATTTTGGGCTCTTTTTTCGGTGTTTCCGGGCCCCATAAGACCCTGGGCCCCTATGCATTTGCCCCCCCCCCCCCCCCTGTCGCCGGCCCTGATTTTGAAACTCAATATTAGTTCACACAAAGAGTTCACAAACACATCCAAGTGACAGCAATAAACTAACTCGCAAAATTGTCATAGGCTTTTTTGATTACTGCTAGCGCCCCAAGTAGCCAACTAAAAAGCTACGTCCCCAAAAATTGCAAAAATGCTGTAATGTACTGTTTAGGTAGGCCTAACTTAAGTCAATATGACTCCTTCAATTGTTGTGATTCTAAATGTGTACAGTAATGTATTGCATTTGCATTTTACTTTTATACAGCGTATTTATCTCGTGACCTCGCTAAAATCTCGTTTATGCCGTCATTGTAATTTTTTAATTTTTCGGATGGACCGGTCTGGATAATCCGAGATCCGGATAATGTGGGGTCCGGATAATCCAAGGTGTACTGTAATCACACCACCCCCATACAATACATTACCTATATACACCACCACCTACATTACCATTACATTAAATTATCTTAGGCCATAAAATATGACAGTACATCTAGTAAAACTTATATTACATTGTAAGTCAGGCCTATGCATAATTTTCTTAAAAAACTTCTATTTTAGGACATTTAAAATAAAAGTTGTATGTTGTAATGAAATTAATTAGGTAACTGCATTTAACAGCACTGGTCTAGCTTGGAAAATTAAATTTTTTTTCAAAATAGGCCTTTAAAATAAATTTTACGCTGATTACAAAAATGATAGTCTTTTGACAGTCATAACCAAAACACCCTGGAAAATTGGAAAAACAGAAATGTTTTTTTCCAGGACTGGCCATGGAGGTTTAATCAAATTCACCTACTACAAACAGAACAAACAACAACAACAACACGCCCACCAAAAAACAAAAACCAAGAAGTAGTTTTGGTAGAAGTAGTAATGGTTTTTGTAGTTTTTTTTTTTTGGGTTGGGTTGTTGTGGTAGAGAGAGCTTAACAATCATATGCAAGATTTTTTTCAAGATCCGATGGATATTAACTGAGCTATGGCAGGAAAAGCGTCAAGAACTCAATGAAAAACTTTGTTCAGAATACATCCCACTCAAATTAGGCCTGACAGAAATTGCAAGCTTAATAAGAGTCTGGGAGAAAATGGATAGTCTTGCTTACAGTACTGGAAATTGAGGGCATCTGTTTTCCTGACAAGTGACATATAACATTATTCTTTGTTTAGGAAGGATTTACGGACTACCACCCTCTAAACCTAAGGGCAAAAAAATGTATTAGGCCTAAGGGTGCATGAATGTTAAATCAGGGCCTTAGGCTATAGCAAGTTTTGTCAAGAAATAAGGAAGGTATCAGATTTTTTTTGTTTTCCTATTAAGGATAACAAGGGAAACGAGGATGCAGGTTTGCTGTCACAAAAATGGAAATATCAGGGATTTTAGTCTGACATACATTAGATCTCATCTAGATGAAGCCACAAACCAATTTTTATTAAGATATGTTGAGAAATAAGCAGAATAGGCTATATAATTTAATTTATATCCCATAAAGGTTAATATTGGGACAGCATAAGATAGGCCCTACCATGTTTACCACTTTCAGTATCTCAGTAACCAATGGATATAGATCAATGATTCAAAATACTAAATTGTTTGTTTTCGAGCTGAATTCTATAGGTAGGCCTAGTGCTAACAAAACTGGATTAGGCTATTTTTATTTTTCTGTCCGAAAAACTCAAAAATCCATTTTTGGGAGTTTATCCTCCTTAAACCCTCCTTCTGGAGGTCCGATTGGGCTGGTTTACGAATTCATCCAAGTGATTACCATTTTACACGTCAGTACAAAATGTCATTAAAATCGGACCGTATTTACGGCAGCTATCATGTTAACAGACAGGCTTATATAAATTCGGTACTTTGGTATTATACGGAGGCCACCCTTACACAGCGCGCTGCGGCGGTTTCGTTGAGTTGGGTTATCATAAATATGTTGGTAGGACTTTCCTCGTTTCATTACGAATCTAACGATACCAGATAAGTCATACTCTCGCTCTCCCAAATCCCGTTGACAGCATAGAACTACAACTATGGAAGGCCGACTCCACTGTCGCAGGGCTGCGAGAAACGAGCCGGCAACAAGCTCGCTCCCCCCACCACTACCAGGAACCGAGTACTGCTCTTACAACATGGGAGAGATTGGGAAAAGCGAGACGCGCACTGCTTCGAATTAAAATTGCTGCTAAACTTGGACACCTATGTAGTTCTCCGGTTGCGTTTTTAAAGTAAATTAAATTTCCTGTCGAATGGTGTTATTTGTTTCTACGAATAGTATATTTTAATATTTATTAAATAAGATCAAAGTGGGAATTATTTTTTCGGGCAAAGAACATATGATAACTATAACTACGTTTGTGAACAAAATATGATATACTTATTTAAATAAACAATTTATTCAAGTTCATTATGAGTTTCTCTAACTAAAAATAATATATTAAATCATAATCAAACAGAACATTTGCAGTACAAGTACAATAAACTTTATTTTAACTTTCAAAATTTTTTAGATAACTTGCCTAAATTAGGTTCATATAAAAAGTGCAATTTGGATGGTTAAATAAATATTTATTTTGTATTCCTGATAATTTTCTTGAACTTTTAATACAATTTTTTATGTTTTAAGAGATCTGTGTGTTGGGCAGACAATTTAAAATAGGAAATTTAAGAGAAAATTAAAAGTCACGTTTGCTTTAATTACACTTATAGCCGTTGCAATGAAATAATTACAACGATAAAAAGTAAAGGATTTTCTTGCCCATTAAATACTCAAACTTTTAATATCATATTAAGTAGTATTAATGCTATATATTTAAAAACATATAAAAAAACTTGAATTGATAAATAAAAAACTTACAGTTTTGCTTCCTTTAACGACATATTCTAAGTTATTTTTGACCAATTTTTTTATAGATAAACCACTCAATTATGGCTGGTTATAGTTTAAAAAGCTTGAGAATTCTGTTGGCAAGAAACTTTTGTTTGCTATATTTCTACTACAATACTGTATAAGAATAATTAATGTGGGCACAGATTATAGCATTTCTTTTGTTTTCCTGTTATTTATTATTTATCTACGTAACAGATAATTCTCCTAAAATAAAATAAGTTTGTAAAAATACAAAAACATAGTAAGAAATATGAATTAAAAATTTATTTCGTCCCAACTCGATACATTTTAGTTGATATTTGTGGACTTCCGTTAACAACTTTCAACAAGTTATTTTTTATTATTATTTTTATTTAAAATATTCCAAATAAATATTGCTTAATATATTATTCTTTGTTAGAGGAACTCGTAAGGAATATGAATAAATTGTTTATTTGGATAAGTAAATTATATTTTGTTCATAAACGTAATTATAGTAATCTCATGTTCATATACTGGAACAGTCATTCTAACTTTGATCTTCTGTAATTAAATATTAAAAATAACTATTTGTAGAAACAATCACACCATTCGATAGGAAATTTAATGTACTTTAAATAAACAACCGGAGAACCACATAGAGGTGTTCAAGTTTGGCGGCAATTCTAATTCGAAGCAGCGCGCGTCGTGTTTTCCCCAATCTCTCCCATGTTATAAGAACGATACTCGGTTCCTGGAAGTGGTGGGGGAGCGGAGCGGCCACCAGACCGTTCTCGCAGCATTTAGTCGCTGTTCCATTTTTATACTTCTATGGTTGACAGGTGATGCGCACGCCCCAGTCAACCACCTGAACTAGGCCTTGTTGCAGGGGATCAGGCGAGCGAAAGTATGACTCATCCGGTGTCGTTTGATTCGTAACAAGATGAGGAAAGTCTTACCAACATATTTATGATAACTTAACCTAATATAACCACTGCAGTGCCATGTATGGGGTAATGATAGGATATGGCCGCTAGCGGCGGGGGCGACACGTTAGTCTAAATTCTTGCCTACACCGCTGCCTTCTGGGGAGCAGAATACAAAGACCGCTCATCATAATTATGTCGAATTTGAACTGTAAGTCAACTAAAGTATGTTATTTTCAGTTATGTAATTACTTTTTTGTA
Source organism: Flexamia atlantica (assembly GCA_035578135.1). Classification (NCBI taxonomy): domain Eukaryota; kingdom Metazoa; phylum Arthropoda; class Insecta; order Hemiptera; family Cicadellidae; genus Flexamia; species Flexamia atlantica. The sequence goes on along the minus strand of JAQJVK010000007.1, from coordinate 44,302,239 downwards.
TCCATTAATGAAAATCTCTAAAAATAGTGGCCTCCGCATAATACCAAAGTACCATAAATTCCTACAATTGGTGTATTTTACTTCTGGTGGCCCCAAAACAAAAAGTTATCATGGCCTCAGTCTGTCTTACTATGAGATAGATCTACGGTAATAGCTCTTCCCTATAGGTGTAATTTGCTAAAACATTGCAAATGTACAAAACTACCTTCTGTTTAACTACTTTGGTGGGTTTTATTTATATATATTTGATGGGAATAATTTAGAATAAGAAAGGTTATGTCAGTTTAGGTTAGGTTTAGTTAGTTCAGGTTAGGTTTAGTTAGCTTAGGTTATGTTGTGGTATATTACATTAGGATTGGTTTATAACCATTACTTTTGATAAGAATAAGGATCATGGGATCACAACATGACTCTTAGAACACAACCTAATATTGCCTAACTAATTTCTAACTTATGTTACCAAACCTGAAGTATCATAACCTATCTTAATTGTACCTTAACTATTATTTTTTCACCCAATCTGTTCTAATTTTATATAAACTATCCCAGCCTAGCTCTATCTATCAAAATATGACCTGAAATACGAAAAACTAACTTTAAACAAGTTATTATTAAGGTTTTTCCCTGTTTTTCTATGCTTTTTCGGCCGATATTCTGTTAATATCAATCGGATCTTGAAAATGTTTGCATAGAGGGTATTCTAGTCCTGCTTGTTCTCCCGGTTAATTTGAGTACATATGACCTCTACTTCCAAGACTAAATTCTTTTTGGTTTTTCAAATTGTCCAGGCTTTACCAGCCATGGCCGCAAAAAAAAAAACATTTCCGGAATCAGTGTGAAATATTCTTCAATTCGGAAACAATTTATATTTTCTAGACCAGTACTGAAAAATACATAATCATCATGAATTGACCCCTTTGAATATGATAGTAAATATGTTGCCATTTATTTGTATATTTGCTCAAACTGTTAAAGAGCGTTAATTTCATAGTGATTTTATTTGTAGGTTCATCATGTCTGAATCTACAAAGAAAGGTCGACCTAGATGTTTCTTCGACATACAAGTCGGGGACCTCAGTATAGGTCGGATTGTTTTCGAACTACACTCAGATCTTTGTCCCAAGACATCAGAAAACTTCCGAGCCCTTTGCACCGGAGAGAAGGGCGTCGGAACTACCTCCAACAAACCTCTTCACTATAAAGGCACAGTATTTCACCGGGTGGTGAAAGACTTCATGATCCAAGGCGGTGACTTCACTGCCAACAATGGCTCCGGGGGTGAATCTATTTACGGAGGGTTTTTTGAAGACGAAAACCTCGATTTGAAGCATGACCGACCATTTCTATTATCAATGGCAACCAGAGGCCCAAACACAAATGGGTCACAATTTTTTATGTAAGTCACTTGTCTTAAGTCATGATCCCGAGTTTTATACATTTATTGTTTTGGTAAGCTTAAATTACTTACCCAAACATTGCTTTTTGGATTTTTGAGAAATTTTTTAATTGAAGTTCATGCTTATTAGCCACTGGATTTTTAATCAGTGCATCCAAATTATGTGTTTTTAGTAATGTCTTTGGAAAGTGGTCCATTTTACCTTAGTGTTTGAGTCATTAACAAAATATTACGTGAAAAATAGGTAGTGTAGTGAGCTCACAAGCGTGGGACTGAAGGAGATGTCACCCCCAGAGCAGCTAGAGCAGCTTCCCCCTGTCAATGATGAATTTCTGAAAACAAAAAACAACCACCCTTATTTTATTCTCTTGGCCATATCCTGTTACAAAACTATATCTAAGTTAACTTAAGGAGTGAACTGTAATTTGTTATAATATCGACTGTAGGTGGTAGTTTCTACAAAATATCTCTAGTATCATGGCTAGTACTGCCTCTTGGGGGGGGGGGGCTAGCACCTACAATACTCAGCCCACACTTGTTAGCTCAATATAGTAGCCTAGAATTATATTATTTGTCAACTTGAAATTGTTATTTAGGGGTGAATTTTATTTTTAATTGGGTCTCTTGGTTATTCTGAATAATTACTGCATTTTTGGTTGTTTTTTGCTAATCTTTTATTGGTATGATTGATTTTTTCCACTAATAATTAGGGTCTATCCTTAACATATTTCTTTACTCACAATAAATTTTTCAATTGACATGCAAAAATGATGACAAAAATCAATCATTAGAGATGGTGAGTTAGGGTTACCATCACCTTGGATTATAGGGATTTATGTGGGTGGAGATCCGATCCCTTGTGAGACAGCTCCCTTAATTCAATGTGGAAAGATTGCAATTTTTTTATTTATTTATTGTTAAATTTTTAAATTATTAAATCTAAATGTTAAGTTTATCAAACTTTAAATTAATTGTCATCAGGTTAATTTGTACTATGACACTATTTCATGTTTAATGTACATGTTATGAAATACAGTCAGTGGTGTAGTGGGGCCGGAGCAGTATTCCGCCGCGACTTTGTCCAGCGCGGCCTGAAAACGAGGATTGAAATGCGTCATCGTATGAACTTGGTTCTTTGCTCTAAGTTATAATTTTGTCACATCGTGGTGAATTAAATCGTCCTCGCATCGCAGTAACCACGAACTCTTCGTTGCATCATGGTAGAGGCAGCGGGTAGAGGCCGATTTGCCTAGACAGCTTTAAACATCAAATGCTTTGCATCGGATCGGTAGCTCCTTGTCTGTACCCGTGACCTATGCCTCTCATCCACTTTGGATGCTGGAGACAGATTTTGTTGACGTTATTATTGCGCTACGGTACGGCGGTTTAGGGAAACTCCTTGTTTTAAACGAATTTATCGTTGTGTCGTAGTATACCTAACTCGTAATTGCTTTATGGTTCCCGTAGCGACTCGCCACGTCCACTGTAAACAAACCAACATGGAGTTTCGGTTAACTATCGTCTTCGCGTTGCGGTAAACGTCTTGTCATCCGTCACATGGTGCCGACATGACACGGGCAAACTAATCTCGCCAACGTTACATCGTCTTATACCGGATTGCTGTCGTGTCTGCATCGTGTGTAGTTCAATCTTACAGTTTTACATTTGATTTTTGTGAACCGATTCCTTATCAGAGTTTCAGCGGTTTAGAGATTTGAGATTCGAGTTTGACTCATTCCCCCCAAGTGTATACAAACAATTAATTCATTAAAGTGCCCTACTAAACACCACTGTGATTATAGTTTATAACTGATGGAATCCCCCCCTCGGCTCCCGATTGTCGCTCCGGCACGGCTAATTCTAGCACTACACCACTGAATACAGTAGACTCCCTTTTATCCGGACACCTTTTAACCAGACATAAATTTAACCAGACTACTCTCAGCAGAAGTAACATTTTTTTAACCGGACGTGATTGGCAGGAAATGGATGGTACTGTATCGACAATTTTAGTGGAAAAATACTTGAGACCATTAATGACGTGTCCGAATACTGTGCCCTCTTCAATTTAAGTAAAATGAGCTAGTTTTTGAGTGATTGTGGAAAGATATCAACGATCCTGTGGGAAATATATATTAGACAAATTATGCTGAAATATCTCAGTTTTAATGATTGGATTTAATAATTAATTTTAGGAAACATCGGTTTAACCGGACACCCTGTTATCCGAACAGGCCTCGGTCCCGAAGGGTCCGGATGTAAAGGAGTCTACTGTTCAGTCATTTTATTGATTCTTTTCACGGCCAGCAAATCTCGGTCGCATTGTGGCTGGTAAATATTTTGAATAATTGCAACCATAACATCTTTCGCTTGCATTTCAGCTGTCTAACAATAAACTACTTTACAAAGATTGTATCCAAGTATCAATTATCGGAGGCAATGGCCGTGTTTCCATTGGTTGGGAATATTTTGAAAACGGTCGGGAATGTTATATATGAAATCTGGTAGTTGTTAGGTAACTTTAATTTTTGTTTCTTTTGGTTTCATGATTTATTTGCAGTATCAGATGTATTACGTTGCAGTATCAGAATCATTGATGAATCTAAAGGTTTTCAATAATCTAGCAATGAGTCCCTGGCTTCATGTGGAATAAACGAGGCTGTGGGAATGAGAACTGTTTGTATTCCAGTGAGAAACAAATCACCACTGATCAAATTCCAACTGGACTCAGGCCTTGTTTGCACGACGACCAGACAGTAGGACAGTAGAAAAAAATTCTTTTGTTCTCTTTTGTTTAAAGGTGTTACTGTCCACTGTACTGGGTGTCGTGCAAACAGGCCCTCAATTTCTTGATCAGTTTCTATTGTTTGATGAAACATACAATCCTCATATTACGTACCAGTGGATATCTGTAGTGCAATGTGTTTTTCATGGTTATTTTTGGAGAGGTTTCAAGTTTATTTGGCAAGATTGTAGCTAGCGGGGTGTTTTTAACAATTTAAACCAATGCAAACTCTAAACACTAGTGCTAAAATTTTGAAATTGCTTGATTTTCTAAGTTACCAATGCACATCACTGTCAAATCTGCCCAATCAACTTAAACCTGAAAAATACATTGCACTGTTTGGTAGATTAGATTTTAGTTGATTCAATTTGTTCATCTGTTCAAGCACTTTATTCGTCTTAATTTTCTTTTGTTTATTTTTTACTATCGAGTTCTTAGCCATTCTATTTTTTAGCTTAAATCAGTATTAACTTTGTTTTCCAATACTCTTTAATCATTAATAATTTATCATTAAAACAAATGGATTAAAAAAAGTCATTAAGTTTGGTTAGTTGACATTTCAATTTTCATTTTGAGAACTAAAGTTTAACAGTCATTTTATTTTATATTTCCAAATGTGAGATCCATCAAAAACGGTTATGAATATCTAAATTAAAAGTTGACTTATAGTTGCCTATTTTCAACTTGAATCGTAAGTTATTTCTGTAAATGAACTTTTTTCCCAGACCAACTCTTAGTTTCAGTAATTTATAAACGTTATGTTTATTCGACATCATGACAATTGACAGAACCAGTATGCTAAATACCCTAACTCTGTAAAGCATTGTTGGGAATTCATTTTTTGTCTGCTGTTCAGTGCTCTGCATAGTTTGGCATTAATGGTATATAACGGAACATAATTAATAATCAGCCCCAAAATTACATCAGACTTTTTCTTAAAAGGTCTCCAAAAGCCAGGGTTGTGAGCAGCTAAATATAAATCACAAACAGGGTTCTTACATTCCTTATAAGCCCTCAAAATTTATATGAATGTTTTGAAAAGTAATAATGTAAATGACTTGAAAAGTAAACTCGTAGGAACTAGCATCTAATTTTTAATTCCCTTAGCAATAACAGGAATTTTTCTTTATAACCAGCAAAATTTAATTCATCAGAATTCAAAAAGTAATTAATCATGTCAAGTCATGTTACATATTTGTAACAATATGTATATATTGTATTAATTTGCCTTTAGTTGTGAGAAACATGATTCTGTCATGAAAATTATTAATAGCTCTTGAGACCTTAACTCTACCCAATTGATTTCAGCTTGAACATTGCTTTTAAAAATTATTATGGTAACTTAGAGCCCATTATATCTGTCCTTCATTCATCTGCCATTATAAAAAGGCTATTATTGAAATGTATTTCCCAAGGCTTACAATCACATAGTCTCTCTGTCGCTCTCTTGTTGGATCTCCCTGATTGTTTACGTTTCATCCAGTGTGGTTATTGTTTTCTTCGTCGAGTGTTTTAAGTGTTATATTTTATTGTTTTCAATAACTGAATATTTTTTAACCTAAAAATGGGGCCTAAACTACTTTGGACTTTACAGTAGAACCCCTCATAACCGCCACCACGGGACCAAGCCCAGGCCAGATAACAACTTGGCCGGATACTCCATCCTGTAATTAAAATGATTATTTATACCTAATCAATAATATATAGCTAATGAATTAAGTCTATATAAAACTTTAAGTGTATTTTTAGGTTATTTAAAAATACACCGGATAGTAAAACCAAGAAGACACGCGACTGAACACTCATTGATCTACTTTCACATATGGTATTGATTTGATTTTAAACTAAATCAAATTTCCCTATTCAGCAGTATTCGCTACCGCCTCTGCTTTCATCGGTGTTTTATGCCTACCATTCAAAGGGACTTGAAGAAAAAACAATTAAAAACCACACTGGATACATATATATATTAACCCTTTGGCTGCCAAGAAAGATTTTAGATTTAGTTGTCATACTGCCATGAAAAACTCATGATTTCAGTTTTAAACTGCCTTGGTAAAAATGCTATGTCATTCTGAGAACTGCCAGGATGAATCAGCTGATTCTTCAGTAAAATTCTGTTAAAAAACCTAACAATTGAATATTACAGCAATCGATGTATCAAATCAAAAGATAATCGATTATCTTTCAGGTTTTATAGTGGAAAAACTTTAACAGTAATCGTTCATGGTATCGATTCGATTATCTCGTCAGCTATGAGTCGATCTGGTCGGCCGCGGGCAGTTCTCATGATGAACGGCGATGCCGATCACGGCAGTTCTCGCGATTTAATACAAATCCAATGTAGTCGGCTCTTGGCAGTCAAAGGGTTAAACGACAGGTTAGAGGTTACTAGTTCTACAGAGAAAAGTCGACTCAAGTTCACTATTGCCAAATCAGAGTGAATCCCACTTACCCAAACGTTCAGCGAGCAATTTGCCGCATAAGGCCTTATGAGAGTGATCTAGAAGGAGTCTCGGCGATCGCACCAGTTCACGATCGCATTCATGTGGATTCGTCCTGATTTTTGGTAGTAAACTGCAGCCAAAACAACAAGTGTGATAATACAAGGTAAACAAACAGAGAGATACACAAGAGCGTATGAGAGAGATAACACATCTATAAACCGTGGGAAATGCGTTTTGTTATCGGCTTCTGAGAAGGGGCGGATAAACGAGGATTGGTAAAACCGAGGCTGGATATGATGGGCTCTACTGTATTCATTATCTATAAACTATTAAAATTACATTTAAATTATCATTTTTTAATAGTTTGGTTTAACAGGCCAAATTGTTTTCCAGCCAAGACTCAGTCCCATGGTGGTTAGATATGAGGGGTTCTATTATATTTCAATTATTAAAGTCGGAATTTCATGTCAAAGATCATTAACTTAAACACCGTGTAGTTTTGTCTGCCCAAACTTAGCTTTTTCCATAAAAACAAGAACTTTTACTTTTTTTTATATATCGAATAAAATTTCCTTTTGAGAACCAAAGACACAAAATTATGTCTCACAAACTGTTTCAAAACATGTTCTGGCGGGAAGGAACCGAGTATGTGAGTTTCTTGGAATCACTGGAATATGTGAGTTTATTCTTGTAAGAACCCTGTGCGAAGATTGAGATAACCAAGCACTCGACCCAGTGTAGCAGAGAGCGGTGAACGTGTGGTCGAGCCTGTCAGTTTTCTGTGCAGTTCTGTGTGTTTGAGCCTGTCTGTTTTCTGTGTAGTTCTGTGAGACCAGAGGGGCTGTGTTTCGCCACTGCCGCTCGTTTTCACATGTTTTCTGTTGTAGTACTACTCAGCCGGCACCCCACTTGGATCGGTAAGAGACTATTTTTTATTATTTAAAATTTAGGGGCCATCGAGGAAGGAAACGATTGTACCATTGTCTGAACCGAAGGAGAAATTCCATTTCTGGCTGTTCTACCTTTTTAGTATGTGCGGTTAGTGCTAATTTTCACAAAAACCTTGCTCTCTTTGATACTGCTTAGCCACTTGGTGTGTGTATAGAAGATACCAGTAGAAGTATTTTTGTTGGAAGATCCAACCTTAAATTTGTGTAGGACACCCCCAAACCAGCCATTAATGATGGCCACCATTAAATTCATAAATTGCTCTCTAACGCAGGTAATATTATTCCGATCATTATAGTTTAATTTTATGTTTTCACCCATTTTAAGGTTCAAAAGGTGTTTTTGGTCGCCCCATGTTAAGCATTGGGCAAAAGAACAAGCTCTGACTTTTCGTATCAAAAACTTTATCCTCAGTTCAAGTTAATCAAAATTATCAACTTTAATATTTTCGTGATATAACATCAAAAAATCCTAAATTATGTATAATATATAACGAAGAAAAATTGAAAAATCCGAAATAAAAAATCTAGAATCTAGATATGATACATTTTTCTCGGTTAATTAGTATTATTGTTAACATAAAATGCTGGGCACTGGAGGAAATATTGAAGTTTAAGAAGGTTTGAATTTAAAAAGTGAATTAACCAATGTTACAGCATTAAAGCTTTAAAGATAGTTTAAATTCATGTTCTTTCGATCTTACAGTCATTGAGTTTCAGCGGTTTTGTTTGTGATTGATTCCAGATTTATATTATCCTCGATGGCCCTATTTTAATAGAAACTTGCATTTAGGTTGAACATGCATGTTTGGATAGAAAAAGTGAATTTCGTTAATAATTATAAGTCATTTATTAATATTTGCCCCTGGGACTTGGGTAATCATGTTTGTCATGCTAAGAAGTATAATGTCCGTGTAAAACACTTTTTATCATCAGCTTAGCATTCTTACAGCATGGGAATTGGAAAAAAGACAAGTCAATCTGCTTTAACACCTGTACTACGTTACGAATAACCGGTTACTTGTGCCGGCTACTGCCTAGAGTGTGGTGGATGAAATCTATGAGACTTTTGTCATATAAATATGTTATCAGCATTATTTGTTTAATTCAATATGGAATTAGTCAATTTTATATCCCATACAAACAAATATGGTTATTGGTTTCAAGTTTTCTTCTCGGGATGACGTCAGAAACAAATCCTGAGCTGCAGAATGATAAACAAGGTAGTCTTTCTTTCTGTGATGGCAACTAGGGGGCCCTAGCTTCGCCCTAAGTTGTTATATCGTCCGGGAAATGTTGGCTTGGTCACTATTGACTGGATAGCCGAGTGGATAAACTGCTCACCTCATAACCTGAGGGCCACCGGTTCGAATCCTGACTAGAATCAAAACTGGGTCCAGTTGCCATTTGTCATCGGGCTATGAATTAATGAAGCTATCTTACAAAAAGTCGTCATTAGATATCAACAAGATTGGGGATTGAACGGATCCCAATCAAAACGTTAAAAATATCACTTTTGTAGAAATACACAAAATACATTCCAATCAAAACGTTAAAAATATCACTGTTGTAGAAATACACAAAATACATTAGTAACCGGTCACTCGTAGCGCACACAGGTTTATAATTAGGCATGATGAACCCATTACTCGTGACGCAATGGAATAAAGTTTAGGGTATAATTCTACCGCAGTGAGGGTGTTAACACGTTAACTGCCACATCGGTCCGATTGGATCGGTATAAGCAGGTCAGGCGGAGTGGCCTGCCGACCTAAACAGACCGGCAACTGGAGTAGGGCAGCGCTTTACTGATTCGCCGATGTCTCTGGTAGGTACCCAGCGGCGCTTTGGCGAACTAACATGATGTAGTACATCCCATGCCTCTAAGATAGTCGTTTTCTAAATCTACTGGAGGTGTCTCAAGCATTTTGTTTCAATGACCGCCTGGGTCGGCATACTTTCAAGTCAACATTTCTCGTTATTATAAATGATTTAATATCGTTCAACAAACCTAATACATCATAGTTTTCGAGTTTATCTTGTCTGTCGGGGTCCAAAAATGTGGTATCAAAGCAGTTTTCTGTTATATAACATTGTTTTCATGAGTTCTAATTTTGCTTTGTTGCCCAATCGGGTCGGTTGGTAAAAAAATTAACCATTATTCCCAAAAAATTTTAATGCCGACCCAATTGGTCCCTAATTTTTTTTGTGTAATTGTGTATCTGATTCGTTAAAAGTCATCATATCTAACCTCAAACAATACAAAAAACATCATATAACTGAAATTTCAACTAAAAATGTGTGCGGCACTATGGTAATCAGACCAAAAATAGAAATGGTAGTTAACGTGTTAAACTCCCTGTATAATACATGGATGATTCTCGGTGTTGATGATGGTGGTGATTGCCAGCAAACATATTATTTTTTGATTGTGATGAATTTCAGAAATTTTAGGTCTTTATTTTGATGAAAATATCAGTTGGAATGTCCATTTAGAGTATATTAAGAAAAAAAAGATCTATATCTTTCGTTTTTTTTTCATTTAAAGGACTTTGTTCCTTTTGAGATAGTGAAAACAGTCTATCATGCATACGTCAAATCCATCTTGAGATAGGCCTAGTTTTATGGGGGCAGGCATCAGGAATAAAAGCTGTCTTTAGGCTTCAAAAAAGAGTAATACGGTAATAAGTATTATGACTCATTCCCACCCACGAACTTCTTGTAAAAATCATTTTTTAAATTAAAAATATTAACCTTTACAGGATTGTACATTTATGAAATTTTATATTACATTCATAATATCAAAAATTCTCTACCCGAATCATTTAATTTCAATCACAATTATAATACCAGAAATGAAACTATTTTTAGACTTCCTAAGCACCATTAGACTCTCTATGTAAAAAGTCCTTTATATACCGGCCTGGAATTATACAATGAGCTGCCAGAACTTTAAAATCTATGACCCCTAACCGATTTAAGGATATAAAAAATATTCTCACCGACAAGGTTTTTTATAGTATACAGAAATTTTATAATCATGCTCTAACCTAGTATTTTAATCTACAGTACACCTCGGATTATCCGGATTAATGTGGAAGAACACCCATCCGGATAACGAAAAATCCGGATAATCCGAGGTCATTACAACATCGCCTAAATTGCGATCACGTACCTTAGCCCCTGTTAAATTGATGCTTCAAACGAAGTATCAAGACTGTACATCATGTTATTCTTTCAAGCTTGTTTCGCATAAGTACCATTTTTCTAACTGCGCTCGATTCTTCTTGTCACCGTACTTGTCCCAACACCCAGTTTCTTAGCAAATTCTTTACTTGATTTTCCTGCGTCAAGTCTTTTGACAGCATTTAGTTTCTGTTTTAAAGTTAAAACAATTTTTTTCCTTTTACAACCACCCATTTTGAAATTCAATATCAGCTCACATAAAGAGTTCCCAACTGTAAACACTCAAAGTGACAGGAATAAACTAGATCGCAAAATGACCGTGGGCTAAGCTTATGTTGATTACTGCTAGCGCCCAAAGTAGCAAACCAAAAGACTACGTTCATGGAAATGCTGTAGTGTACTGTTTTGGCGATGCGACTCCTTTAATTGTGATTCCAAATGCGTACAGTAATGAATTGCATTTGCAGTTTACTTTTAGAAGGCGCATTTCACTCGTGAACTCGCTAAAATCACTTTTTACCGTGGTTTAAATTTTTTAATTTCTTGGATGGACCGATCCGGATAATCCGGGATCCGGATAATGTGGGGTCCGGATAATCCGAGGTTTATTGTAGTTGATTTTTTTATTATTTATAGAATTTAGTTTAGTTTTAATTTTTAATACTTTGGAAGTTGCGCCTGTTTTGTATGTTTTTACATGTCAAAGAATGTAATGTGCAAATAAATCATGTCAATGTCTTATGTCAGAGTAAATCATGTCTATGTCTATGTCAGAGTGCACTGCGTGTTCGGCCACGTCATCTCGGGCCAGGCGGTCGTCAGCCACATCGAGCAGCTTCCCGTCGACCGCAACTCCCGGCCTCTCCAGGACGCGAAAATAGTCAACTGCGGCCAACTCATCCCCAAGCCGAAAGCTAAAGGTAACATTCGACCGGAGAGAGACCTGTACAGCTGGTGACTTCTAAGCTGGCACTTGACCGATCGATACCGAGTCGATACTAGCCTAGTTCAAAAATATTATATTCCGTCAAGTGGATTGCGGCAACGTCCTTGCGACCCGGGGGAAGGCGTTCGTCAGTGGAAGTGTTTGCAGACTGGTCTTTTTCTTACACCTCCACCACTCTCCACCCACCCCCGCGCCTATACAGCCCGCATGAGGCCCAAGTGCCAGCTTACAAGTCACCAGCTGTATGGGTAATTTTTGAAACGGGTGAGAAGTGAGTAGTGAGTCGCTTGTCGATTCACCAGTCAGTTCATGTTAGGATTGTTCAATCCACTACAGATGTCAACGCTTTAGACGGTACATCTTACAAACTTAAAAGCCGAATGTAAACATTGATAAATTGAAGACATTTACTCTTTTTTCATGGTTTTACCTAAACTATTTAGGTATATTTGCAGTTCAATTTAGTTTTAGGGCATTTTATAAAAAGTTCAGAAAAACTGAGGGAAGGTAAGAAAAATTAACTAAAAAACAATCAAAATAAAAAACACATTAGCATGTTATCAGTAATTTATTTTTTATTTAAATTTTATAGCTGTTTTATATTTAATAAGAAAGGTTATAAATAAGACTTGAAATTAAACTTAGTTTCAAAACATGACATGATCTAAAATAAATTAATTTTTGAAAAAATAAAAAGCGTACTTGTTACGAAAACTAATTTTATGAATCTATATTTATTCATATTTATATATGTCTGTTAACACGAAAGCGACCTTAAATATGGTCTTGTCTTAATGAAATTTTGTACAAACGTGTAAAGTGGTAATCACTCAGACGAGTATTTAAATCAGCCCGATCTGACTGCCCTAAAGAGGGGTAAATGGGGGATAATCCCTTCCAAGAATGTGTTTTGAGTTTTTTACATGGAAAATTTAAATAATACAATTCACATTAGCACGATTGAATTCAGCTAAAAAATAACATACAATTTAGTATTTTAAATCGTTGCTCTATATCCTTTGGTTACAGTGATATTGAAAGTGGTAAACACAGTACATTGTGCCAATCTTATCCTTAAGGAAAAAAGTAAAAATTGTATTTATTTATTTCCCAACATATCCCAATTAAACTTGGTTTATAGTTTCATCTAGATGAGATATAGAGTATATTAGTCTAAAAACCCTGATATTTCCATTCCTGTGGCAGCAAACCTTCATATTCATTCCACATGTTAACCTTATAGGAAATAAAATAAAATGTTTTATCTTCCTTATTTTTTACATATCTTGATGATACTTGGTCCATGGCTTCTTCTAGTTCAGATTTACTAAATATTGAATTAAAACCACCCAGTTTTAACATACCTGTTGCAGCAAACCTGCATACTTATTCCCCATGTTATTCTCATCGACCTTACAAAAACAAGTCATATCTCGCTATGTTGGATTGAAATAGTTTTTTTTTGCATTTGCAAAACATAAGAGTATCTGTATCTTCATTTTACAATAACAAAAAAATTACTTGGGCAATGAATCTCTCACGCACTCGTCAACTCATTTATCACCACTCACTTCTCACTTATTTCAAAAATACGGTCCCAGATTAAAAACTGCCATCAAAAATTGTTTTACTGAAATTGAGAGTTATTCAAAACTAGCTTGCAGTTCATGTTAAACAAAGTAACTTAGGTTACGATTTTACATAAGCCCTAAACAAAACAATGAGTTTTTTCTTGTTTTATCATTCTGTGAATGTAAAATAATAAATAAATGGTTCAAGGATGCATTAATTGGAATATCATCAATGAATATGATTTTCTGGTCTTTTATACAACTTAGAAGTCAGCAAATATTGTTACTGTTAGTATATTTAGTTTATCTTATTTATTTTTGATATTTTTCTTTTTGTTACTAGACGAATTTGATGTAGGATATTGATATACGGCTCTCTAAAACTGATATCTTGTTTAACATGCAGTAAGATATGGTTGTGCTTATTGTTGACATTATGTACTAAAATGGTATAAATCCCCATCATTACTGAATTTGGCTGACAAAATTACAAAAGTTAGCTAAAAATTAATTTGTTTCTTCAGGGCTATCAGGTATTGTCAACTAAATAAACAAGCATAATGGCCATTACTGATCTGAATGAGATTTATTTAACAATTTAAACATATTCTTCTATAGGTTTTTTATGACAGGCAATCTTTTTTTAGTGTGTGTTTAGGTATTTTATTGTAGTTTTAATTATGTTTGAATTAGCTATAGCATAGAAACACATGCTGTAATCATGGATACTCTTTGCCTTCAGTAAATGAAAAGTGAATGATTTCAAATTAATAATTAAATAATTTTGTACTTGTAGCGTAAATATCTGAGCTCGTTATACCGATAAACTTGTGAAAATTAGTCAAATATAGGTCAGCTCTTGATAGGCCTATCTATTTCATTACCTTGCTGGATGTAAATATAAAAGTCCTACAACACTTAATAATATATTTACACTGATACTGTATTTACATACAAGACAGAAAATATACACCAAAGGTTGAAAATGGCAATCAATTTTGATTGTTCACACCAATCATTAGATCCAATGAGAACCTGTCGTTATCATTGCCTGTCATCGGGCTGGATGATGATTGCTGTGACCAATTGGAATCAATTGCCATTTTCTACCTTTTGGGTATATTTTCTGTCTTTTATGTAAGTATAGTATAAGTGTAAAGATATTTTAAGTTTTGTAAGACTTTTTTATTTACATCCTGTGAATACAACAACAGGTATCATGCTAATCGAGAAATTATTTATTACTTTGGTAAATAAAAATTTATCATCACATGCATTTGTAATTTTACAATCCTTTGTTTAAGTAATGACACTTTGTGTGTGTTATATAAATTTCCAAGAGTAGGCACAATTGTGGTTTAGGTTCAAAAATAATGTATGTAGAGATTTTTCTATATTTTGATTACAACAATAATTTCAAGTTTCAACCTATAAAATTATCAATCACCTTTTCTAGCCAAAAAGAAGAGGAGTGTGTCCTCTAGCGAATCAGAAGATGGTGACCTGAAGAAAAAGAAAAAACACAAGAAGACTAAGAAAAGGAAGAAGGAGAAGAAAGAGAAGTCAAAGTAAGATTATTATTATAGAATGCAGTTCGTAGACACACTCTTAACATGTTCGTAACTGATTTCATCGGGCTGATCTTCCAAAATAGATCAATAGCACATACATGAGCCTTACTATATACCCACTTTATATGATCCCTACATATGGCCTTAAAATATGGGGCTTTATTGGCATTATCTGAGTTTTCTATCCACTGGCCAATGGCTCATGTATGAGCCAGACCGACGGCCCACTTTAGAGCCACTGCTCCTGATTAACATTTTGGTTGTAATTTATCACCATTCTATTTTGTCAGAAGATACTGGGGTTTAATCACATGGTCTTAAGGCTGAGATACGAAGAGTAATTTCAAAAACAACCCAAAGCTGGCAGTATTGTTTAGAAGCCTCTGATTTCGGTCTATGTTAATGAAATAGTATATTACGTTACTAGGCCGGAAAGTACTGTTTTGCCGACGAGCATGAGCGAAAGCGAGTGCGGGATTTTCATGCGAGTACGGTAGAACTTTCCGGCCTGAAACTACGCAAAAAATAAGTAAAAACCATGTATAAAACATCAGTTTCCTTACATAGGCTATGAATTGAGTAAATAAAACATTAACCTTGCAATAATGCAGAGTTGAACAAAGTCACTAAGCAACCTACTTTAAACAGAATTTGTATTCTGTATTTACACTAGAAACACCATTTAACATTAAAAAAATCCACAAAATAAAAATACAAACTATATATCAATAATAACCTACAGGTAACACAAAAACATAGCCGAAAAATTACTTGCATCGCCGCTATAAGAAATACATGTTTTATGTATTCAACAACAGCTGTTTGCATTTCATCATGTTGTTTCAGCTAGCCATAAAGACAGTTCAGGAGGAAGGTCACATAAAACGAAAGATTGGTTTGTAGAAAGGCGTTTGGCACAAATTTCAGGGAGCCGTTCATAAATTACGTAACGCCCCTGAGGGGGAAGGGGGTGTTTTCACCAGCGTTATGAACGTTATGGTGGAGGGTAGGGGGGTTAGAGGTAGCGTTCCGTAACTGCTAAACCTGAAGAATGTACTGTATGTCTTATTTTATTGAAAATTAGTTTGTTTTCTTTAGTTAAAATTCAAGTTTAAAAAAACTTGTTAATGTTAGTATTATATTTTTTTACAAGTTGGACGCAGCCCAATTAACAAAAACCCCCAGAACGTAGTCACCCACAATCCACAGTGCTAATCGTTACAGTGTCTGACCACTTGACCATTCTATGGGATAACGAGTGAAGATTAAATTTATTTTTTCAATTTATTTCCTTTTACTGTGTGCAATATGATGTGATGTAATACATTAAGATTTGATCAAATTTTGGTATTTGTTATAACAATAAATAATTAGTTTCTTTAGAGTTTAAATTTGTCTTTTGATCTATATTACGATTTTTAGAATGAGATAAATTCGAGGGGGGTGTATTGGCACTTTGTTACATAATTTTTATGGGGGGTTAGTGTCACCGTTACAGTCTGTTATGAGGGGGGGGGGGGAGGTGGGTCTAAAAAAGGCAGATTTTAGCGTTACAGTAGACCCCCTCTTAACCGACCCTAACGGGACCAGACCGAGGTCAGATAACTTAAAAGGTCGGATAAAACGGGCAATCCTCTATACACTTAAAAATAAAAGCTCTATTGATTTAGGGTTCTATTAACATTATTCTATAGCCGTTTGTGGATTATTTAGAAAATATAATACAATTTTCAGCCTATTTTCCTAAATAATTATATAGAAATCTTATAAATAACTCCAAAACATGGTCCAATCAGAACATTTCAATAAACTAAATAAAAGATAAACACTCAAAATATTTTAACCAGTAACAAACTGTATTGTCGAGCGTAACGTTTCCATTGCTGGGTACTGGAACGGAAATGCTGCAATTCCTAGAAAAGGGTGATTAAACCGAACTGTTCTCAAAACTCAGTCGGTTAAAACAATCTCCTTTAATATTTGACCAACAAGGGCGGATAATCCGATCATGGGTTAAAACGAGGTCGGTTAAGAGGGGGTCTACTGTACGTAATTTATGGATAGCCCCCATCCAGTAAAAGCGAAAATAAATATTTATATATATTAAAAAATGTAAATGTCTTGCTAGGAGATCCTGGTATTTCATGCCGTATGACCCCGGACCTCGCTAAGACTAAAACGGCTAGTTGTCACCCTGTATAACTGAGCCTCGGACGGCTGTTGCAGGAAGTCGCAGTCGGACGAGGAAGCCTCCGAGGAGGGAGAGGTGGACGAACGAGAGCTGCATCCCCTCGTGGCCGTCTCATCGATAAACCCTGACGAAATCCCAGAAGTGCCCCCTAACAGGTGAGTGTAGCTTTATGATTCTCATTATTAAATTGAATTCAGTAAACTTTCGGCAGCCCGTCTGAGCCCCAGTTATTTGCGACTCTAGGTTATCCAACCAAGACGTTGGATAACCTAGCTAGTTCCCAGCTTAGAACTATTTTCTTTTATTCCTTCATTATTTATTCCTTCTTTATGATAAGGGAAGAGAGATTCTTCACTTAAATAATCACAAGTAGATTCAGTCTCATTATCATGTAACTTCCCAATATCCACTCTCTCTAAGGGAAAACTACCACTGACTCTTGACTACCTTAACTGCTAGAGTAGCCTCCCTCAGAGTATTACAAAACACAAATGTAGGTCACTGTCCTTCCAGAGCTCAATAGCATCAGGCTCCTCTATAATGGTACATCAAAGAGACGAAGCGTGGATGCGGCAAGCATCAGCTTCAGCCTTATATAACTTGTCACTTCTACTACTTTTTCAGGTTACTGTCGCAAGCTTTATTCTGTTCTCATTTTGTATTTGAAGAGTGATTCCCCTGATCACTTTGCTCTTATCTACTAAACACACAGATTGAGCCGCTTTGGGATTTTTGACCAAATTCACCATATTATTTTGGAATTTATGCAGTATGTTCTTTAATATTCTTTTAGTGTCCACACTTTCATCAACAAGCCAAAAATTCCAGGGATTATCAAGTTGTGAACAGTATCATCTCTAGGATTAAAATAAGGAATAGCAAGGCTTTGACAGTCAACACAATCTAGTTCTAAGTCAATATTTATGGAAACCAACTTTTCAGTGAGTTCTTGTAATTCAGTTATTGCTTGTTTTCTCACATTTTGTTTAACTCAGGAATAAGAATATTTTCACTTTTGTGTCTAAAATTGAATGCCTTTTTTCTCAGGGCTTCAATTAGTTAAACAGTTTTATCTGCTTCATTTGTAAACCTTGCCATCAGGCCTTTCAATTCAACTTTGTCATTATCTTCCATGGTGACTGATATTTCTATTGATTCATCTATTCCTTCAAAATGTACATCATACACTTGTAATCGTTATACATAGAAACATATAAAAGACATAACCAACTTTTCAGTGAGTTCTTGTGATTCAGTAATAGCTTGTTTTCTCACATTTTGTTTTAACTCAGGAATAAGAATATTTTCACTTTTGTGTATAAGATAGAATGCCTTTTTTCTCAGGGCTTCAATTAGTTAAACAGTTTTATCTGCTTCATTTGTAAACCTTGCCATCAGGCCTTCCAATTCAACTTTGTCATTATCTTCCATGGTGACTGATATTTCTATTGATTCATCTATTCCTTCAAAATGTACATCATACACTACACATAAAAGATACATATGTTATACATAGATACATATAAAAGACATAACCAACTTTTCAGTGAGTTCTTGTAATTCAGTTATTGCTTGTTTTCTCACATTTTGTTTTAACTCAGGAATAAGAATATTTTCACTTTTGTGTCTAAAATTGAATGCCTTTTTTCTCAGGGCTTCAATTAGTTAAACAGTTTTATCTGCTTCATTTGTAAACCTTGCCATCAGGCCTTTCAATTCAACTTTGTCATTATCTTCCATGGTGACTGATATTTCTATTGATTCATCTATTCCTTCAAAATGTACATCATACACTTGTAATCGTTATACATAGAAACATATAAAAGACATAACCAACTTTTCAGTGAGTTCTTGTGATTCAGTAATAGCTTGTTTTCTCACATTTTGTTTTAACTCAGGAATAAGAATATTTTCACTTTTGTGTATAAGATAGAATGCCTTTTTTCTCAGGGCTTCAATTAGTTAAACAGTTTTATCTGCTTCATTTGTAAACCTTGCCATCAGGCCTTCCAATTCAACTTTGTCATTATCTTCCATGGTGACTGATATTTCTATTGATTCATCTATTCCTTCAAAATGTACATCATACACTACACATAAAAGATACATATGTTATACATAGATACATATAAAAGACATAACCAACTTTTCAGTGAGTTCTTGTGATTCAGTAATAGCTTGTTTTCTCACATTTTGTTTTAACTCAGGAATAATTATATTTTCACTTTTGTGTATAAGATAGAATGCCTTTTTTTCAGGGCTTCAATTAGTTAAACAGTTTTATCTGCTTCATTTGTAAACCTTGCCATCAGGCCTTCCAATTCAACTTTGTCATTATCTTCCATGGTGACTGATATTTCTATTGATTCATCTATTCCTTCAAAATGTACATCATACACTTGTAATCGTTATACATAGAAACATATAAAAGACATAACCAACTTTTCAGTGAGTTCTTGTGATTCAGTAATAGCTTGTTTTCTCACATTTTGTTTTAACTCAGGAATAAGAATATTTTCACTTTTGTGTATAAGATAGAATGCCTTTTTTCTCAGGGCTTCAATTAGTTAAACAGTTTTATCTGCTTCATTTGTAAACCTTGCCATCAGGCCTTCCAATTCAACTTTGTCATTATCTTCCATGGTGACTGATATTTCTATTGATTCATCTATTCCTTCAAAATGTACATCATACACTACACATAAAAGATACATATGTTATACATAGATACATATAAAAGACATAACCAACTTTTCAGTGAGTTCTTGTGATTCAGTAATAGCTTGTTTTCTCACATTTTGTTTTAACTCAGGAATAATTTTATTTTCACTTTTGTGTATAAGATAGAATGCCTTTTTTTCAGGGCTTCAATTAGTTAAACAGTTTTATCTGCTTCATTTGTAAACCTTGCCATCAGGCCTTCCAATTCAACTTTGTCATTATCTTCCATGGTGACTGATATTTCTATTGATTCATCTATTCCTTCAAAATGTACATCATACACTTGTAATCGTTATACATAGAAACATATAAAAGACATAACCAACTTTTCAGTGAGTTCTTGTGATTCAGTAATAGCTTGTTTTCTCACATTTTGTTTTAACTCAGGAATAAGAATATTTTCACTTTTGTGTATAAGATAGAATGCCTTTTTTCTCAGGGCTTCAATTAGTTAAACAGTTTTATCTGCTTCATTTGTAAACCTTGCCATCAGGCCTTCCAATTCAACTTTGTCATTATCTTCCATGGTGACTGATATTTCTATTGATTCATCTATTCCTTCAAAATGTACATCATACACTACACATAAAAGATACATATGTTATACATAGATACATATAAAAGACATAACCAACTTTTCAGTGAGTTCTTGTGATTCAGTAATAGCTTGTTTTCTCACATTTTGTTTTAACTCAGGAATAATTATATTTTCACTTTTGTGTATAAGATAGAATGCCTTTTTTTCAGGGCTTCAATTAGTTAAACAGTTTTATCTGCTTCATTTGTAAACCTTGCCATCAGGCCTTCCAATTCAACTTTGTCATTATCTTCCATGGTGACTGATATTTCTATTGATTCATCTATTCCTTCAAAATGTACATCATACACTTGTAATCGTTATACATAGAAACATATAAAAGACATAACCAACTTTTCAGTGAGTTCTTGTGATTCAGTAATAGCTTGTTTTCTCACATTTTGTTTTAACTCAGGAATAAGAATATTTTCACTTTTGTGTATAAGATAGAATGCCTTTTTTCTCAGGGCTTCAATTAGTTAAACAGTTTTATCTGCTTCATTTGTAAACCTTGCCATCAGGCCTTCCAATTCAACTTTGTCATTATCTTCCATGGTGACTGATATTTCTATTGATTCATCTATTCCTTCAAAATGTACATCATACACTACACATAAAAGATACATATGTTATACATAGATACATATAAAAGACATAACCAACTTTTCAGTGAGTTCTTGTGATTCAGTAATAGCTTGTTTTCTCACATTTTGTTTTAACTCAGGAATAATTATATTTTCACTGTTGTGTATAAGATAGAATGCCTTTTTTCAGGGCTTCAATTAGTTAAACAGTTTTATCTGCTTCATTTGTAAACCTTGCCATCAGGCCTTCCAATTCAACTTTGTCATTATCTTCCATGGTGACTGATATTTCTATTGATTCATCTATTCCTTCAAAATGTACATCATACACTTGTAATCGTTATACATAGATACTTATAAAAGACATAACCAACTTTTCAGTGAGTTCTTGTGATTCAGTAATAGCTTGTTTTCTCACATTTTGTTTTAACTCAGGAATAAGAATATTTTCACTTTTGTGTATAAGATTGAATGCCTTTTTTCTCAGGGCTTCAATTAGTTAAACAGTTTTATCTGCTTCATTTGTAAACCTTGCCATCAGGCCTTCCAATTCAACTTTGTCATTATCTTCCATGGTGACTGATATTTCTATTGATTCATCTATTCCTTCAAAATGTACATCATACACTTGTAATCGTTATACATAGATACATATAAAAGACATAACCAACTTTTCAGTGAGTTCTTGTGATTCAGTGATAGCTTGTTTTCTCACATTTTGTTTTAACTCAGGAATAAGAATATTTTCACTTTTGTGTATAAGATAGAATGCCTTTTTTCTCAGGGATTCAATTAGTTAAACAGTTTTATCTGCTTCATTTGTAAACCTTGCCATCAGGCCTTCCAATTCAACTTTGTCATTATCTTCCATGGTGACTGATATTTCTATTGATTCATCTATTCCTTCAAAATGTACATCATACACTCGTAATCGTTATACATAGATACATATAAAAGACATCCAGAATCAGGTACAATATTCATCACAACAAGTTGGTTAGCACCGCTATCGCATAGTCATTCTCATTGGATCGCAGTAAACGTTTCTCATTATAATATTACGTGATACATCCCTTAATTTTGCAGAAAAAACATCGTTATATTATGATAAACAAATATAAAATTTCCGTCTTTCTTTAGCTGTACAGTGTACAAAACAATATTTGTCTGCCAGACGATCTTATGGCAGTATCGCTGCAGATGAATTTCGTCTAGGTTGCGCAAAACAAGTCTCACTGTGTCATCATGTGTCGTAACATGTCAGCACGTTTGAAGTTGAATTTAGGGAACCAAACCGAAAGGTTTCCAGAGGTTTTGGTTCAACATGTTACAGTTATAATGGTAATCTTTATGCGCACATTTCTGATGGCAAGCGAGCACATGGTTGAAAATGTCATACCCAAGTGAAACCCTGCATTTTCAGCACAATTCTCTCTCTCAACCTCATCCGGATAATCTCGATATGTACTTTACTTGCAAATCAACTTTTAGCAACGTCGTGTTGCTATCGTGGTCGCGATCGTGTTCGCGGTTGTGCGGAGACGGCGCGAACACGAACCGCGCAGTGAAACAAACAATGTATAAACTCTAAGTGTCCAGTGTAAATAATATATATATGTAGTTAATAAGAAGACAACCCCATGAAATGCCGCACTGAGCGGCGAAATGTACATCGGGTAGTACAACAAACACTGCAAGACCTTCAGGCAAAAAAAAGGTAAAATAAAAAGAAGGGAACGTATGATTAGTCTTCACTTAAAAGCATTATTTTTCCGACATTAAAAATTTATGTTGGCAACACTGTTGCTAAGCTACTATTAATAAGTGCCAGCTTATGTTGTGTGAGCTGTTAACTGTTGTAAGTCATTTTCTCTTTATGAAAATTGGATACGATTACTGTTAATGTTCATCAATAACAGAATCAGATTTAGATTTAGAATCTCTTAATTTTCATCTCACCGTTGATTTTTAGTTTAAGACTTGTTCCAGATACAGGTAATGATGCTCCGGTTAAATTCCTTGGAATAGTTGTGTATAGACTAGTGATGTGTAATGTGTAGGTAGAAAATTGATCGACACTTGGTACCGATACCTGAAAAATTGATTCTCGATTCTCTCCCGTAACAGTGGTTATTGAAGACATAAATAGCTTTTAAATTATGTGTTGTAATAGAGCAGGCGCTTCGACGGTAAAACGGCAGAGGGCGCATGCGGAGTAAAACTCCAGAGTTTTACTCCACAACACTAAAGCACAAACATTTAACCCGTTTTTCCTGTTTTTTAACAAAATGTTGTATATAAATGTTTACAAACTTAATTAAGATCACATATTATCGTTTATACCAATAATTGTTTTACTTAATATTTCAATTGAACACAGTAAATAATTTTCTAGTTTTAAATAGGTATCACTGTCTGTGTTATGAGAAGGGCGCTCCGCAAACTGACACGGCATCACCGAATTGCGAATAACAAGGAACCAAGTGGGGTGGGGGGTATAAATAGCTTTAGGGGATGCCTGGAATGAGGCGCATGACGTACGGAGCCTGACGCGACTGCCGACACCCATTATGCCTGTTTATTTTGAATAAAATAAACACGTGTAAGCACCCGCATCAGGGTTAAATAGTCAGGTATTTTTAACTCAAAGAAAACTGTTTACGTTTATTGCACCTCTTAAGTTTCAATTTGTTGCTTTTTGTACCTAATGTTTGCAGGACAGGATGTGCAATCTGTAGTAAACTTCAGCAACTGATTGTGCTGATGAAAAAGTTTACAATTTTGTATGTTTCAGATTTTTGTTTCGTGGTGGCAATGAAAATAAGGATGACACAAAAGACAAAAAAGAAAAAGACGAGAGGAGGAAGAAAAAAGCACGTATACGTGGTATAACTAAAAGCGGAAGAGTGATTAAGGGAAGAGGGGTCTTTGTGAGTATTTAGTTTGAACTGTTTTGATATAGTTAAACTACCTTAAAAATGGTTTTGTTGTATTGAAATACAATGTGTCCAGCCTTCAGTTTTCCAATAGTTAACTTTTTTATATTATTTCTGACAGTTAACTTCTTAGGGGGGCCCCCTTTATTTTTTTGCGCTTTTAGGTATATATTTCCATTTTTTTTAATTTCCCACAATTTTTCTAATATGGCGGACAACTTGTTCTTTCTTATTAAACACCCAGTATTTTATGGTGTTTTTGGATTCTGCACTTAATTTTAAGAATTATTTCTACCTTGATATTTTTTTCTACAGCTAATGGTTATGGAGATATGAGCAGGTAAGGTTGAATTTTTCCCCAATTGAGTCCATTTTTAAACTGTGCTATCCCATGTAGGTATTTCTCATAGCACACCTTAAATGGTCGGTGTTTAACTGACAGTACACACCGACAACACTGGATCTAGAAATGATACTTTTAATCATCCAATTTGTTTGTATTCATCAGTATTCCTATCAGTACGTCAATAACCACAGTTTTCATCGGTATTTACTGTCAGTACAGAAAAATACTGACAGTAATACTGACCGTATAAGGTCTACTTATTGAATACAAGAATATTCTAAATAATACATTTCTATGAGTGAATATCAACTAAAATAGCATTTTATGATCAAATCTCAACAAACATCACCTTTATGTTGTATTGGAATTTTTTTATTTAACAATTTTTGTTATATTGACTGCTGACGATTTCTTAACCATCGGGTGTAGGAAAAAATTGTAATTAATAGTTCCTAAAATTAAGCATAAATCCAAAAACACCATAAAATACTGGTATCCCATAAGTAAAAACAAAGTTGTCTGCCATATTGGAAAAATGGTGGGAAATTTTGAAAACTGAAATACCTACCTGAAAGCAGCATTACAAATAAAAGGACCCCTATTAGAAGCTTCCTTTTGGACATAAAATAAAAAAGTTAGCTAATGGAAAACTTAAGGGTGGACATCCGGCATTTAATAGCCATGATACCACACTTGAGTGTTCCACCTTTGCAATTAGAATGGCAAGACGACGTCAACAGGGCTGAGGACTCAGCCGTGTCAGGTTATAATTAAAAGACTCTTTATGTTTTGATAACTTATCCTCGTCAGTATTCTCGCAGTCATGCCTTAGGAATCTAAATTTGCTTTATCGGTATTTGTTCGCTCTGTTATTATTCACTTCGATGTCATTATTACTGTTATTTTTATCAAGTTTGTGGTCTATATTTGAACGCACCTCTTTAATTGAGACATCTCAGTAGTCTGACATTGTGAGCACAAATAAATATTCAGATTAACAAGGTTGGAGTTTCACCTGGATTGTGTACCAAAAATTTAATTTTTAAGTAAAAGTTTTTATGTTAACAACCATTCAAGTATTGGTTTTACACCTAGTAAAATAAAATAGTAAAGTTATTCAGACAAATCAATTCTCATGCTCTAGAAAAAAAGTAAAGTTAAACAGATCTGTCAATGCTTCTGCTCTATTAGATAAAAATTCAAAGTCTTGGTCAACCGATGATACAAAAATAGTTTTTAATGAACCAATGATCTAAAAAGAGTCGTTTTCATGTTGAAGACAGTCTTTCCTTGAACTTTGTACCCTGATTATATTTTTCACAGTCCGCATGTCTCTGTGATATGTACAGTAGCTCGTTATCAACTAATCTTCAGATACTTTTGTTTATTTTATAGTGTTGGATTAAAACATTAAAATAAATAGAAATCTACAAGTTTTTTTTTTTCACAGTAATAATAACAAAATCAGTTTGAGTACAATGTTAGGGCTATTAAATCAAATCATCCAGCTCACTAGCTCACTGAATATGAAGTTTGCCAAGTAATAACAAATTGTTCTACCATTTTCATAATTGACTTACATAGATTGGCCAGTTAACTAAATGCCTAGTTAGGGCTAAGATTTTGCGTGAAGTTTCCATGTGTTTGATGATACTTTTTGACGAGTCTAATATTCTTAAGTAGGGCTGCAGCAAGGGATTTTTTTGGACATGCAAGACCCTACATTAGTGCCCCTTTTACTCGTGTATCAGGGTGGTTAAAAGCTGCCATTTGCGAAATAAAAAAAGGAATATTTTGAAATTACTATTTATAATTTTATTTTAATGCATATTTAAAGGTTGTATATAAACCTCTCAATTACCATTCATTTCAAATTGACAGCCTTTTTGTTATAATAATATTTAAGTTACAATTCACACACCCAAAAATTTACACTTGGTATTGTTTGAAAATGCTCCATGGGTGCCGGTAAACGCCACCTAATTGAAAGTTTTATAAGTTGATCAATTTTAAAAGGGTCCTTGGGTGCCGGCATGCGCCACCAAAAAAAGCATTTTGCTTCGAATACAGTAGTTGAAACGGCTGCTTCGATGCCGGCAGATGCCTCCAAAACGTCCAAAACCCACTTTTGGCTTTCTAAACAATTTTAATTTTAAAATGCTCCTCAGGCGTCAGAAAATATCGTCAAATTACATGATTAGCACTTTGAAAAATTTGAAAATGCTCCATGAGCGTCGTCAAACGCCAGAATGGAAGTTTGGCAATTTTCGAAAGGCTCCCCAGTGGTCGGCAATTGCCACTAACAAATTGACTTAGCTCTTTTAACAGTTTATAAAGGCTCTATTAGCGCTGGCAAAGCCTCTGAGACAAATATTTTGCACGTTGACTAATTTTAAAAGGACTCGGGGAGTTGGCAAACTTATGTTTTGCACGTCGAACAAAATTTTTAAATGCTCCCCTGGCGCCATCAAAATTTGCCAGAATGCATGTTTAGCACTTTGAACCATTTTTAAAGGCCGCTTGGGACTTGACACCCCGCTGGCTCCCTGTCAACGGCCGCAAGTCTCGTCTGGCCCTTGCCATGGCCCTGTTCCTTAGGAATGAGGCATAAGATCTTAGTCAAAAATATTAGTTCAGTTCTAATTAATTATTTCTGCTCCAATTACTAAGAGTATGATCAACGAAAACTGGAAATCCTTGAAATGTTAATGACAAAATTTTATTTTAGTTGAGTTATTTAGTATTAGAATCGATCTTGTTTATAATTTTTATTCATGATTTGCCTCCTGGATTGATTAATGACTTAAAATAACTAGGTGACTAACCAACGCTCGCACCCCGCAGTCTGGAATGTGTCTGTGGCCGGCCACGCGAGTTTAATTAAATGTTTCTTTTCGTAATTGTTAGTGTTTGAGTTGTATCAAGATTTTATTTTACTTGACGAAGATATGTGGTTTGTAAATTATTATTTGACGAAGGGTTTGATAATGGGATAGAATCCTGAAACTAGTCATCCATTGACAAACTTTATGGATTGAAGACGGAAAGGTTAGTCACCTAGTTATTTTAAAACTTGTTCATCACACTAATATGTATAATTTTATTCTATGTAGCAACATGGAAGAAACTAAAACTGAGGGTATTGCAACGTCTGTAACCCAAGTCCAAATGGTCTTGAGCAATGAACATTGTAATTTAATATGAGCTTCTTTCAGCCAAAATCATGATTAAGAAGAAATCATTAGGTTTTACCAATTAAATTTTCCCTTCCAAGATTTTTTTAGCTGTTTACCAAACCCATGTCGGTACAAACTCATTGGTGTTGGGAGTGGTGCCGATTGCTGATGGTTGGTTGTGCTACGTTGTTGTGTTTTAGCGGTATCGAACCCCGTCACGGAGTAGATCACGTAGCGTCACACCCCCCCACTGGCGACAAGCTCAGAAACGAACCATCAAACTCACCGAATACGAGGTTTGATTAGTAAATACGAGTTGTGTGTATAGATTCCCTTCCTCGTGCATCGTTCCTGAGTTCATTTTGTGGTGCATAACGGCTTGTTTCACTGTCCATTTCCCCACTGCATGTGTTTTCATTCCAGTTTAATGAGAACCCCCACGTAACCCTTCTTTGCAGATCATGCTTAAGACAATTAATACCTTTAAAAACCCCTAATGCGATACCAAGTACAGTACACTCCCAATTATCCGAGGTCGTCAGGTGTGAGGGTGTCTCGGATACCATACAGAGATACTCGGATAATACGTAGTTTGTTTATATTTTGAAGTTAGAATGTTACGAGACCACAATAGTAAGCGTAATGCTGGTAAAATATTTGTTTTATCCATATATAGAATATAAAGGTCAGTAAAGAAGCTTTTCTAGTCAACAATTAATTGTTTAAATACAGTACTGTTATTTAAAAATAACACCCAGTTACAACATACACATTTTATCATACACTCCCACCAAACTCAGAATCAGACTGGAAGGTAGCAGATGTAGTTTGCCAAATGTCTAGGCAGTCAAATTCGCCCTTGTTCATCAATGGTGAACTCCCACGATTATTACATTCAGCAGACGACTCAGCGAGGTTGCCTATTTCTGATTTTGATTCAAAACATAAATCTAGGTTACTAAGGAGTATTCTTATGCTAAAATAACACTTTGAATGTTTATTTTAAGTATCAACTTGAACAATTAACAAAATATTGATATTTTCTCCTTTACTTTCAACAAAATACATGTTAATCATGTTATTATTGACTTCAGCCTGAAAACAAGAATATTTTAGCTTATAACAACCTCAGAGATCGCAGAGTCTCGAATAACCGGCGCCCAGATAATTAGGAGTGTACTTTAGTTCTTTCCAATAACCAGTGGAGAAGGATGAATTTGAGGATCAAAAAATCTCTTAACTAAAAACCATGTGGCTTCTTGTTATTAAAGCTGTTAGTTCTGATCATAACAAGCGTTGCTGATTTTGGCTCCTGACGATTTTACTTAGAAAGAGTGGGCTTTTAATTTTTTCTAACATTAGTCTGTGTCACAAATAAAATTAGTTTTAACCTTTAGTCTGTTTTGAAATGCCTTGTTGGTTTTTGCTGCTTCAAACCCTTAATTTATTTGGGGCCGCCTTGTTTTCTGTCTGATAGTATCTGACATTGTTTTCTATTTTTGCCAATCCACAGAGCTGTATTTTTTAAGCACTCTGTATTTTACAACCTATATATGTATATTTTGCTTTTCTTTTTTTTACTGACCGTAGCCAAGTAGGCTAGACTAATGACTTTGCTAATACATGTATATGTCAAAGGCAAATAAATGATTCTTGATTTTGTTGTTCAAGTAGCCTCATCTGACAAAACACCTATTTGGTGATTAGATGTTATCTCTAATGTATTTTTCCGATATTCGATGTAAAGTTTACAATTTTAAGGTTTATTTTTCTTGATTCCTTGTAGAATTTCTTTCATCACTGCCACAATCAATTTTCTCAGTTGCTACTTAAAAAAAAAAAGGTTGGCAGCTTCTTTTTCAACTTGTCTTTGCCCCACCCACATAGACTATTGATCTGTGCGTGGACGTTAACACGCAAACCAAGGAGTTAGCCGTTACAGTACAAGAATGAATAATACTTAAAGAATGAACCAAAGTCAAGAGATAAGGCGTGGACGGGACTCAAAACCACGACACTGCCGCCAAGCTTCCGAGGTCCAGTGTGCTACCGACTGCACCACTGACTCACTTAACACACACTAAGGCCTTGTTTGCACGATGACCAGACAGTTGGACAGTAGAAAAAAATTCTTTTGTTCTCTTTTGTTTAAAGGTGTCACTGTCCACTGTACTGGTTGTCGTGCAAACCAGGCTTTAGTTAGTGAAATCCTGGCTTCACCTAATGTATTCTTTTGTTTTTGTTGACTAAGAAGTGGTGTATTCTATGGATAACAACCTTTTGAGCTACTTCAAACTGTGACCTTGATAGGTTTTAATTGTTTTGATAGAAACAATTAAAACCTAGATTACTTCCAAAAACTGTGACATAATATGTCTTTTTAAAAAAGTTTTATGGCGAAGTCAAATAATTTAAAAAAAGTCCTATAACACAACCACCACGGTCTGTCATAAGAGTCTAAGCTCCAACTAGTCGTCAAAATCAGTGGACAGCAATGAGTAGTTTTTGCCACAGCATCTAATATATGACCACAAAGCTTATATAATATCATTTGGTTATTGTCAAAATTCTTGCTTTGTAAAAATATTCCAACTAGAAAATGTTCCTGGCTTATTTAAAAGTATAAAATCAGATTTCAAGAGGTAGAAATAAATATTGGCTACACCTACTAAAACTGGCCTTAATCCATCTAGGAATCATAAACACCAGGTACTGTAACTAGCATAGTTTGTTTGTGGTTTGTTTTGCATTGAAATATTCATTTGCTTTTGTTTATTTTGTTAAATCTTACTTTTACCGTCATTAAGTTTAAAATTGATATTGCAACTTGCTTCGCTGTCTCTTGAACCAGCCTTACTCACTGAAAGCTTTGCACTTCTGCTTTTAAGCTTTTAGTCTCAAGACCAAAGTTAACTCTTTATTAACATTACTCCTTATTTCTTCGCAAGTAAGTTTTTGTTTGAAGTGTAATAAAGTGAGTGTCGCCTGAGAGTCATTTAATTAACTCAATTAAGTTCTTTAACCCTTTGGACACCAGAAGCCTTCATATAGGCTTTGGGCAAAGTTGCATTGGCCACCAAGAGCCTACATATAGCCAGACTCCATGCGACTGTTATATATAGGCTGTGCCGCGAGCCTATATATAGGCTCATGACTATTTTGCTACTTATATAGTTACGTAAAGCTAGACTTAGGTAGTCACTTACATTATTTTATATTGTACATATTTTACACTGTTCAGAAACAGATATCGCCAATTCATTCAGTAATATATGTATGAAAAAATATAGAAAACGTACAGTGAAAAAACTAGATTAAAATGATAAAAATATTTAAAACTTCTTTTGATTTAAACTATGATTTAATTTATTTAATTGAAAATGAAATAATACGTAATATTACTAAAGCATATTAACATATTAATATGCGGTAACATATTAATAGCGGTAACATATTAATGTTAATTTTTTTTGTTTTTCATGAAAAAATGGATTGTATGGAAATTTAATAATATGGAAGTTTTCATACCGTATTTTTTTACCTGTCTTTTCTGTTTCCTGCTCATAAGACTCTTCGTTTGATAATATGCAGAATAGTATGCAGCCATTCAAGATGGTATCACCTTTATGACCTTTGCATTTCCAGAACATAAACTGTCTTATTAGAAACCATGGAAAGGTTTATTATATTCATTTCATGGAAAGTTTTATTATATTCATTTGCGGCCCCCATCTCTCTAAGGTAGCCAACATTTTTATTTTAAATTTATGTATTTTTTCTCAGTCCTAAGGATTTATTTTACCTTTTGGATTCTCTCCTTCGCAACTTTAATATTCATGTGTTGTGATAGAAAAAGGAGCTTGAGAAAAAAATTAAGGAACTCGAAATTCAACGAAGGGAGGAGGCAAGGAAGAAGCGCCATGAGGAGAAAAGCAAAAAAAGGGAAAAGACCACTTCAGATCTCGAGAAAGAGAGGTGATTTAGATTGATTATGCTTATGATTTTTGGCAGTATAGATTTGTTCTTGCTGTACATTTTCCCATGTTTAGTGATCTTGTTTTTGCAAATATACAAACACTTCCCTTGCATATGTTTTTGTCTCCAGAATCAGTGTCGGGTGCATTTTATTTATGATTTCTTGCCTCGATCCTGCTACTGCGGCAAGGAAGGAAGACAATCAGCAAGCCCGAATATGTTTTTACGATTTAAAAAACAAACATATCAGTAATTAGTGCCACGTCTTCTTCATTCTGTAAACGAGTTGCTATAACCTTTTGCTTTAAATGTCATTTTTTACAGACTTGGACATGATTTTAAAACTTATGTCAATGCTGAAAGAAATAAAAATTATTTTCAATTTTTTTCATCAAAACACCTAATATACCTTAACTTAACAATATACATAACATACCTTTTTGAGTAGTAGTTTTTTTCGGTTAAATGGAATTTATGATTACAGTGAGGGACATACTCCCGAACACTCACCACCGAGACCTGAAGTTCAACCCCAGTCTCCGAAAACCTCGGACGAAGCCAGGAATGAGCAGCACTCTCCGGACAACCGACCCTCGCAGCCCCTCGACTTGAACGCACTCGACTACGAGAGCGGCGGCTCCGAATCCCCCGGGGTGAGTAAACAATGTCGTGGGTCTATCGTTATTGACAGAATTCAGCTAGCTTACCTGAGAAACATGTTCCTATCAGCATGAAGATATACACCGTGTCTCAAAAAACCGATCGATTCCATAACCTAATAAAACACGTTTAGGCAAATGTAGCCAACTTTGTAGGCGACTGTGTGATAACTCAACTCATAAAGTTTATTTGAATATTATTTCATGATGAATGATTTTTAGCTGCGGATTGATTTGATATAACTTGAAAGTTTTTTACTTGCGTCTTCAATCCAAAATTGTATTGGTATTGAAGAGTATTATGAGTCTGCTCCCAACGCATGCACACGCCTTGGGAGCAGACTCAGGGAGGTCAGTTATAGTCTGAAACTGTATTTATAAATAAAGTGACACAGCTTGAAGTAATTATACATGAGCAAAGAAAATAAACCTTGTGAAAAACTGTTTGGTACTGATGATGAACTAGTGCCAAAACGGGTTTACCAAAACAATATTGGCCTGAAGACACAAGTAAAAAACTCTCATGTGAATATTATTTGTAAATATCTACTGATTCACTGTCGTTACTTAAATCTTTAAACTAAAACTTTAATCTACAGTAAGGAATTGCGCACAATAGTCCGATAAGCTGACATTATTGGTCCCAGGACCTATTACCAAGTGTTATTTAAAAAATAATTTTAACTTTGTAGGCCTAATCATAAATTTAAACACATTTTCTCAAATTTAGTCTTACAGAACGAAAAAAACATAGTGACACATCCAGGAATCGTTAGGGCTTTTCATGTTGGGCCTGTAATGCCTAATTTTTATTGTAGATAACAGTTTTAATTTGAACACTGATCAACAACATTGAATTAGCAAATGTTTACGAATGACATCGGAAGAAAATTTATGAGTTTAGTTATCTTATGGTTCCTACAAAATTGGCTACGCTATGTAATCAACACACAAATTGTCAACCCCCCCCCACCCCAAGAAAGAGAAACAAAAGAGAAAGAGAGAAGAAATGCCTGTGAATTTTTGTCTGGTCATTTTGTAAGTACATGTATGAATGCTGGCTTTAATTTTGTTTTTCAGGTAAGCATACTGAATACTGTTGATGTGTTAATACCAACAATCAAATCAGTAATGCTGAAAACAAAACGTGAACACTGTACAACTCATAAATCACAAAATATCACGAATTAGATCAGAACACTTTCACACCCAGTCAGAGCAAAGCAAAATCTTCGAGAGTTTGTGGAATTTTGCTTTATTTTTTTAACTTTGTGTTTTGTTGTTTGAGTCATTTGTTTTACTCATCAGTGATGACAGATATCCACAAAAATCAAAATCAAAATATAAATTGACCATCACCAAAAAAGAATTTCAAACAGTAACTGGCACGGGCTTTAAGTATTTGGTACTGACACATCACTACTAAATACTGTCTTTTTCCTAAATTTAACCGTATTTAGCCTGATGCTTTCAACCAACAATTTTGTGTTTTTGCTAATTTAAAACTAGGAAAGAAAAATCTAAAGGTTTTTAGCTTCTTTGGATTTTTTTGAGTCAGGAAGAAAGAAGAAAAGGTCTTTTAAAACAAAAGAAAAGGATTATACATTTACTGCTCAAATACCTATTTCACGAGCTTATTCATTTCTTAAAACATAATTTACTTTATATCCATACATTCAACGAGTATTTAAAGTACATAGTACATCGACTTGCCTGTCGAGTTACATCAAATAAATGTTTGAAGATGTCTCTAAGTTTTTTGTTCATTGTGGTGGTGGTAGCCTAGGTAAATGGTTTTATTCGTCATCGTCTAATCATCAAGACCACGTGTCTGTTAACGGGATGGTTTTTTCAACGTACTTCAAAATCTAGGCATGGATCCCAATCACATTTCTAATAATCTCACACCATTTAACTAATTATATTGTTATATTTTTTTATACTATAGTGAAATGTGACTGTCATACATTGTGTCAGACCCAGAAAACTTAATAAATAGTAAATAGTTTCTTTAGCACCAGCTCAAAATCTTTAGTCTCTGGCATCATACTAGTTAGTTTGAATTAAATGTGAAACAAATGCTAAATTCACATATGTCCCTTACTGTGTTGACTGATTTCCCCACTTTGATTTTCTAATCTAAATCTAGGCATGGGCGAGTAATCAACAGTCGAGTAATTACTCGAGTAGTTGCTACTGCTCGAGGTCGAGTCGAGTAGTTAGTTACTCCCGCCGTTTACCGGCTATGGATTTTACGTGCGGTTTAGATATGTGCGATCGAATTTTATAGCCGATCGCGAGGTACGCAAAGCTACATCCTCAATCTACAGATTGTTTATCGCGGCCGCTCACTAGTTTCACAATAAGTAGCATTTTCTGTTCACTTGTGGTTGGCAAATTCGCGTGATCGTTTTTCGTGGCCAACTGTGACTTTTGCAAGGCTACATTTGCCGATTATCGGCAATCGGCAAACAATATGGGCTATCATATTTCGTGGCAGATTGCGAGTTTCGAAAAGCTACATCTCCCGTTTATCCGACGATACGCACTATCATTTTTCGCAGCTGTCCACGAGTTTTTCACAAAAATAACCTCAACCATATTTTTAATACATGAAAGTTTCATCCCCCCAACAAGCCCTTGCTCACTCCAACCCCTAACATAAAAATTTCAAATGGCAACCTACCCTTTGTGATACATCACATTAAAGAGCAAAAAAAAAGAAAAATTTGGTGACAAAAATTAAAATTGCTTCATGCGTTCTTAAGATAATATAATAAACGTTAAAGAAAGTATGTTTTTACCATTGCAACCTCTGCTAGATCTTTTTTTATTGAAAAAGTAAAAAATATTCTGGTATTCTGATTGAGGGAAACAACTATCACCATTGGGGCATATATTTTTCATGATAAAACTTAACACCCTCTCCAACCCCCTTCTCACCCCCAACCCTAACTTTAAAATTGCAAACGGGATTGTTAGCCTTGTAACATATTAAATTAAAAGGGATGAAAAAAGAAACATTTTTCTTGAGAAAATTTAAAATTGTATCATCCGTTCTCAAGATTGATAATGTTTTCTAGGATTTGTTGCCATCTTGAGAATAGGTGATGCGATTTTAAATTTTCTCAAGATAAATGGTTTTTTCATCTCTTTAAATTTAATATGTCATTAGAGTAACAATCCCGTTAATCCCGTTTGAAATTTAAAGTTAGGGTCAGCTTTGCGACATTTAAGTTTTGAGGTTATATCAGTCAGTTCAGTACAATCTACTTGTGTTTATTACATACATGTTTTTCTTGTCAACACTATAATTATTTATGTATTGTATATTTATTTGTACTGGTGGGAGGAAAAAGTTGTTTTATATTTACTGGAGTTAAGTACTGGAGTTAAGTAAATTGTCCCATTAAGGAAAAACTTTTCCCTCGGGACACAATCTCGCACTTTACTCCCTTAATACACCAGTGACTGGGAAGGCCTTTGAGTTTTGGGACGCCTGGTTTCATTACTTAGAAATATATTCTCTGTTCTTGTGTTCTGTTCTGTTTGATGTCATCATTTCCTTTTTGTGGTGAAGGTTTGTAGAATCTTTGGTTTTAGTATCCATATTTTTTTTATTATTCTGTAAAATCAAATCTTAATAGCCAATAGCAGCAGTCTAATGTTACATTTGTGTATCAATAAAATAAACTTCAAATTTTTGCACAAACCATAAATTTTAAGTCAATACTCCTTGTGCCTAATGTTAGTTCGGTCTGTGACATATTAAAAATCAGCAGGTTTCGTTATGACTGAGCCCGAGTTAAATGTATTCAATTAGTTCTTTTACTCTAATGTATCGTAGACTTGGAGTTATCACATACAAGATTGATATTGGAAATGTTTTCTGAAGGCAAGATAATGAAGCCATTTTTTGACCCAGTCCCTCTTGTTAGGTTTTTAAGTTTGACTTCCTTTTGATGATAAGGAATGTATCTCTAATTTTTTATTCTGATTTCAGCCAAAATCTCGAAATGAAAACGAAATGCCTAACTCAATATCTTCACACGAAGTGAGAAGCAGAGTAGAAATAACACATCATGATGACAAAGAAACTTTTCAAAATAATAAAAGTAATAGTGATGAAGAGACAACCCCTCATCATAGTAGTATTCAAGAAAAAAAAGAAGAGCTGAAAAATGGAGATGAGTTGGAACCTTCTCCTCCGACCTCAGAAGACGATGACAGCGATGTTGAAAATGGGCGAATCTCCAATAGAAAACAGGATGAAGATAAAAAGTCAACAAAGCAACAAGAAAAAGATTCAGATAGTGAGAATTCCAGCAATGATGGAGATAAAGAAAAGGAATTAAAAGAAAAGAAAATTAGTGAAATAAAAGAAAAAATTAGGCTTCTAGATTCTATAAAAAATGAACGCGAGAAAGAAAAACAAAGTGAGAAACAGGTGAATGAAAAAGAGCATAAAAAATTAGAAGAGAAGGACTCCAGATCAACTGACAAACATAGGAGCAAAAGATCGCGATCGAGGCAACGTAAAGATAGAAGTACGAGGTCAAGAGATAGGTCATCCAGAAGGAGGCGAGACAGATCAAGATCAAGGCGGAGGCATGACTCCCGGAGCAGAAGACGCAGATCTTCTTCCATCAGAAGAGATAGATATCGAAGAGATAGATCACGCTCGAGGAGAGGGAGATCTAGGTCCAGAGATAGACGCCGAAGGTCCAGAGAAAAGCGATCAGAGGACCGACGAAAGGATTCACGATATTCTAGGGATAGAAGACAGAGCAGAAAGGACAGAGATACTTCTGAACACTCATCGCGCCGCACAAAATCTAAGGATAAAAAACGAGCCAGATCTTCATCATCTTCGTCGGATTCGTCACATGGAAAAGAAGACCGAGATGCTAAAAAAAATGAATCCAAGTCACCAAAGAAAGACACAACATCTAGCCATGAAAGCCGTGGTGAGGAAGCCAAGAGGATTTTGACTGAAAAATTAGATGAGTTGAGAAAAATTCGGGAAGCAAAAGGTAAAGAAAGGAGATCGATCTCCTCATCCACCTCTTCAGATTCAAGCAGTTCAAGCGATCGAAGGAGAAGGAAGCACTGATAATTTTAGAAATAAGTTTGGATTTTTGATAAGCTTGTGGTTGAGCGGTCAACTGATTGTTTATGAACATTTTTGTGATTATTTTATTACCTACACATATGTATTTTAGATAAGTTGGTAAAACTTTTCCTTTTCTTATATTGATTTTACCATAAGTTTTGAGTATGACAAAGTAGAATGTGACAGGTCAGCAAAAGGACAAAAGTTAGAACAATTATTCCTTACCAAAGTTGTTTTATTGCAAGGTGTTATTATTACCACCTCGAAGTGCTGAAGGATAGGAACCGAGTAAGAGATAATAATCCTCCAGTACCAAAAACAAACTTCTTCTGTCAGAGTTTTGTATCGAAGTGGAATAAAAAATATTCTAGTCGCTCTAGAAAGAGATATGTAGGTCCTTCATAGGCATATAAGTAATTGAATTTATTAATTCTTTCATTCCCCTTAAAATTGATGAAAAGTAAGCAAAATTAATTGTCAACAAACCTGACTAATTTACAATCACAAGGAATAAAGTAGGCCTTCCTTTTCAACTGGTTTATTGTTATTCCAAGAAAATTAGCCTAATAAGAATAATTCACTTGCCCCATATTCTCTTCAACCTTTTAGTACTGTGGAAGCCCATTGAGAGCAAAGGAGCCAAATTCACTTCACTTCAAGGTTTCTCCAACTCAAGAAGATGGATAGGGGAGAACTGATGATTTCATTAACGAGTCTTGAAAAAGTAAAACAGATTGATAACTAACTGGTTGTTTTTGCAGGCCTTTTTATTCTTGCTATTATTTTATCACCTATACTTATATATTTAAGATATTCATTAGTATTTCCTTATGTTATATTTATTCTGATTTAAATTTGAAAGAGGCAGCTCAGAAGGTGATAAGTCCACAAAAGGACAAATGTTTGACATTTTTAAGTGACGAGAGAGATAACCGAGGAAGAGGTAAAATTCCTCCTGAGTATTGTGATAAATACTTTCTTTAACTTAATATAGAAGAAAAGGAAAGAAGGCAAATTATTGTGACTTATAAAACATTTATTTTAAGAAACAAACCAGATGTTGCTCTTTTACAAATGCATTGTCACTTTAGCAAAATTTACTTGAGGCTCATTGATTTTAAATGGGATCAGTCCCATTAAAATATACCTAGTTCATTAATAATTTGAGTAGAATTACTGTACCAATTCTACTAGGGGAAAAATATGCAAAATCTTTCATACTATGTTTAATTGACCTTGTTATGAGTTGAATAAATACTTTTTTAAGATTTTTTGTTTTGTTTTATTGTTTAGGAGTTGAACTATGCCAAAATGGCGTTATGCTTACCTCACTTCACCCTATTTCAAATCAAGTGTAAGGGCAATTACAAGGGGATTTTAAAATTGCACTCATTCTCATAGTTGTCGTTTTAATAAGTAACCAAGATTCTACCTTATTACAATCTGCATGATAGCAACTTTATGAAATCTGACATTGTATTGCAATCCAACACTGCACGTTAGTATCAGTATTTTTTCATGGCACATTCTGATTTTACCAGTGTTCGTTTTTTATATCAGGACCGCCAAATTAACCGAATAGTGCCAAGTAAAAGAAATGGGTTACATCTTGGTTTTTTGAGGCACTGCATCAAAATTTTCCCCTGAAAATACACGGACAACTAAACTTCTAAAATGAATACAGATATCCACTGTACTGATAAAGAAGCGTACTGTCTCACAAAAAGCAATTTGATTTTAAATGTCATTGCTTTAGAAATGGGATATTTAAAAATACAGACCTTCTAATTATCAATGAAATTAATTAATCGGTGTACCTTTGCTCAAAAAAAAAACAGTAAATGTAAATTTTAGCTGTTAAATAATCATAGGGTTTCAGACATATTCATATTATTATATTAATCTAACTCATCAGTTTACAGTAATGTAGTTAAAAAATATGTATTAAGAGTATTAATTGATGTGTGCGGAGGTCTTACCCACATTTTTAAAAATTGATACAGACGACCTCGGCAGTCAGTGAGTTAGTTACCTCTCTAACCAATATCAAGATTACATTACATGAACTTGAATTTTTTTAAATTAGGTTTCACAACATTTTTCTAAACAACTAAAACATTGAATCCAGAATCCAGTATCCATAATCAATGTATTAGGGTCTCTGAAAATTTTTTGTCTGTGATCATTTAATTCGAAAGGTTGAAACTGTTCAAATGTTTGCTAGATTTCAAAATGGATTATTATTTTGGCATTGGCAATATTGTAAAAGAATGAAGTTTAAAGTTTTTTAAACATTAAATTTTCAATTTATTCTCAGTTGGCCAATTTTTTTCTCTTTAGTTCATTTTATTAGTTTATTCATGAAAATCCAATCGGTTTGAATATTTAAAATAAGTTTTCTTTGTCATATGGATATTATACATTCTTTGTCATATGAATAATATACATTCAATGCTCAACCAGTTTTTATTATAAAATTCTGAACAATTTGAAACTATTTATTGTTTTAAAAAAATAGTAGTGGAATAATGTTTGTAAAATTTAAAACCAGTGTGTGAATATTCATTCATTATCACAATTCATTTAAACTTGATAAGGTACTTGTCATAAAAAACCAAAACCTGCTAACATATAACTTGTTTATCTTTTCAGTTCTCTTTGGTTAAAAACCTAAACCTTTTAAATCAATGTCTCTCCTTTTAAACAACCTTTTCTAACAGTTAGAGAATATTTTTCATAAAATAAAATTATTCTTTTCATCACTAAGTGAAGTTGCACTGTTGAACCCGACCCATATATTGCAACGTCTGTGATATGTTTTATCTCTTGTCTATTTTAAATGTAAACTCGCTAAATTAGCGTTATTTCTTTATCTAGGAAATTGTAAACACTAATCTCTATGGAAAAAATCATTAGGTTAGCAGTTTTTGAACAAAGAGTCAGTTTTGATTCAGGGCGTGAAGTGTTGATCAAAATGAGTCCGGCAGAAATTATGAGGCATTTCATTCTGCAGGTAGCTGTCGTCAACAGCACTGTTGTCACTGCTACTCAAGGTAATGATAGTCATTTAATATACAATTATATTCTCATATTTAGAAACCCGCTTAGGTGTTAATATTTGGTGGATGTTTGCATAAACTTCCCGTCTACCAAAAAAAGTCAAAATATTTCAAAAACTATTTTTTAGCTTTTAAATATTTATTTTGGAATTTATACCTTTCTAGACGGAATGGAACTTTTGAAGTGTGGTAGAGACTGATAAAGAAGTACAGTAGAAGTATTTCAATTTAATACTTAGATAGTCAAATAATTTGTAATAGCACTGATATCTAAGTCTGTGAACATTATGTCCCTATTATGTGAACCAGGGCTGCCCATGGGGGGGATTGATGGCGCAAGTTGCGCCATTGAAAAAGATTTTGGGGGGTTAAAATGATGGAGGAATAAAAGAATATAATTACATAATTGGTCACAATATGTTTACAAAAAATTGGTATGCGGCGGAACGCACCCGCTCATTGTATTCTTTTAAGGGTTTTAAGGCTAAATAGATATCAGCAAATCTTTTTCAAGCTCTCCAGAGGTTATTCTTTATTTTATCAATAATTAGTATTTTATTCGTTTGAGTTAAGCCCAAATTACCCGTACCCATTGAGAGAACCATTACTCCGACGCCCATCAACCCTATACTTGGATGAAATTACTCAAATTTATATTACACACTATAGATTTGTACTTATTGCTGTATGATTCTCTCTGCATGTTCTGACTATATCATAAATGATTATTATTTATTATTGACGATGTCCATTACAATATGTGTATATTGTTGAAGGAATAAATTATTGTATATTGCCTATTGTCTTGAGTGACAGATGTTGGTGAGAAAATACGAGAAAAATAGTCAGTTTCTTGATAAAATGTTCTCCAAGAGCACAAATGTAAAAAAAGGCTGGACAGCATTTGAATTTGTTTTTACTTACAATTAATTCATTATTTGTCTTCTCTTGAAGCAGGACACCATCACCATTTAGTTTCTACTCCGTACTACCATACAACAAATTCTATTCCATACTGTTGCAGGGACATAAAACAATGTGATAAACATTTGCAGTATAATTTATTCCAATAAAAAGTCATTTAGATTGGAGCAAAACTTTCACATAATTTTTAACTTAATCCGTATACTTTACATTGTGAGTTTATTTGTCAAACGCAATTATGTTAAAAAAAAGTGACATATTTTTTATTTTGTATAACTTAGTTGAGAACCTTTAGTCGAAATTTCCTAGGATCAATATGTCATTAATGACATAGTAATTTATTGCTAATGTACTGTTATTAGTGTTTGATGAAGAATATAACTCGCAATGTACAGGGTGTCCCAAAACTGTCACAGACTTCTAATGGGAAAAATTCTCTCAGGAGGGATAACATATGCCCCCAGTCAAAAAAGAGGACACATAAACCCGAGTAGAATTAATATTTGAAATAAATATTTTTACCCACCCATACCTTGCTTCCTCAATGTTGTTGCCCCCAAATGAAGAAGTCTTCATTATGCTTAGATGTTGAAAACAGCTAAAGTAAAATTTGAAGATAATTTGAATTTTAAAGTCAAGTTAAAGTTAAATTTTAAGATAATTTGAATTTTAAAGTCAAGTTAAAGAATATATTTTTTAAAGTACTTAAATGATAAAAGCTTGTTGAACTGTTGACCATTTTGGACTTGGAGAAGTGATTACCTGTAAAATGTCACTTCAAGAGATTTTATTAACGTGATATAGCCAAGAACCACAAAAATAGCTACAGTTGCAATGATAATTTAGTTCTGTAGATGGTTTGAGATTACAAAACAAGATTTAAACTAACAGCTCATCACGATTGAGTATGCTAAGTAAGAAACTAACATTTATAGCCATAACAAAAGAAGTGTAAGGTAAAGAAACGAGAATCGGCTTCATAACCTCAGGAAAATCAAAATTTTAATCTTGATTTATTTTTACAAGTCAACACTCAGTTTAAAGAAAATTCTCAGTTTAGTTCTTTCAAAAAATCTGGATGTTAAGTGGTTTTCATAAAACTCTGCCCCGACGTTTTTCTTGGGCTCAAAAAGAGGACATGTCTGGGGAAAGAGGACATATAGTAACCCTACTTTAGAGAACCTTCAGTCAAAATTTCTTGGAAACAATAGATCTGTGAGTTGAGATCCCCGTGATTGATATATTAATGGCATCATTAATTTATTACTAATATACTGTTATTTGTGTGTAAATAAATTATTTAACAAGGCAATATACAGGGCAGGGCCGGAAGTAGAAAATTTGTCATGGAGGCAAAGCTCAATTTGCCGCCCCCTGATCTCAATATTTAAAAAAATACTTATTTTTTTGTAATGTGTGATAGGGCATTATTGAAAATTATGACTGGAAAATTATTGGAATTTCTTATTATTCTCTTTTAAGAAGTACAAAGTTAGAAATTTAAACATTTTAAAGAAAACTATTAACATTTTATGATAGCTAAATTGTGTAATCAGACTTCAAAATTCATTCTGAGCTTTTCAAGTTACAATGTAAAATTGAAAAAAATTATTAGGCCTAAGCTTATATAAATTTTAAGTATTAGTTCTCTCTTATTTTTCATAGAAATTAAAAAAGATATGTAAAAATGGATTAGTTTTGAAGTGTTCTTAACGTTGAAACAAAAAACATCTAAATAGGTCCCATTCTCATTCACGAGTGACTTACTGTGATTTTCCCAGAATTAACATCATGCAGTTTAACAGCTCATAACATAACAGTTGTTTATAAAATAATAATATAAAATCGCAACCTTAAAAAAAATTTAAATATAAAACTTGTAATCAGCGACTGACTTAACTAATGACAGATGAACAAATACGGTCAATACTATATCAGTTTTGAGTTTAAAACATTAAACAAAAATTAAAAAGCTGAATTTTGCCTAAACTTATTTCAGCAAGCTCCTTCAGGCCTTAAAACGCTTGCCACATTACATTCATACGTATGAAAGGTATTTTGTATGATCGAGTTTAATGGAAGTTATTAATTTGTCTTTATTGAAGATAAAATAATAATAGTTACAACAAGTGCAAAAATTTCGTAGTCCAGGCGGTCCGTATCCGAATCCACGCAGATCAATTATAGTACGTGTGGTTAGCATAAAAACCTTGCACTTTTTGATACAGCTTAGCCACTTGGTGAGTGTATACAAGATACCAGTAGAAGTATTTTTGTCCGAAGAACCAATCTTGAATTCGTGTAGAACACCCCGATATCAGCCATTAAAGATGGCCGCCACAAAACGCATAAATTGCCCCATAACTCGTGAAAGAGTAATCCGATCGCGATAAACTTTTTTTTGTTTGAAAGGTCTTTTATAAACTCAACTTTTTTGTATTTAACTTTTTTTTATAAACTTAATAGTTTTCTTTGTATATACGAAAAACGCATTTTCCCATATAATTCCATGGGAAAGACAGATTTCTCAATAAAATGCATTTTAATTGATTTAAGAAGGCTAATTCCGGGTGGAATATCTTGAGTAGGCTAAAGACTTATGCATACTATGATTTTATGAATATTAATAAATTATTTTGGTAATAATGGTCTTTTACAGATTTTTTAACAGGCCATTTTTTAACTT
Source organism: Flexamia atlantica (assembly GCA_035578135.1). NCBI lineage: Eukaryota > Metazoa > Arthropoda > Insecta > Hemiptera > Cicadellidae > Flexamia > Flexamia atlantica. Next base: position 44,258,443 of record JAQJVK010000007.1, on the reverse strand, counting down.
TTTTTCCATTATTTTATTGAGAAAAAAAAAAAATTTATCCAGCCCAAAAGTACATTAAATTATAGAAAATGTATTCAAAAATCGAATGCTATCGCTCAAAACAAGAAAATCCAATCATTTAACCTATTTATGAGGATTTGAAGGTGTCATTGACGTCCCATAGTAAGTATATGGCGGGGGAAATCGCGGGTACATTTTCAGCGATAAAATTACTACCCGTCGGTAGAATTGAGGAAAACTTTTTGGAAATGTCCAATTAAATCATTACTACAGTATACCAAAGAAAAATGATAAAAATATCATCGAGAAACCATATTTAATGCGCTTTTTATGATTTTCGTTTAAAACAACATGCTGCCGTGGCCGGCGCGTAGACGTAGTTCCATCAAACTCTCACAGAGCGCGCTCCTCTCGCTACCACGCTGAACCTATCTATGGCTAGCGGAGTCCATGGGAAAGCTCAGACATCGCGCAATCGTTATGCTCGTTCTTTGCCGGCAACACTTTTAACATTGACATCAGATTAATACCGATAGCAAAAGAGTAATTTATAAATAATAATAATATTATAATAATAATTGGCATTCAATTATATGCCTGCCAGTACGATCGCCTCTATTAGAAATCATGATAAGCATAATGATTTATTCCTAATTGGGTCTTTCTTAAGAGATGTATGGATTTTTATGAGAATATTGTATATTTATGTAACCCATAATTTAAAAGGGATTTAAAAGGAATCTTAATCAGGAAAACTTATTGCAGTTCGATAAGTCCAAAGTAGTCATTATATTTGATAGCCATAAAATTCAGTTGAATTAATTATGAGTATTCTAAATTCTCTGTGACTATAAATTCATATCATTAACAGTGACTTCTAAATTCCAATTTTTGTTTATTAAAAGAAGATATAATTTTGTAAATACAGCATGAAAAAAGTGCTAGCCGTTGGACGATAATTTCGTTTATAATTAATTGTGAAAACATTAGCAATAAACTAAAATGTTAATTGCATGCCGGATTGGACAGTGTAATAACTATTAAGACGCATTCCTACTTTCTTCCACTAATTGACGGTCACTCACTGATCAATATACAATGGACAAGCTTCCAGTATGATTTAACTCATGTAAGTATAGTCAATTTTAATGAGTAAATTGTCAACAAAGTTGTGGATACTGCAGTATCAGTAAATAAACGGTATCAGGAAACTGACACATACTTTCTCCCTTCAAGTCATTTAAAGCCAGAAAATTTATATAGTGAAATGAAATAAAATTAACAATTAATAATCACACAAATACTTACCAAATTTTATCAAAATCGGTTGATAAATAACGGAGATATCGGTTTTTAAATATTTGCCATAATAACATTGGACAACGTACTGCGTTTACCGCCGAACTGAAATATCAATTATCTCCGCAATCAGTTGATGTAAACTAATGATTCAAAATACTGGATTATTTAGTTTTTCAATTCAAATTTAATGGTTGCAAGTATATTTGTGTTTGAGGTTACGGAGTTTGTGAAATTTGATAAATATGAATTTTTTAACACTTAAACCCCCATAACTTCTGAACCTGAATTTTTACAGACAAAAAAAACGGATGGATTTTGTTTGTCATCTTAAGCACTAAAAACCATGAAATTTTTATTAAAATCGTTGGAGCCGTTTTTGAGAAATTTGGATTTTTGTCATTTTTATGGGTTTTTATGGGGTAAATAACGTTAAAAATCAAAAATTCAAAAAAATGAAAAATACGCCTAGAGATACCACGGATTTACACCTACATGCCAAATTTCATTTAAATCGGACCACTGGTGTCGTCTCTAGCTTTGTTTAAATCCACACACACACGCACGCACGCACGCACGCACACACGCACACACGCACACACGCACACACTGACAGACAGACAGACAGACAGGCACCACGCCGAAAACCACTTTTTTGGATTCAGGGTGCACTAAAACGAATATATCCACTAACAACTCAAATTCGAAAATTTTGACAAAACAATACTTTCTCCATAGGGGGAGAAAGTAAAAATGTAAATTTAAAAATAACTAGTGGCTTGAAGGGGCTAAACCCCTATTAAGGGGAAATTCAAACAATCCTTATTTATTTTATTACAAAATACCTTCATGGCAAACTAGCTTTTAGATCTACCATAATCTAGCGCATGTTTTTCAATCTAGTATCAGCATCGATTGTTTTATGTAAGCAAAGCAGACATTTTAGTTCTCATTGTTTTTAAATGGCAGATATTTTACGATATTTATCGTTTCCAGGTGAATTTAAAGCAATTTTAGTATTTTTCCCGTCGTCACGGAATATAGACGTTTAATTTGAGCCCTCGCCCACCTTTCTACGACTTGCCAGGCGCCCACAATATTTACGCAAAGAATCGCCTTACGAAAGTACATATATGATACTCATCAACAATAATACAAACTTGGAATGGTTTCAAACTAATTAAAACTCAAGGGCTTTCCTGTAGTTTACCATAAAAACTTTTGAGTCCCGTAGGACCTAAGCGAATTTTGTTATTGTGTATCTGTAACTCCTATGCAATATCACCAGTTCTGTTCAGGCCTTATACTTTAGTAGGAGAAATTATTAGTTTTGTAGGTTCGCTGTCCGTTAGACAACCCCCTGTCCTTTGATACATAATTACACTATTATAATTAGAGTTTTCCTTATTTTTAGAGAACATATAACAATGGGCTAGCAATGTTAAAAACATTAACAAACTAAAAATGTATATTTTTTCTAGCAAGAAAACGCAATGACGCAACGGTCTCACATAAATAACCCCATATAAGTCTTCCCACATAAGTAACAGTATTATGAGTACGCAAGAAGTATTCCTTATTCATTATTGATAAAAATAATATTATTAGTGTCTGAAGTATGAAACCTTACATTACGTCCTTATGTTCATCCAACTTTAACATCCAGTGCAGCATCAGGTAGGTCTGTACGAATAACCAATTACTAGATAACACATAGCTCGAAATCGAGCAAAAAAATCATATAGTAAAAGAATAAAGAATATAAACAGCCTAATTATCTACATTTAAAGTTTAATCAAAGAGCTAAATTCAATAGCAAAACTATGGCTAAACTACTGAAACTTCAGTATAAACCGCAGGAGATTCCGGTAAACGATTTTTTGGGGAAATATTTTAATTTATTACAGATTGCTTATGGAATAGTTGAATGTAAATGTACACACACATTCATTCAGGCTAACTTGAAATATTTTCATTGTTTTTAAAAACTGCGTGGGCAGCGAAAAATGTAATGCTGCCAAAAGGTAAATATAATTACTTTTAGTAGCTCTAGCCTATCGTGCCCATTGGCGGTCGTGGGGCACTCGGTTGCTTACTCAGAATGGGACAGAAAGGCCCAATTTTTCGCTTTAATGTTTTAAAAATAATATAATTTTATTTTTATTCGTTTACTAAATCAAACATTTCATATAGTTAAGTATAATACTTAGAGTTACAGTTTTCTTGTTTACAAAATGGTTACAATGATAAACAGCATAATATAATTTTATGAGGTTTTATTCCCACAAAGAGTAATGTTTACTTTGTTTTTTTTCAGCAACGAAACACAATGATCTAATGTACAGTTTTTAAAGTATTTATAATTAGTCTACGAATAGTCCAGCTGAATGTACATTCAACCTTTGCATCACGTTCTGTATATATCAGGTATACCTTTATTTATTTGCCTTAATACTAAGCCAATTATGTTTTTTAACAATAAGGGAGTTAGGATATTTGTTTTCTATACAAACTTGCAACTTAGTAAAAAAACCATATAAAAAGAAAGAAACAATCTATTTATAGGCAATTACTATTAAATTCAATTCAATAACGCAATTACGATTAAAAATATTATAAGCAACTAGCTGATCAATCCGGTTTTACCCGTGGAAAAACAGAAACTCTTTGTTGAATTCATGAATATTTATGTTTAGGTTGCCATGAAAACTTCAAAAGCTTCCTTGTTTAACAATGAAACGTTGATATACCATAGGGCGTAGCCCTCAGGGAATTTTTAAAAATCCGTTCTTAGTGGATGCCTACGCCCTATGGGGAAAGTCCATGCGAAGTTTCAAGGTTCTAGGTGAAACAGTTTAGGCTGGTCGATTATAGATGAGTGGTAGTTGACAAATAGATAGAATATATATGAATTTACTAAAAAGTTTTATTAAATAAACTGATAGTGGTTTCTTTGTTTTACAGCAACTAAACGTACTGATCCAATACACATCTGGTAGTCTTCTTAATTACACAGAAAAAGTATTCCCTCAATAAAAAAATCCTGCAGCGTTCTTTCCTTATGGCGTTTCCGCTTTGGTCTCATGTACTGAATCATAAAGGTAGGCATATAATTATTTGCTCTTATATGAAACCAATAATATAATTTTACTAAACATAAAGAGTAATACTGTACGAAAATTAAAGTAGAAGACGGTGATTTAGAAATAATTTAAAGATTTCTTTAAATATTAATCTAATTTAGTGTTCAGCTATTTGAAATCAAAACCATTACTGATCGGCAAAGGCAATACCCAATTCATTTTCATTACTTTATGAAGAATTTATATTCTTACTGTTCATAAACATTCTAATAAACAAACTGTAATTTTTCGTAAAATCAATTGAACGAATTCAATTATATAGCGGAATTGCTTATTTTATTTACTAAAGGAATCAATTTTAAAGTTTCATAAATAGTGAATATAATTAAATTTTCGGTTTTATTTTCAGTTGGAATTAACCTGAGGTCAATGTTAAAAGTGTTGCCGGCAAAGAACGAGCATAACGATTGCGCGATGTCTGAGCTTTCCCACGGACTCCGCTAGCCATGGATAGGTTCAGCGTGGTAGCGAGAGGAGCGCGCTCTGTGAGAGTTTGATGGAACTACGTCTACGCGCCGGCCACGGCAGCATGTTGTTTTAAACGAAAATCATAAAAAGTGCATAATAAGGTTTCTCGATGATTTTTTTATCACTTTTCTTTGGTATACTGTAGTAATGATTTAATTGGACATTTCCAAAAAGTTTTCCTCAATTCTACCGACGGGTAGTAATTTTATCGCTGAAAATGTACCCGCGATTTCCCCCGCCATATACTTACTATGGGACGTCAATGACACCTTCAAATCCTCATAAATAGGTTAAATGATTGGATTGTCTTGTTTTGAGCGATAGCATTCGATTTTTGAATACATTTTCTATAATTTAATGTACTTTTGGGCTGGCTAAAAACTTTTTTTCAATAAAATAATGTAAAAATAAAAAACAAAATTAAAAAAGGCCTGTTAAAAAACCTGTAAAAGACCATTATTACTAAAATAATTTATTAATATTCATAAAATCATAGTATGCATAAGTCTTTAGCCTACTCAAGATATTCCACCCGGAATTAGCCTTCTTAAATCAATTAAAATGCATTTTATTGAGAAATCTGTCTTTCCCATGGAATTATATGGGAAAATGCGTTTTTCGTATATACAAAGAAAACTATTAAGTTTATAAAAAAAGTTAAATACAAAAAAGTTGAGTTTATAAAATACCTTTCAAACAAAAAAAAGTTTATCGCGATCGGATTACTCTTTCACGAGTTATGGGGCAATTTATGCGTTTTGTGGCGGCCATCTTTAATGGCTGATATGGGGGTGTTCTACACGAATTCAAGATTGGTTCTTCGGACAAAAATACTTCTACTGGTATCTTGTATACACTCACCAAGTGGCTAAGCTGTATCAAAAAGTGCAAGGTTTTGGTGGAAATCAACGCTAACCACACGTACTATTAAGACTCCTCCCTACCCACGGCAGTTTTCGTTTTTCTGCGACACTAGCGGCGACTTTAGGAACTTCGGCTCCATAAGAGCCCATACTAAATCACTGCACATTTTGCGATGTAAGGTTTCGCGCGGGCCCATTTAGCGCCCAAATTTTTTAGCATATCCATACTATGCGATATTATTTAAATACTACTCTAAACTACTGGAATTGCTTTTTTACTTTTTGAAAAAGGTCATAAAACCCGTTATATTAATGTCCAAAGTTGACTATTTTAAATCGATTATAGAAAAAAACTATTTAAGGTATCGAAATTCCAAATAGTAGTTTGGACATTTCCCGTTACAACTATATAGAATTTAAAAATTTCCCTTACCTCAAGGGGCGACTATGTGGGTCCGCGTGATCGAGAGCTGTTTTTTGAAAATTTTTGGCTTGTTAGGGAGGACTCTGAATTGCAAAAATATCATAGTCCAGGCGGTAGTATCCGAAACCACTCCGATCTTATTTTCCAAGCTGTCAACTGGATGAGTTGTTTTGTACCTTATCTGTGGTTGTATACAGAGTTGTACAACCCACACCCACACTACATTGTGGCGAGCGAGGGAATTATAAGTTGTTTAAAATAATCAATAGTTCGAACATTCAATGAAAAAGTTTGCGGCGTGTTACGATTTGAAGTGAGGAACTTCAAGGTAGAAAACCAACGCTTAATCATATTAAATGCCAAGTCATATTGCGATCGAAAAATCGTTCCGTGTTTCCGCGAAGTCTCTCAGTCGCACTGAGGCCGTCAAATAATATTACATTTTACAAAGATTATTTTCAAATATTCGTTTTAGGAGGGAACACGGGATGGTATTTATCTTTCCCGGGAATTTTTTAATTCTTGAAACATCAGAAAAAGTTGCAAATTTCATAGGTAAAATTTTGCAGACAATTTGCTTCGGTTTTACAGCGGCTAGCAAATTTCTCGGTCATATTATGGCATGACAGGTCTTGGCAGTGCTTGATTTGTAAAAATTGAGGTACCGGAACTGTAATTTGCCAGTTTGTACATAGCCCCCCCCTTATCATTCTTTACCTCAACAAAGTATTGTTTGTTAATGTGAGTGATTAGGTTGATTTAAAAAGTCATATTTTATCCAACTCAAAATTTTTAAGAAATAAATTAAAAACTAACAAAGCATTATTTTACAAAAAAATTGTGTAAAGAAATACTAGATTTTTTATGGTGCCTGTGCGAGTATTCAGGTCTTGTTAGCGTTTTCAACATTCAGCTAAGCTCAAGACTGGACAAAAGAGCTATAATTTCAGGCCGAAACTCTGCGCGTAATTTCCGTGCATTTTAAGCAATCGTTATTTTCGGTAACATTAATCCGGTCGAGTACACGCGATCGTCTCTTCCGACAAATACTCCGGCCGGTTACACATGATCCTCTCTTATGGCGAATTCTCCGGCCGATAATACGCGATCGTCTTTGCGGAAAATTCTCTGGCCGATCATACGCGATCGTCTTTTGCGACAAATTCTCCGGGCGATCATACGCGATCGTCTATTGTGATTGCGACAAAGTCTCCGTCCGATTACAGCGATCGTCTCTCGTGGCAGAAATAACGGTCCCGGAACGCCGTTCCGTCGCGTTCCGCCGCAAATCAAGCACTGGGTCTTGGTTGGGCTCGTGGCCTGCGAACGCCCCGGTTGTATTGCGGCAAAGCTCTCGGTCGTACAGTGGCCGTGTCGGTTCTGAAGCGGCCGTCAAACCTGTCGGTTGAATTGTATTGCATGTGGGAAACCTCTGTGGTATTTTAAGTCAAATGCCTCGACTATCTGCTGCCGACAAATTTTGGTTGTACCTATTACAAAACAAAACAAATCTTTAACATCTGCAGCGATCGACAAATTTTCTCGCGGTAATAAAATTTTACGGTCGCATTGTGGCCGATAATCTCGATTGTATCATGGCGGACGTAGCCCGCGGTCGTCAAATCTGTTGTTGGTATTGTGCATTAAATCGGCTGTATTGCTGTCGGTAAATCTGTCGGACATTTCGCGGCCGTCATTTGCTAAAGTTTTTCAATAAAACTTTGGGTTTAACACATTTTAAGGGGTGGGGGCGGATTCAATTGAGCTATAGAGCAAACGTCTGAAAATCTTGCCCCCGAATCAAAATGCTGAAATTACGCCCATGTGTATAACCATTACACATATACTTTGTTTAATCGTGACATTTTCCAGATTTTAAAACTAGTGTATTTATTAAAGCCCTCGATCAAACCACCCGCAACCGTCTCACCTTCCTTTTTGTGCGCGTTAATGGCTTTTAAAACGCGAGCTAATGGCTCATTTTCAAAAATTGGGGGCCGGACCTTTCCAGTGTCAACCCTTCCCCTTTGGGTCATCCTGGTTATGCCGATGAGAGGATATCGTATATATATAACGGCACAAAATATTTGGAAATAAGTTCTAAATTTGGGATGTATTGATGGAATAATCGTATCTGTACGTTATAGCTTAAAAATTACTTCATTTAAAACCTCCATTCCCACGAGTTCCGCACAGAACCTTTTCATTTTCATGTCTCATATGGAACTATAAACTATAGTTATACAAATTCTGAACTGACATTTGATAAACATTAAATATTTGTATGAAGTGGTGCAGAAACGTCTTACATTTCCCTACTTAAAACCTGTTTTGCAAGTAGAATAAGAGACTATTGCCTTACTAGGTTGACTCATAATTTTGTGATGTCCCATACAGAACCGGCCTTCTGTTGATTGTTCTAAGGGTATGAAATCTTAAAAAAACACCAAACTTAAAATGTATTAATTGATAAATTGACATTTAAATAGAAGTATATTTTTATAAAAACAGTTTAAATATGTTTTAAAATCCATAAACTAGGTGGAAGCATAGTTATACTGTCCTGAACTGAACGTGGAATGGCTGCAATCATAACTTTCTCTCTAGTATATAATATAGTGTAATATGTACGACTATATAATATAAAATATATAATATAGATACATACTAGAGAAGGCTATGCTGCAATCCGTCCGTATTGTAGTGCAGGCTATATTTAAACATCTGTGGTGGCCTGCTCCTGATCATGCCTCTTACACGGGACAGTTGCACTGTAGTATAGGTTCATGGGTCTTTTAAGCCACGCATCGTACTCAGGTGAGAGTATCGACTTGTGACTTTGCATAAAAGGTTATTTATCCACACACATTATTTACCCTGCTTCTTAGGGACACTTATACCCCAATCCCAAGGCTTTGTTCTCGTACATTCAAACATTGCCGCGAATGCATAATTTTATTTTACTTTTTGAACTAATAAAATTGCAAAACTATAATCCGGACATACATTTTACTAAAAACAAATTTAAAAAATTGTAATTACATAATAGTTAATAATTACTGCATAATCAACAATTCAAATTAATAATTAATTTGGACAAAAATACAAATTGTTGGTGTATTGCCACTGTCGCGTTCTGGTGGCGACACGCTGAACTACGCCCTCAGTCGCTCTCGAGCTCCGCCGGTGTGCGGTCATTCTCGTAGTTACTGGGATCGCCGCTAGAGTGCACTGCGGTTGCGATAAAGATTCATGTCCATGTCGCTAGCCCGGCCATGTCAGAATTTCCACAAATTTCGCCACCGTTTAGTACCTATTTCGTACTATTTAGTACCATAATTAAAATATTAGTACCTTTTTTAAAATTGCAGCTTTATGTTTTTCATGGTTCCGGGCCAGGGACATGCCAGCCCGGCGGCATTTGAAATTCATGAAAAGACCTGTACCACTATTTAGTACCTAATTTGTACTATTTAGTACCGACAATAAAAAATTGTACCTCAAAGAATACTTCCCAACGCATTCTTAGGCGTATAGGTCATTGACCTCTCAGCCCGGCGATAACGCGAAATACCACCAAACAACATATCATTCTACTGCAAATTATTAGTACTATTTTGTAACTAATGCTAAAAGTGTAATTTTAATGCGACTTTTGCCCGGCCTAGTAACGTAATATACTATATCGTTAACCGTAATTACGTTGATTATAGCCTGATTATCGAAAGAAGGAGGACGGCGCGGCGGAGCGAGTGCGCGGCAATAAAAACATTGCTATTCATAACGCTGTAGAAACGTAAAAAAACGCTGTTAAAATTTGCGGTCCACTTTATTCCAATGACAGTTTATTACCTTATCAGCACTGTTTTCAAATAATTTTTAACGTATATAGTTTAGTTTATACTCTGAGTTATATATCTAAAAACACGATTTACGAATTAAAAAAGTCAATTCTTTGTGTTTGATTTATGATTACTCTGCTTAGAAGCATCGGGGAAAAATTCCTATAGAAAACCTTTAGTCGACTTTCTTGGGAACAATATATCAAAATTTGAGAGTCTTGTGATTAATATTTACGTCGTTATCAATTTATTTCTAAAGAACTGTTAATTCTTTTGTTAATTAAGATTTTCATTTCATTTTTCCTTTAATGTAATTAGATAGTTTCCACAATCAATATTCAGTTACTAAATTACTTCAATACTACTAGATGAATCCGTAATCAGTTGATAATTGAAATGAATTATCAACATTGCTCGGGCGAGCGCGATGCAGCCAAGGTACAGCAACTGACCAACAACAACGGAGCACATGCTTCCAACACTGCACATGCAGTTCGGAGGAACTGAAAGGTTCCTTATTGTTCAATGTTGTTAAATCGGCATTGTTTTTACAATGAATTCTACGTCTAGAAGCAGGCGTTGTTTATAAGAGAAAAACTGAGACATGCAGAGGCGCGCGAATAAAATGGGTCCACTAGGTCCAGACTGTACTTCAACAGTCATTGTTGCGCTCTGCCTCGCAGTGATACAATCGTTTATATATTTATCGATTATGAGAAACCATTCCAATAAAAACATAAAAATGCGACGGCATTAATCTATATTTTATTCAAAGACATTTTTTACTGAATTTCATTCATCAAAGTAGTTTAATAGCTGAGATAACAGTACTTAAGAAATAAATTAATAACGACGTAAATATTAATCACAAGACTCTCAAATTTTGATATATTGTTCCCAAGAAAGTCGACTAAAGGATCTCTGTAGGATTTTTTCCCCAATGCTTCTAGGCAGAGTTATCATGAATCAAATACAAATAATTGACTTTTTTTATTCGGAAATCGTGTTTTTAGTAATATAACTCACAGTATAAACTAAACTATGCACGATAAAAATTATTTGAAAACAGTGCTGATAACGTAATTAAAGGACGTATGCCACTATTGCAACTTTTTTCGCGAAACATTTCACACGAAACACAAAATGTCTGAAACACAAAATGTCTCAAACATTTTGTGTGAAACAATGTATTTTAATGGGGCTAAAATTTCGCCTTTCTTTTGCCGAAACAATTCGCGACATTTTTTATATAGATATACTTAACATGGTTTCGTGAATGTTTCGCGAAACGAAGTTGCACCTGGTTGCGCTAATGGCATACGGCCTTAACTGGCCATTGGAATAAAGTCGACTGCAAATTTTTAACAGCGTTTGTTACGTTTCTACAGCGTTTTAAATAAGAATGTTTTTACTGCCGCGCGCTCGCTCCGCCGCCGCCGCGCCGCTCACCTTCTTTCGATAATCATCCAGGGTATAGTAACGTAATATACTATATCGTTTTACCGTAATTACGTTGATATAGAGCCGGCGAGCCGCTTCGCTGTGATTGAAGGAAATCGTAATAAAAAACATGTATATAAATACATAAACGCCTAGTTTAAGAACAAAGTTGGTGATTTTATCGAACAAAGAAAATTAATAATAAAAAACACTCGACATTTAATTTGAAGGAAAGTATAAACAAATGTAAAAGCTATTTTGTACTCGATTCTCGGTTTTGGTTAAATAATGTAATTTTATAATTCAAATACATTTGATATCGACGATTGATGACATAATTAGTACGTATGTAACGGTGAGTTAGTGCAAAACGTATTACAGTATCAGGTACCCTATATCCTACCCTATATACTCTTTTATGAGCAATGTTACCTTGCGTGCGTGCGTGCTTGCTTGTATGTTTGTTTGCACAATTATCTCAAAAACGGCTCCGAGGATTTTCTTCAAAGTCTGTGAATAAGTAATTTATGACTCAAAAACGTCTTTTACGCTGATTATTTGGCCAGAGAAAATCTAATAACGTAATAAATCGAATTTTAAAGTTGTAAAATTTTAATATTGGCCTTATGGGTTGCCGTGATAGCAACGAAAACAAACAAGGAAAGTGTAAACAAATGAAGTAATCATAACAGCTGTTTGGAATATACAGTCATCAAGGAAAAATACAGCGAGTCAGGGCCGGCGACAGGGGGGGGGCAAAGGGGGCAAATGCACAGGGGCCCGGGCTCACAGGGGGCCCGGAAACATGGAAGGACCCGAAACGGCAGAAGGAGGCCCAAAAGAACACAAAACAAGTAAAAAAAAGGTCGTCAGGTTTCAGGGCCCGGGCCTGTAGATTGCACAGGGGCCCGACAATCTGTCGCCGGGCCTGCAGCGAGTGGGATGAAGAGTTCATGGAGTAGTAAAAAAGGTTTCTATTTATTAACCACCGGTCTGACACTTAAATGGAGCCAAGTGGTAAGCTTATTGGAGCGGGTTAGTTCGAAACACTTTAGTTAGATGTTGTAAAAACATGATTTCATTCTTCTTCACTGGATCAGCCAATCAAAACCACGATAACGATCTGCTTACTAGTGCTAACTTACTATTCCGTTTCCCCTGATTTTCTGTCACGTCGTGTACACAACCAAAACGAGTTGGAATTAATTTGAGTGTGGGAAAATACCTAAAGTACGTTTGCCACTGGTGCAAGTTGTTTCGCGAAATACTGTTCTGCGTGATTCATATCGTGCTTAAAGCGATTGATAGAATATAAATACGTAGATGATTAAATAAAAGCACTTAATAAAAATTAATTTAGTTAATTTTTATTTAGTATTTATTTTCTATCAATCAAGCACAATATGAATCACTCAGTACAGTATTTCGCGAAACAACTTGCACTAGTGGCAAACGTATTTAATCAATTTAATCTAAACAAATCGGTAAAGCCATTAAAATTGAAAGTCTAGCAAACAAAACAAGAAAACGGATATGTAAACAAAGCAGACGACGACGACGATCGATATATCGCATCGATCTTTTTAGTTCGTAGCACTTTTATCAGACAGCGCTACTGTTCCCTTACCACCGAGTTAACATGGAAGTGACAAGTCATTACGAAGTTCATTATTACTCTATGGTATCTTTAAGGTAAACAAGCTGTAAAATTTTGTTTTCTTAAGTAGTTTGCGTGTTGTATTGAGCGATATAACGAAAAATAAAGTTCATCACACGGGCCTAAAAGCTGCTTTTCGTTACTCGGTTTTTTCGTTTCGGTAAAACTTGACCTTGTACGAAAAGCGTCACTTTAGGCCCAATTAATGAAATTACTATTTTCTTCTACATTTTCAATACTTAACATCCTGGAGTATAACTCAAACATCAAGTTTAGTTTCCCTATGAAACGTTCACAAAATTAATAGGCTATATTTCAACAGCTATCTATTTAAATTAAATAGCAGACAACCCTATGTTAATATCTGCCATAGTAAAAACAAACAAGGAAACTAATATTATACTCCATTTAAATAAAACGCAAATTTTGATTTTTTTGTAGTGCGTAAACCTTTGAGAACTACGAAAATTCCCTTCTTAGGGGTGCCTATTAGTAGGCAATAAGAAGAGTACACATGGAACGTTTCGTGCTGCCTCTGGAACCACGGTTTGGCCAAGAGTATACATGGAAAGTTTCGTGCTGCCTCTGGAACCACGGTTTGGCCAAGAGTACACATGGAAAGTTTCGTGCTGCCTCTGGAACCACGGTTTGGCCAAGAGTACACATGGAACGTTTCGTACTGCCTCTGGAACCACGGTTTGGCCAAGAGTACACATGGAACGTTTCGTGCTGCCTCTGGAACCACGGTTTGGCCAAGAGTACACATGGAACGTTTCGTGCTGCCTCTGGAACCACGGTTTGGCCAAGAGTATACATGGAAAGTTTCGTGCTGCCTCTGGAACCACGGTTTGGCCAAGAGTATACATGGAAAGTTTCGTGCTGCCTCTGGAACCACGGTTTGGCCAAGAGTACATATGGGACCAGGGGCGAACCCAGGATTTAATTTCGGGGAGGGGGGTTATCCCATAAGAGGGGGGAAGGGGGTATTTATTAGGTACCCACAAAACCCGCACTAATGTGACGGTAGATAAATAAGGTTATCGCGGTAGGCGAGTATCGCGTCACAATAGACGAATATGGACGTCGCGGTGGACAAATATCGTGTTCGCGATAGACAAATATCGTTGTCACGGTAAGCGAATATAGCGTCGTAGAATATAGTTGTTTCGGTAGACGCAACGGTAGACGAGTATTGCGTCGCGGTAGACAAATATGGTCGTCGCGGAAGACAAATATCATTGTCGCGGTAGACACATATCGTCGTCGCGGTAAACGAAAATCGTCTTCGCGCCGCGGTAGACGAAAATCGTCTTCGCTTTGCGGTAGATGAAAATCGTCTTCTCGTCGTGGTAGACGAAAATCGTCTTTGCGTCGCGGTAGACGAAAATCGTAGTCGCTTCGCGGTACCCGAAAATCGTCTTCGCGTCGCGGTAGACGAAAATCGAATTCGCGTCGCAGTAGACGAAAATCGTCTTCGCTTCGCGGTAGATGAAAATTGTCTCTCGTCGCGGTAGAGAAAAATCGTCTTCGTGTCGGGGTAAACGAAAATCGTCTTCGCATCTCGGGTGTCAAAAATCGTAGTGCGTCGCGGTACCCGAAAATCGTCTTCGCGTCGCGGTAGACGAAAATCGTCTTCGCGTCGCGGTAGACGAAAATCGTCTTCGCGTTGCGGTAGACGAGAATCGTCTTCTCGTCGCGGTAGACTAAAATCGTCTTCGCGTCGCGGTAGACAAAAATTATTGTAGTCGCGTCGCGATACCCGAAAATCGTCTTCGCGTCGCGGTAGACGAAAATCGTCTTCTTGTCACGGCAAACGAAAATCGTCTTCACATCGCGGTAGACAAAAATCGTAGTCGCGTCGTGGTACCCGAAAATTGTTGTCTTGTCGTCCAAAATTTCTGTTCTCCAAAATTTCGGGGGGGATATATCCCCTTATCCCCCCCCCTGGGTTCGCCCCTGTATGGAACGTTTTTTGCTGCCTCTGGAACCACGGTTTGGCCAAGAGTACATATGGAACGTTTCGTGCTGCCTCTGGAACAACGGTTTGGCCAAGAGTACATATGGAACGTTTTGTGCTGCCTCTGGAACCACGGTTTGGCCAAGAGTACACACGGAACGTTTCGTGCTGCCTCTGGAACCACGGTTTGGCCAAGAGTACACACGGAACGTTTCGTGCTGCCTCTGGAACCTCGGTTTGGCCTGGGCGTTGGCCTTGATCGGAATTTCGTAAATTCAGTGTGGTGAAAATGCTTGAACAGCTTAATATTTTTCAAGCAAGATACAGTTATACAGTTTTATAGCTAGATATTTATCATAAAGACTTACCTTTTAAAGCAATTATCAGTTTCTAGCTTCTCCAGGTGCACGGCCCACAAGGAGTTAGAAAAAAATCCTTAAAGTAGGCATAGGTTGTGGTATGTATCATATTAAAGGTCTTAATTAGTAGAATACAACGCCGCAAACCGGACCTCAAAAAGGTTCTCTCTGGCCGAAATGGCAGCCATTTAAAGTTTCCATTTCTACTACTAATTCAAAGTTCCAGAATGGTTCAATAACTTTTCCACCAACATACATAGGCAGGGTAATAATTGTTTCTATGTAGATACTTAAAATGAAAATCTACCTTTTCAAGCAATTATCTTTGTAAGAAATATCAGATTTCTACTATGTACCACTTCAAAATGGCGACGGTTTTTAGTTTTTAAAACATCTTAAAAACCGTAAATTTTATAAAGATTATACGAGAGAAAAAAGCTGCAAAATGTAATTTTAATTAACGCTGGTATTAATGTTGCGACGGCCGGACAACTGATGACGGAGAAATCTCAATTTTCCGACTATAAACGTGCAAATTTCAGACAGTACGCTCTAAAGAACCATATTTTTATTCAGATAAGTGATTTCTTCGTTATTAGTGGTCCGATCATCACAATCTTGATATTAGGGTTAACTTGATTAAATTGCGCAACGGTTATCTCCCTTGTGTAATTTTTCTAAGTTTTACGGTTTTTAAGGTATTTAACGTTGAGAACAAAAAACTGTCACCATTTTGGAATGGTAAAAAGTAGAAGTTTGATACTTCCTAAGAAATAATTCTTGATAGCGGTGATTTAAAGTACCAAGTTTGAAGTTTATAAGTTAAGAGCTTCTTGAGATATAATTCAAATATGTAAAAAAACAGAGACACTGACTGAATAAAACACAGCACTTTAGGACCTATATTTATATATGCTTTTTTCTTCTTTCCACCTCTACAAATATTATACTAAAATACTGTACCCTAATTTCCGAACACCCTGTATATTTTGTTTCTAAAGAATTGGGCCTTAGAAGACCCGCCTGCCTGCCGCCTAGCGGAATAGTTTGAGCGCCATTTTCAAACAAATTTAGATAATTGATTGCTGTTTTAACCGAAATAATCCTTTTAACAAAAAATAAAAATTGGCATAACATTTATTATTTTATAAAGAAAATTATAACTTTCAAACAAAAACCTCAATTTCTAGAACTCCTTCTGGATACTCCTGAAGCGCTCAGCCCATCCTCAGTATGTCGCTCAGTTGGGTCGAACCAACATTCGTTCCAATTTTCAGTCATCGAGCATTTTTTCTTCGATTATTCTAATTTGGACTGGAATTATTCTAATTAGTACCATTGAATTCAGTTCAAAAGAACAAACAATTTAGTATTTTGAATTATAGCTCTATGTCCATTGCTTACCGAGATATTAAAAGTGGTAAACACATTACGTTGTCCCAATATTAACCTTATGGGGAATAAGTAAAATTCTATATCTCGCTTATTTCTCAATATATATATATCAATAAAACTTTGTATATGGCTTCTTCTAGTTCAAATCTACTAAATATTGAATTAAAACCACCCAGTTTTAACATACCTGTTGCAGCAAACATGCATACTCATTCCCCATGTTATTCTTATGGAGATTACAAAAACATGTCATATCTCGCTATGTTGGATTGAACTATGTTCTTTTGCATGTGAAATTCGCTGAGGACGCAGGTCTGCTACAACGGGGTTATTTATTTTGACGTTCGGTTTCACTCGACCCGTTTAAATCCGCCCCTAGATTTTAAAACTATTAGTTATAGTAGTTTTAATTTCCTCTTGGGGTCGTTAACACACTATAGTCATAATAACTGCAAAAGCTGTAAAGGGAAAAAGGTTGTGCTATTGACTACAGACAACGTTTATGTAAACATCATTGGTTGTGCAATGAACAATCAATACATTTTGGCACAACTGTACTTAACTGTACTTAAAACTGCTGCTTCGTCCTCGGATTTTCTCCAGTCACTCTTATTTTATAAATTTTTCAACAGAATACAACTCTATGTCTGCTACTTTGTTAAAGGACCATTAAAAACTAGACGACAGTACTAAAACATTCGTAGCATTTTGATAATGTGCATAAAACTAATTTGCCATGTTGCGTGTAAAAAAACAAATTGTAAGTTGTGTAAAACCAATTGTATGTTACTTGAAAAAATATATTTTGCCCGTATTTAAATTTTTATTATTTAGTAAACATTTGGCACTTTGGAGGGCCCCTCCCAGAGGCCCCGTTGCGTCAGGGAGGCCCCGTTGCGTCAGGGAGGCCCCGTTGCGTCAGGGAGGCCCCGGGGCCCTCGGCGACCACGACCTGGCTCCTGGTGTCATATTTAACAAAAGCAATCAAACTAAAAGCCAGGCATAAAATATCTTTGTTGTCTTGTAGTGAAGAGAATGCAGTACTCTTTAACACGACTTTAAGAAAAACATGAACATGCCAACATATAACAAACATCAAATACATGACGGAAATTTATTGAAGGTTGAAAAAACAAGAAATTATAGCTTAAGGTGTTCTTAAGGTGAGGCCTGTTATTTTTTAATTGTATATGAGGATCAGGCTTGATGATTGCCATGGACATGCACTTCATCAATATACTGTAGTACTCATTGCTTATTGTGCACCTTCATGGTTACGGCATTTTAAAATTGCCATTGGTGCATAGCGGAGTTCGAACCCGGGACTCAGGGACCCGAAATAGCGCGTTCTACTAAGGCCACCTGCTATTAATCCAAAGACTTAAAATAATTACATATATGTACATGAAATATGCATTTACATATTTTAAAATCGTTTTTATACAGCCATTACCTCTAGTTTGGGTTTAAAAGGTTTTATAAATACAATAAAATAAGTTCCAAACAATAAAAATCTGGAATAAATATTCATTGATAAATTCTCTAGGAAAATAAATTGGTAAATAATATGACGAATGTTATAAAAGTACAACAGTGGTCGCCCAGGAAAAAAAGTTAAGGGTCCGTTGTGTAACTGTCGTCTGTAGTGTGCAGATATCGACAATGGCCCAGATAACGCTAGCTTCCTGGAAGCGCTGACATCGGCAATGTACTTGAATGAGAAATGCAACTTACGTGATTTGAACTTGGCGCGTATTCGATTGGGAGGGGGGCTGAATGAAGGCGACACTAGCGCCCCATGCGCGACGCGGTGCGCGTCGACAGTGAACGAGTGATCATTTTATGTGGCGTATTTCGACCGAGTTTCTATCATATAATTGTCCCAAATGTGTGTGAATTTATGGCGGCGCGAGTGTCTCAACTCAGCGTTTTATTTGCTGTAGTTCTGTTGGCCGGCAGGATCACAGGTAAGTGTTTTAACGGTCTCTTATCGGTGTAAGATTAATAAACATGAAATCGGGAAATGTGCTTTTCTACATTCAATCAATATGGCCGCTCGAGTCTTATAGCCCTTCGGAGGTTCGACATTGTTTTTTTATGTTGTTAGCGCTCCGTGTGCATTTTTGTAGATTCGTTTTGAATTATAAAAGGTAGTAGGATTCTTTTCTGTGGTAAATATCCCAAGCCGGTTCCCCTGGGAGGCTGTCAAAGCCGAAACGCGGCAGTTTAATAACTGGGAAGGTTTTGTTGACAGTTGACAATAATAACTCCTTTCTACCTTGGCCTAGGTGTAACAATGCTACGGTGTATTGTTTACATTGTTACGTAGCTACGCTTTAACCTCTCGGTGCACTGGGCAGTCTGCTCGGGTAAATTCCTCTGCTTTAACTGTTGTTTTTGTAGTCGACACTGTTGGAATGTGACTGGCCAAACAAAATAACAGGTCTACATAGACCTTGACCCTGACTTATGAAAGTTTGAGGAATAGAAGCTCCGATCCAACTGGAGCTTTGTATTATTTTGAACGATAATTATCACGTATTAAGTGCTAAACTAAATTTTAGGGGTTAAAGTTCTATTGATTCGTACTTTTGTCTATCCTTGTATTTCGTAACAATTTAATCTGGAATTCTTTTCCTTATTCCAAAAAGTTTAGTGGACAAGTTTTTTCTAGTGCAAATTAGCTTGACTTGGGCATCTTTTAATTTGGCCCTGATTTATTTTTTGTAGTTTGAGAAATAAGCTAGGCCTAATGGTTTTACTTCAGTGATATTACAAAATTATTTAGCTAGTTTTTTTAGGGTTTTAAGGTGATGAATGATTTATGTAAATCTCGGGCTACAATATCACTTGTATCGATTTTTGGTATTATACCCTTTTAATATTTGAATGGATTTAATTTAGAAGTAAAGTCTGATCCCTTTAAGAATTAGTACGGTACCTAAGTTACTGGATACATTTTTGGGCAAAAAATGCATAAGTTGATGTGATCCTAATTAAATACATGTTTAACTTAAACGTGTGATTGAATTAATTTTCATGCTTCACCTGCTGAAAGATTTAGTGCTAAATTATAGACTAAGGGTACAAATGTAATGTTAGGTACATCAAATCAAAAACAAATCCATGTTGGCTTATGGAACAAAACAAGACAACAGACGTCTCAACTCGGACGTCGGAACTCGGATGGGTTCGTTTTTTCGAGTGTGTCTAGTATCGGTGAGCGCCATCAATGGTGAATGTATATTAAATGATCAGAATAAATTGTGTAATTTGCTTGAATTTTTGACCCGCAATTCAATTTAAGTTTGTGTTTTGGACATTCTTATAAAAACCTGTAAATTTGATAATATATAGGCCCTAGCTTATTGATAAACTTTTTTTTAAATTTACCTCTTATCAGCTGGCCCGGAAAGAACTAATAAACATCACAACAATTTTGAGCAGGCTAGGCCTATTTGTAATAATAAAGACTAACCTACCTTTCTGTCCATCTTACTCACTGCTATTTTTTCTTCTGCAGTACCGTAAATTGAAAGGAACCCCTTATGATGATACGCCATCTTGCTATAAATTTGATGCTCGATGACTGTCCTGCAATGCACCACACTTTTATCTATGCCCTAACTGAGACATAAGGGTCACTAATGCACACTAACGAGACTAATGCAACTTGGGTTTCGTGCAACATTTACAAAACCACGTTAAGTATATTTAGGCCAAAAAAGTCAAAAAATGTTTTGGCAAGAAAGAAAAAATAAAGGCCCCACTAAAGTAGGGGCCTACATTGTTTCACAGTAGGCTGAGTTGCAGAAATGTTACAGACGTTTTTGTGTTTCACCTGAAATATTGCACTAATATCATACGACCCTTAGCCTTTGTTATTGTATTTTAACTTCAACTCACTAAAGTTAACATCCTATAATTAATTAATTATAAGATACTCCTAGTTAGTAACCTGTACTGTAAAACAACCAAAATCAACTAACAACCTAATAGAATAGGATAGCATTGTAATAGTTGTGGAACTGGTTAGCATTGTAATAGATATGGAACTGGGAAGACTAATAGTTGAATACGGTAACACGATGCTCACACAGCTGTGGTTTCATCCTCAAAATGGTTCCATTTATAGATTCACTCTTTCATCGTCCATCCTCTAACAAACCAATCACCATTGTCGATGCAATCTCAGTTATCTTCCTGTAACATAATTAGCCTATTTTTGTTTATAAAGTTTGGCCTAGGAGATGCCAATTCCTTGTGGCTGCGACAACAATTTAACAAGCCTGTTTACTTTTATTTGTTTATGTATTTCTCTCTCTGTTTTTTTATGTTTCATTACTAAATTCAGTGGTCAAGATTTTTTTCTTGTTAAAATCAATTGTTTTTCATTTTTGATTGAAGATTGCACAATAAGCCATACATGATAAGCATTGTAGACAGGAATAATTCTTGTATCTAAGTAATCGGTGGTATATACTGGATCAGGGAACCACCATAAAATTAACGATATTGCTGGCCTTTCAGCATTAGGCTGTTTTGTATCTTTAAATT
The DNA here is from genome assembly GCA_035578135.1 of Flexamia atlantica. Taxonomy (NCBI): domain Eukaryota; kingdom Metazoa; phylum Arthropoda; class Insecta; order Hemiptera; family Cicadellidae; genus Flexamia; species Flexamia atlantica. The sequence goes on along the minus strand of JAQJVK010000007.1, from coordinate 44,237,039 downwards.
GAGGCCTGTTTCAGAAGAGGTTTATTCAGTACTTTTTTCCTTATGGGTTGATTTAGGCTAAGACAAAGCATGATTTATTGTGGTCAATATGAAAGGTTTCACACCTTTTTGACTTCGGTTGACTAAGGTACCCACATTAATTTTAATTAAGCCGCAACTAGACAATGTTACGGTAGTAACGTCCATACACCAAAAATTAAACAAAAGCAATCAATTGACTGAGGCCCTAATAATAACGAATTATTGGAATATTAAAAATCACCATTGCATTATAAATTTACATAGTACAGAAAACTTATACTCCCAATTATCCGAGGTCGTCGGGACCGAGGCTGCCTTGGATACCGAGAACCTCGGATCATACGGAGGTTATTTAAATTTCGAGGTTAGAATGTTATGAGACCAAAATAATGTTATGGGCTACTTGTCAAATATTTGTATTATCAACATTTACAGTATTTAGGTCAGCAAATAAAGCTTGTAGTCAAAATGTATTCAAATGTGGTACTTTTATTTAAAAATAACCATCAGTTACAACATACACATGCCGTCATTTGTCATGTAACGTCTACTTATATTCATACAAACGTTTGTTTCTGGTTGGCGTACACTATGTCGGGCAAGGGTAATCTATGCCAATGTAAGGATATGTTCTTTGCGGCCAATACAAAAGTGGTGGTATACTGGTGACTCGTTTCTGCGTCACTCTCATAAGGCCTCGTGTGCTGAATATTTGGGCAAGTAAAATTCGCCTTATTTTGATAGTGAAATCCTGCTTTAGGGTCTACTCCAGCAGTCAACTGCATACCATTATTTGATAGTAATTTATGCTACAGTTCACCTACTAGTCAAAATTCATCCGTGTTCGGATAATGGGAGTCTACTGTACATACAGCCACTGCCATCGGGACCTAAGTTTCCGATGAAGTTTCCCGAAAGGCACTACTGTGTTCCATCCAATGTAAAACAATGCCCTCCACAATCACCGAACCCTTTCCGAGTCAGTCGGAAAGGGCCATTTCATGGATTACGATATTCATGAAAGTCCATATAACAATAATCAACAAAAACATTGGGTTCATTTCATGCATGCTCAACCCCCCTGAGCTTCTTGACTGAAAGAACAAATATAGCCAATAATAACTTTGACATCAGTGCAATTAAGGCAGGTGGCATTACAGCCCAACAAACTTGAAGCCGCTAGAAAAAACGGGCACGAAAAATTGCATTAGGTTGGGGTCCATCCATTAATTACGTAACGCCCCCAAGGGGGAGGGGGGTTTTCAGCAACTTTGTGAACCGTTACGGTGGAGGGTGGGGGGGGGGGTTAGACACAGTGTTACATAACTGCTAAACCTCAAGAATGTATGTCTTGTTTGATTCCAAATTCGTTTTTCTCTGGTTAAAATTCAAGATTTTAGAAATTGTTTTAACGTTAGTAATTTTCTCATAACAATGCAAAGGGAACTAAGTTTCAAAAACGTATAGTTATATGAAAATTGGAGAAAAAAAATACTTTTGAGTGAATTTGGTTGGACCGGATTGGATGAGAACAGAATATAACGCTCATGCCCAATTAACAAAAAAAACCAGAACGGAATCATTCACAGTGCCAATTGTGTCAATGTCACATGACCATTCCATGAGAGGACGTGTGAAGATTATATTTATTTTTTCACTTTCTTTCCTTTTACTGTGTGCAATGTGATGTGATGTAATACATTAAGATTTGATCAAATATTTGCATTTGTTATATCAATAAACCATTTGTTTCTTTTGTGTATAAATTTGTCTTCTGTTATATATTACAATAGATTTTTTTGTAGGATAAGTTTTTTTGGATAAGATAAATTGGGGGGGGGGGTAATGGCACTGTGTTATGTAATTTTGAGGGGGGAATTAGTGTCGCCGTTACAGTTCTGTTACCAGGGGGGAGGGGGGTTCAAAAATGCAGACTTTAGCGTTACGTAACTTATGGACGGCCCCTTACAAAACCAATCTGTATAGTCCTTCATCTGTGCCATAAACCAAGTTTTATTAAGATATGTTAAGAAATAAGAGAGCAAGAATTTTACTTATTTCCCCGTTTATTTTCCCCTTGGGGCAATGAACTGTGTTTACCACTTGCAATATCTCGGTAACTAATGGACATAGAGCGATGATTCAAAATTCCAATTTATTTGTTTTTTTTGAGCTGAATTTATCGGTGCTACCAGAAATTGGATTATACGCAAAAACCCCATTTGGGGGGTTTATCCCCCTTTTCCGCCCCTTACCATGGTCTGATCGGGCTATGTTTGTACCTAATTTCATTGAGATCGGATCATATTTACGACTACTATTGTGTGAACAGACATATTGAATATATAAAAAAGAAGAATATATATATCGACAAAATTATCCTTGATAGGCCTACCATTGCAATAGGGTCAACAAAACGACCTATCCAGTCTTGACGGTCCAAAAAAATGTCAGGAAAAAGTGCATTGGGTTGCCAGTATGGGTTTTTCACTTCTTGGGGCCCCAAAACAAAAACTTATCATGGTCTTGGGCTTAGGTATTACCTTGAGCACTACGGTAACAGCTTCTTCCCTATAGGGGAAATTCGCTAAAATTGACATTAGGTTTATTATGGACAGCTTGGGTCACGTGATGTGTCCCGACCTACACTGCCGGAATCATGTTTACCCAATTAAATAAATTCATCAGTTACTAGTTCAGGGTGTCTACTGGCTCTGGAAATACTGGAATTATACTGGAATTTTATTTTGATACTGGAATTATTCTGGAATTTCGATTTGTTACTGAAATTTTGTTGAAAACAAGTGTTAAAATCCGTTAAAAATAGCTTGGTCCAATACATTCAGATATAAGAAGTTGGCATCTGTTTTTTAGCTATGTGTATTTGCAAACCTAAACTAAACCACTTGTAATTCAGTTTAATTACTAAATATCCTTAATCAGATTTAAAATGTTGTATTTTTTTAAAGTTGTAGTTGTTCTCAATATTTCCTACATTCACATATATTATTTTCCTAAAACAAATGATGTGATATTAAAATGAGAGATTGTCTCAAAAAACACCCATAGTAAATTAGAAGTTTTGTTTTCTAAATTTAGTATACTTTATTTTAGTAATAAATTATGTATTTGTTGTAAACTTAGTACTTCTTGTAATATGGAAGTCAGGAGAAGAAATGTAAAACTGGGTGTGTTTAAAAATTATTAGTTTTGTGTTTCATTGTATTAGGCCTATTGATTATTACTTTTTTCTGCAAACTGTTAGTATCAATTTGTGCCTGTAATTTCGTGTATTATTGGGATTATGAAGTGGGAGAAACAGTGGCTGGCTGTAATGGGAGTTGAAAGGCCCTCATATAAAATCAAATAAATATGTTATTCTTTGACGAGTTTTTATTATATTATTTATCTTATTTGTCGGTGCTGTAAATCAGTTATTTAGTTTTAACAATAAACGTTATTCATATTGATAAACATTTTTTAATGGTACTCCTTAATTAGGTAAATAGTTAGCGAGTGATACTGGAATTCAAAAAAAAGTTGTACTGGAAATACCGGAATTTTAAATTCAGATGTCAGTAGACACCCTGTAATAATTCTTTAAAAATGATATAATTTGCAAGTAGACAGTGTTATTCAACTGTGTTTATGATACTTACAATCCCTATAAAATTAATTAGATTGCAAATGGGGGTACACACTTTATAAAACACTGTTACACGATTGGTGGGTACGTGTTATGGGTTTTACTGTTTGCCATAAACTGGTTGAAACTTGTATAGAAAAAACTGAAAGTGTTACCAACACTCCTTTTAAATTTATTGATAAATAGATACAAATTTTATGTGTAAGGAATTGTCGGCCTTAGATAGTAACAAGACCACAAGATCGCGCCACAATCATCCTACACTCATCTGTCATTCATATTTGGCTTAAAATACCTTCCTGGGTAGGTCTCCCATTTCAAGTAACGTAGTGTATAATGTATGTATAATGTGTCTTTGAAATAACTCAAGGTTGACAATGCATATTTTTACATTATTATAATAGCAGTAAACTATAGCATAATAAATAAATGGTTACATAATAAATAAATATATGGTAAAATAGTTTTGATAACAGCTAATAAATGTTAAAATAGAAATACTTCCGAGCCTTCATATAGTCAAAGCCAATCATTTTTGACACCGTACTTGCTGAGGATAATTAGTAACAGAATATTATTTACATATATTTCTTGGACATTCTTTACTAAATACTTTTTAGGTTTTAAACAATGTCCCCAGAAAAAATAATAAGAACCAAATTAAATTAAAATAAATTTATGAAATGTAATAATTTGTTATAAGAATACTATGATTACGCATTATAATAAAATTAATACTGTTTTTTAGATAGGCTTATATGTAAAAGAATATATTCTAAGATTTGTTAAAATAACATGGATTAAACAACACTTTAATAACAATAAAGTTCAGTTTTAAACTTGTATAGTTTGAGTTTATATGTTAATTACAGTGTATTAAAAAAATAACATAGTCTAAAGAGCTGGTATCAAAAGCTAAAATTATCCTAGAATTATCAGATATAAGCAAATAAGCCTAGAATTATCTCCAAATCAATTAAGGTTTTAAAATTGAATTAGAATATTACAGAATGGTAAATATCTCAGTTTCTTTCAGTATATATAGATCTGATCTTAACTAAACTATCCAACAGACAATGGAAATGCTAAATGAAATAATGAAATAATGAGTTTATTCCAACCAGATATTACAGTGATTATTACAAGTAGTTTGTTCACTTCCTTGGAATGTTAACTGACCACTTTTCCAGTACTGTGGTCAGTACAAAACTTAATAAAAATAACTAATTAAACAATTTAATTTTGAGTCCAGACTCTTTCTAACATAAAAACTGGTGCAGCTTCCGCAGTGTCTGCCAATAGATTTTACATTAGGCTTACTTATACTAACAAGAAAAAAAGAAAGAAAAACTAATTTTATTCATTACAATTTACTACCGACAAAGAAATGTTACATCTGTCAAAGTAAAAAGCCATTTCCTCAACTTGGAGCAAAATAAAACTACATTCTGAGAATTTTTTATTTCACGTGGCAACTTATTAAAATAATTAGGACCAAGATATGTAAAAGATTGTTTGAAATATGTAGTTGGACTCGATTATTTAATTTGATTGTACTCAAAAGTTACCTTTCATATTCGACTTCTATTACAAAACAAATTCAAATTGAATCAGTGCTAGATTTGTTTGTTACATTGAACTACTTACAACATGACTTAAATATAAATAAAATCACGAATGTGTTTATAGGTCTATTTTATTTGTTTGACGTCTGTGTACTGAAAGTGAAGTGTTGCCTTACCGGCTCTGCGACTGACTGCATGGCTTCCTGACAGCCTTCCAACAGTCAATTTGTTATTGTTGAATGCACCCATTTTACTGGTTGTAATTAAAATATGACTCGTAAATAGAGTGATTACTTGGAGGGTCTTGTTTGATTTTATCGTGAAATGATAAAGTTGATACGGTATGTACAGTTCGCGCATTATATCTCCGGCTGTGGCTTCGATGCTACTAACCGTATCATATGATATTTACAACATATGTTATTGGTAGGCCTAAACAAAGCGTTTGACAAACAGCGGGTCTGTAGAGCAATGTTTTCAGGAAAGTACCCCCTCTCCTCCCCGCGCCTTGCAACCTGCTGACTTTGCCATAGCCGGAGATATAATGCGCAGACTGAAAGTGTGCATTATTATATTAGTGTGTTGGATATTAGTGTCGTAGCCACTTGCAGTAATTGCAACACAACACAGCCCGGGCACTTTATGAAGTGTCCAGCGCGCCTGGGCACATAGTGTAATCGATTATTTCAATCAAAATTTCAGCATGTGCCCAACGAAACTGGACACTTCATGAAGTGCTCAAAGCTCATTGGACACACGCTGTAACTATCGAGGCATGTTGGGCAGTCGATTTAAAATCTTTGTTAGTGTCAATCCCAATGTTTGTGTTAAAGTAGCCGATGTTAATGCTTGCTATTAGACCTTTTAATATTTTTCAAATCTAAAATTTTTAATATTCGTTTTAGTTACAACCGTTTTTTGAAAATATAAATATCTACGTTATATTTTGATAATGATTTTTTTGTTTTATAAGTGAAGTTCTTACTAAAATAAACAGTTAACAATCCCGTTGGTATTTTTCACAATAAAATATTAAACATTTAATCTAGAATATGAATAAAACATAAATGCTTATGATTGGTTTAAAGTTTCAAAAAAATATGGTCTTCAAATAGTTGTAAAAGTAAACAACAGTGTAAAATTGTACGTAATGCACTATTAAAAATAATAATAATAATGATGATTAAAAATCGAACGTTTTCTTGCAATCCCTTATTTTTGAATAACGTTTAACATTCATTGGTTATCCTATCCCTCTAGACTAATTCTTCATATTAATTCACAAATATTTTACCAACCAATTAGATTTTTCAACTGTTGTTGTCAGCAGGAATATAGTAAAAGATTTTAAAGGATAATGCCAAAAAGATGTTAAGTAAACAGGACACTCCATTTACATTTTTTCTTATTCTGTAAACAACAAAAAATTACAGTGAAAAGGCTTGGTGTAATGATATTATATTAATTCATTCATACTGACATAAAAAGAAAATCTTTAACCTAAATTGACGTTAATGGTGATAATATTGTAAAAAGAACAAACGAAATAGTAAATTTTTATATAAATCAAATGCCTAACAAAAAGCTAACAATTAAATCGACCGTTGGAAACAAAAGTCACCGATGACGCTTTAGCGGCTGGAATGGTATACAACTTATTATTCCGTGATGAGGTCGGGGTTGAAATGAAATTACAATAACGCTGTACACAGTTTATGCCTCCACTAAGAGGACTAGAGCGCCCTTTGTATTGCAGTTCAGGGTGTCTAGTAGTCTTCAAAAACGTGCAAGTCTGGAATTAGTCTTGAATTCCAAACTGTCTGTGGAAATTTACCAAATATTTACTTTTATGATGATAGCTTGATCAAATTTATTTCATCGTACCCATACTTGGAAAACAGATTTATTTAGGATCAAGCCAACAAATTTGAAGTTTTTGTTGACGGTGAAATTGTGTGCTAGATTTTAAGCACCAGTTAACATAACTAACTGCTAAATTTAATCGCAGCAAAACTCAAAACATTCAATGGCAAACTCAAAGCAGAATTTACTTATGGGTATATGGTCCAAATAATTAGATATTACAAGGTAAACCTAACTCGACAATAACAATAAGGAAGAAACGAGGCAATACTTCAAGATCCAAGATCTCCTGTGTCCGCCTCGTTGACCAAGATATGGCATGAGACCCGTCATCTTGTAACTAGTAGTCGTCTTTCTCTCGAGCTAATGTTCTATATTCATGCTTGCATGACTATAGAACATTAGCTTCTTACCAAGTGTCAAAAATAAAGAGTTTCATGATGAGGACGGTGAATGATGGTTGTTCGTATTGAAGAATAATCTATTTTTGCAAACCATAAATATAGTTTGAAATTTGTAGTTTTTGATGAACTTTTAACTAAAATCGTCAAAATTTTTTTGTAATCCGAGAAAGTCTTGAAGAAGCTGCTAAGTCTGGAATCAGTCTTAAATTTTGTGAAAAAAACATATTAGTCCCCCTGTAGTTATGCTTTGCGTATTCGCATCGACAGTATCCATAGTTGTCGCAATGGAGGTGCGATTGCGTGCCTAGTAGACTAGGTGCCGGCCCACACGACATCAGTACCACTTTCTCTAGCCCTAGTGTCCGCCTCGTGCCTCGCAGCTTCGGCAGGCACTCGTTTATCCGGCGCGACCGGGACCACGGCCGTGCCTCGTTGCTTCGGCAGGCACTCGTTTATCCGGCGCGACCGGGACCACGGCCGTGCCTCGTGGCTTCGGCAGGCACTCGTTTATCCGGCGCGACCGGGACCACGGCCGTGCCTCGTGGCTTCGGCAGGCACTCGTTTATCCGGCGCGACCGGGACCACGGCCGTGCCTCGTTGCTTCGGCAGGCACTCGTTTATCCGGCGCGACCGGGACCACGGCCGTGCCTCGTTGCTTCGGCAGGCACTCGTTTATCCGGCGCGACCGGGACCACGGCCGTGCCTCGCGGCTTCGGCAGGCACTCGTTTATCCGGCGCGACCGGGACCACGGCCGTGCCTCGCGGCTTCGGCAGGCACTCGTTTATCCGGCGCGACCGGGACCACGGCCGTGCCTCGTTGCTTCGGCAGGCACTCGTTTATCCGGCGCGACCGGGACCACGGCCGTGCCTCGTTGCTTCGGCAGGCACTCGTTTATCCGGCGCGACCGGGACCACGGCCGTGCCTCGTTGCTTCTGCAGGCACTCGTTTATCCGGCGCGACCGGGACCACGGCCGTGCCTCGTTGCTTCGGCAGGCACTCGTTTATCCGGCGCGACCGGGACCACGGCCGTGCCTCGTTGCCTCGGCAGGCACTCGTTTATCCGGCGCGACCGGGACCACGGCCGTGCCTCGTTGCCTCGGCAGGCACTCGTTTATCCGGCGCGACCGGGACCACGGCCGTGCCTCGTTGCCTCGGCAGGCACTCGTTTATCCGGCGCGACCGGGACCACGGCCGTGCCTCGTTGCTTCGGCAGGCACTCGTTTATCCGGCGCGACCGGGACCACGGCCGTGCCTCGTTGCTTCGGCAGGCACTCGTTTATCCGGCGCGACCGGGACCACGGCCGTGCCTCGTTGCCTCGGCAGGCACTCGTTTATCCGGCGCGACCGGGACCACGGCCGTGCCTCGTTGCCTCGGCAGGCACTCGTTTATCCGGCGCGACCGGGACCACGGCCGTGCCTCGTTGCTTCGGCAGGCACTCGTTTATCCGGCGCGACCGGGACCACGGCCGTGCCTCGTTGCCTCGGCAGGCACTCGTTTATCCGGCGCGACCGGGACCACGGCCGTGCCTCGTTGCTTCGGCAGGCACTCGTTTATCCGGCGCGACCGGGACCACGGCCGTGCCTCGTTGCCTCGGCAGGCACTCGTTTATCCGGCGCGACCGGGACCACGGCCGTGCCTCGTTGCCTCGGCAGGCACTCGTTTATCCGGCGCGACCGGGACCACGGCCGTGCCTCGTTGCTTCTGCAGGCACTCGTTTATCCGGCGCGACCGGGACCACGGTCGTGCCCACTGATGCGATTATAGAGAATCGATTCCTTTCGATTCAATTATTTTAGCAAATTTCCTCTGTAGGGAAGAAGCTATTACCGTAGGTCTCATGGCAAGAGCTAAGCTCGGGGCCATTATAACTTTTCGGTTTTGGGCCCCCAGAAGCAAAAAACACTATTCGTTCGAATATATATATATATATATATATAGTGTGTGTCTGTTAGCTCGATAGCGGCCGCAGAAATGGTCCGATCTTTATCAAATTTGATACGGACATGTAAAGTGGTAATCAGTTGGACGAGTTCGTGAACCAGCCCGATCGGACCACCGGAAGGGGGGGGTAAAGGGGGGTAAACCCCCCAAAAATGGGGTTTTTTGAGTTTTTTACATAGAAAAATAAAAATTTATCGAATTTTTGTTGGCACCATTGAATTCAGCTATAAAAACAAACAATTTAGTATTTTGAATCAATGCTCTTAATGTACATTGGTTACCGAGATATTGAAAGTGGTAAACACAGTACGTTGTCCCCATGTTAACCTTATGGGAAATAAGTAAAATTCTATAACTCGGTTATTTCTCAACATATCTTGATAAAACTTGGTAAATACCTTCTTCTAGTTCAGATCTACTAAATATTGAATTAAAACCACCCAGTATTAATATACCTGTAGCAGCAAACCTGCATACTCTTTTCCTATGTTATTCTTATTGAGCTTACCAAAACATGTCAAATCTCGCTATGTTGGATTGAAATATGTTGTTATGCATTTGAAATTCGCCGAGTGTGCAGGTCTGCTGCAACGGGGGTATTAGGATGAAATAATCGATTAAATTTATAGATTCTTTTACTCGTTTCTCCTCGATTGCCGCGATCATTTGCTAGCTCAAAGTATCTGCAAGTGGAATTTAGGTAACAATTATGTTTAAAACTCGAACCATGTTTGAATCTAACCATACATAACTTGGGGCAAAAATCATCTTCGGATGACGGAAAACCGCTTTATTCTTTTAATCGGCTTCCAATTTTTTTTAACCAGTAAGTTGTCAGTTCCAATTTCTGTGTACTTGGTAATAGAATATGGTAATCAGTACATGCATGAATGGACTTAATTCATAGAAATAAATTGCAAGAAACGTGCGTCGATGCGTCTGGCAAATTAACTCGAACTCAATTCAATCCACCACCGAAAAATAAATAAAACATCTTATTAAAGTATCACCCGATTGAGTCGTCCAGATACCCACAGACAAGCCTTCCTTGTTTCCGATGTCGAGGTATAAAGTAGAACCAGTTTTTCGACGATCTCTTGTAGTGCTCCTTTAGAGTCGTGAAAACAAAGTTGATGAAAAACGAAGACTGACGTGCACAAAGGTCAAACGAAAAAATAATTTCGTTTTCCGCAGAATCATGTCGCGATCTGATGACATCTTTGACAGCCGAGTAATTCCTCTTTGGCGACTAAAAGGAGAATGGCAATGGCATGTCTATATCGCATCCATCGCTGGTTGTCAATGTGAGTCGGTATTGCTGCATCTACAGGGTGTCTACTGGTTCTGGAAATACTTGAACTATACTGAAATTTTAAATTTGGTACTGGAATTTTGTTGAAAACAAGTGATGAAATCCGTTAAAAATAGTTTTGTCCTATTCACTCGAATATGAAAGGTTTGACATCTGCTTTTTTAGCTATGTGTGTATGTAAACCTAAACTAAACGACTTGTAATTCAGTTTAATTACTTAACATCCTTAATAACATTTACAATTTTATATGTTGTAATTTGTTTTTGAGGTTGTTCTCAACATTTCCTACATTCATATATTCACATTTTTATATTTTTATTTTTACTAAACAAATAATGTGATATAAGAATCAGAGACTGTGTCAAATGAAATAGTAAATTAAGACTTTTACTTTCTAAATTTAGTATACTTTACTGTATTTTAGTAATATTACTTTTGTAAACTCTACTTCTTGTAATATATAAGTCAGGAAAAGAAATGTAAAGCCGAGTGTCTTTAAAAATTATCGGTTTTGTTTTTAATTGTATTATTGATTATTACTTTTTTCTGCAAACTTTAACTACAATTTGTACTTGTAATTTTGTATTGATTATTGGGGTAAAAAAGTGGGATGAACGTAGGGCTATAGCGGGAGTTGGGAGGTCCTCATATAAAAACTAACAAATAAGTTATTCTTTGACGAGTTTTTATTATATTATTTATCTTATTTGTCGGTGCTGTAAATCAGTTATTATATTTTAACAATAAACGTTATTCATATCAATAAAACATGTTTTAATATTACTCCTTAGTTAGGTAATTAGTTAGCGAGGTATACTGGAATTTTGAAAAAAGTTGTACTGGAAATACTGGAAATATACTGGAATTTTAAAATCATATGTCAGCAGACACCCCAATCTAAGAACAAGAACAAACATCAAGAATCAAAAGAGCGAGTGGTAGGAAAATATTGTTTCGGTACGTAAACCGCTCTTTGACCGGCCCGTTTGGAACGATGACAAGCTCTAAATCCGATTTTGCCGGATAAGAACATAAAAACAGTGCACTTTTAACCGGTTAAGGCTATATTAACACAATATACACCCGAAGGAATTAATTCCATACTTAACATAAAAAAACATGCTGTTAAACCGTGGAAGGAATTTTAGTGAATGACTGAAACAAGAGTGAGAAAGTATATAACTAATACGTAATTAAACATCTACGTTTTGCGGAGCGTAGTGTAATTGTAAAAAGACATTGAGAGAGACGCGGTTGATGCCGGACGGTAGATTCTAAATTATATTTAGGTAGATGGTTGAAAGAGGTTTTTACGCACTGAATTACAGTGACAGCGTTGCGGCGTCGGCTAAGCTTTAGAATCCGTCTCACCGTTAATGTTTTCTGATTTTGTATAATTTATCGAATATTTAAGCAAACATATGTTTTACTCTTGTTATTAATGTACAACTTAATGTAAATAAACAATGGAGGTGACTATATTTTTTTTAAAAAAACGTCGATTCCGGTAATTATTAATATCCTGCTAGAATCAGAGAAATTGACAACTCCTAGTATATTCGAGGAATGAAAATATTTGGTTTGCTAACTGGTTTGGTTTCATATTTGAAATTGCGATGAATCTAGGAGTGATACGTGCCAGTAGTGATGGATATATTTAGTAGTGTAACCAACGTGGATGTAAACGTCAAAAACACTGTGGAAAGGTTCATGGTTCGAACATTCCAAAATGTAATTGGAAGCTAACTTACATGTGCGTGGAGCAATAACAATACTCAATTGCAGGTGGCAGGGATACTTTTAGTAAAGCACGACGTTGACAACGACTGACAATGAGTCAAATGCAAGATGGCGAACGATGTGAAATTAGTTTTAAGTACGTCATGTTAGTTAAAAGTATAGTTGGGCTATGATATATGTTGATAACTAGGTTTCATTCACATTGTGTGACTGTTAGGTTTCATCACGTTAGTTAAAATTACAGTTGGGTTATGAACTACTGATTAGTGATGTCTCGATTACGATATCGAAACGTTGTCGTGATTACATAATCGCGATTGTAAATATCGAAAAACATCGATTTTTTACATCAATTTTAACGATGGAAATGGATTCTTAAGTTTCGCCGCGGCGCGAAACAGGTAGTAGTAGAGCCGAGACAGTAGCAACTGTCATCAGGTGAGTAGGGTTCAATTTCCTTGTAATGGACTGAAAAAAATCCGTGGTCCATTCGTTATAAAAAAAGTGCTGGAATTTTCATTGCAGAAAACGAGAAAATTCTTATTTGTCTCCCTTTACTAACAACTTTGCAAAATATTTATGATAGAATGGTAATTTGAGTAATAAAGATAATAAGATTAATCGCATGATTGTATCTTAACCTCTTTACACGATGTGGTGAGATTTGAACAATTCCAGACTAGAAATCACCATCTTTGTCCGTCGACATTAAATAAACAATGCACGCGGCGCACAAGTCAAATGTGATGCATTTCTGCGAGCCTGTAACTAATTAACGTGTCTAGTCCCGTGTGTTAATTTAGTGTTTACGGCCGAAGTTTCGTACAGTGAATTACCATTATGCGGAGCCAGTAGAAACTGTTAAAGGTTACATAGTGTCTACTGTCTACTGATACTGGGAATACTCGAGATACTGATACTGGAGTTTGTTTTCATACTGGAAGTATGTAACAAAACAACATTAAATTTTATACTTGAATTGTATTGAAATATAAGTCAGTAAAAACCATTAATAAATTCAGTAATAATTCATTAATAAATTATTTGGTCAATAATTAATCATTTATTACTTTTAAATAGGCCTAGAACCAGCGACCACATAGTACACATAGACGAAGCACTCAGGCGAGACGTGAAGCCATTAATTTGCTTCTATAGTCCCTATGCATGGAAAAAACAAACTACGTAAAAAATTACAAATATGGTATCAAATTAAAGGTCTGAATCTCAGAATTACTATAGTACCAAATATAAATGGTTTTCAGCTGTCCACACATCGTAAACACGGATAACCTAGAGAAGCTTGACCTGACTTTTTTTAGAGAAGCTGCCACCACGGAATGCACCTATAACGTTCCTATAGCGGTTTAAACCGCTTCTAAACCATTTATAATTGGTACCTCAGTAATTGTGATATTCAGACCTTTAATTTGATACCACATTTGTATTTATGTAGTCTGCTACAATTTGAAAACGGCAGTTAAGGATTGACTTTGTTTTATGTAGGACCGCACGGATGAACACTCTCACAAAAACTAAGTTATCAACCAATGTACAGTAGCTGTTTTTTCAAAAAAATATGATTATAAATATTTAACTCCTTAGCAACAATTTCCACCATTTTTTATTTGACCTGACCAAAAAATAAAAAATGTAGCAGCCGATCACTTTTTCATGTCAAATTTTAAACTTTTGCCTTTTCCATTTTCTAAAGTAGAAAAAAAATATATTTGAATTATAATTGAAACTATTACCGTTCAAAACTAAAGGACTCCACATATGCAAAATTTCAACCTTTAGCCTCAATACTAAATGGCATAAACAACGAGTTATTTGAAACGTGAGCACTTACAGATTGTGCGGTTCTAAACGCGCCGTTTTGTGTTTCTATACCTAGTCAAGATGGTGGCCTCTGCTTCATTTGCTGTAATGCTAGTAAGATTGCCATGCTCCGTTTTATTTGTACTATGTGGTCGCTGCCTAGAACCTAATTTATGAATATTTTTTGGTAAACTCTGCTATTATTGATAATTTGTGTTTACTTAGTAATAATAACTTTTCGCAAACTAATTTAAAGGTATAGAGAACTGTTAGGCGAGTTAGTTAGAACTGCCGAAAGACGTAACAAATTGTTAAAAATTATTAAAACTAAACGTAAATGCCATTTTTGGAAAGTATTTACCAGTAATATGCTCTTGAGTTGTAAAATAATTTTTTCATCTTCATAATAGTTAGCGTAAATGAGGTCTTACTCCCTTAGCGGAGCGCGGTATTTTTAGCGAAAGCGAGAAAGGCGCTATACACGTGAAATACATACTAAATTTTTCCTACAACTGCAGTTTTTTATTTCCCAAACGATAAATACAACAACAGTTACGTCCATTGTAGCCGAATGCGCCATTATGATTTTTAGGTTACAAACAATTCGAGCTCAGTCGGAAGCGGAAGGGAGCGCTGTAGCGCGCCGAGTAACAATGCAATCAGCTGGCGAGCGTTAAAGCAATCACGTGGCGAGCGTTAAAGACTTTAACGCTTGCTCCAAAGACTTTCAAAGACTTAATCGCTCGCTCCTCAGTAAACAGCTGTTTTACGATTGGTTTTCGTGCATAAACTGACATTTTACACGCGGTTGAAGGAAAAATAATAAATAAGTTACCTATTAAATTATTTAAATTAACAAGACACTTCCTTTTTACATTGATAGTTCACATACTATTGCGATACTGGAAATCCGTAAAAAAATTGCTGGAAGTACTGGAAATGTATCGGCATTTTATTATCAGACGTCATTAAAAAACGTCTGATGATAAAATTCCAGACGTTATTATAAGAAAGTCTGGGTTATTATTAACCTGGTTAACGGTTAACGTGTAACACTCCAACTGAACAGCGAATTGCAGTTCGCTTGACTGCCTTTCCCTTGTGTCGATGCTGCCGCGACCGCAATATCGGTGGTAGCGGGAGCGGCTGAACGCGGACCGCTCCCCCTTAGCAGCTAGAAACAGCGGCATACGGATTGCTCCCCCTTGCCGTGTTGGAATGTTTGTCAATATGTCGAATAGACGAGGCGTACATATTAATATTTCTATTCATTAACAGCTTTTCTTGTGTGCTCTCAGGATATGAACATTTTTTGGTTAAAACTTATCACGCGATCACCCGCAAAATTCACGATTTGTTTCAAAATTTAACATAAGCTTATGTGGGAAATTTTCATTTTTAGTGTGCGTATTGGCACGATAACTAATGTGTAAATGGTCGGATCCTAAAAAAATAAAATAGACATGGAAAATTATGTTCTCTCGGACGAGTTGTAAACCAGCTAGATCGACACATCCCAAATCGGGTTGAAAATGAATTTACCCCTCCGTCGGCCGGTAACCAGTTTTCATCGGCTGTGCCAAACTGGGGTAAGTTAGGCATCAGGATTTTCCTATGGGAGAAATTCATCGAGAATATAGCTATCCAGATTAGTATTTCTATTAATGTTTTAGAATAGAAGGAACACATATATACGACTGATTAAATGAATTAAAATTTAGACGGACCCGGTGTTCTGACTTTATGCCAAATAGTGTGGAAGAATGCTCAGTTCCGTGTCGGACTTTTTTCCGACATCCGAATTTTTGTCGGACCAACTAAAGTCGGATAGTGTGGAACTGGTCCATCTCGGGAGTTTTGGAACACCCTGAGGCAGCGGCCGTTGCGGATGTGCGTTCAGCGTCATGTGACACCCGCGCGACGATACATTAACTCGGCGTTATAGTTCCATTCACTTTCATTTCGGCCCTATAGTTTTAGCGAGCTTCCCCTATAGGGAAGAAGCTAATACCGTAGGTCTCATGGTAAGACCTAAGCCCAAGACCATGATAACTTTTCGTTTTGGGGCCCCCAGAAGCAAAAAAACACCATTCGTTTGAATTTTTATATATATATATATATATATATATATATATATATTTGTATCATCAAAAATAACTGTAAAATTCATTAATCTGTACTATATTTCGCTTTTCGCTTATTCATGTACAATATAAAGTTGTATAAATATAAAAAATTAAGTATAAAAAATCTTTAACACAAACTATAACATTTTAAAAATAGAATAATATAAAGTGTAAACAAAAAAGTTGATGTTTTTTGTTTACACTTATATATAAAAAAAGATATATATATATATATATATATATATATATATACATATATATATATATATATATATATATATGTGTGTGTGTCTGTAAGCACGATAGCGGCCGTAAAAATGGTCCGAGCTTTATGAAATTTGGTACAGATGTGTAAAGTGGTAATCAATTGGACGAGTTCGTATACCAGCCTGATCGGACCACCAGAAAGAGGGGTAAAGGGGGCTAAACCCCCCAAAAATAGGTTTTTTTGCGTTTTTCACACGAAAAAATTTAAGTGGTCCAATTTTGGATTTCACCATTTAATTTAGGTTGAAAAAACAAACAATTTAGTATTTTGAATTATAGCTCTATGCCCATTGGTTACCTAGATATGGAAAGTGGTAAACACAGTACATTGTCCCAATGTTAACCTTATGGGAAATAAGTAAAATTCTATATCTCGCTTATTTCTCAACATATCTTGATAAAACTTGGTAAATGGCTTCTTCTAGTTCAGATATACTAAATATTGAATTAAAACCACCTAATTTTAATATACCTGTAGTAGCAAACCTGCATACTCATTCCCTATGTTATTCTTATGGAGCTTACAAAATCATGTCAAATCTCGCTATGTTGGATCGAAATATGTTGTTTTGCTGAGTTTGCAGCGAAATATTTGAAATTCGCTGAGTATGCAGGTCTGCTGCATCGGAGGTATATTGTTTGATCCAATGGCAGATTTTGTAAAACGTTGATTAGTCGTTGATAAGAACGTCTCATTAACGCCATGTTACTCCATATCCTTTTCCTCTGTCTTGGCTAAGTAACATGTTTATTAATTTAAAGAGCTTATAAAATGAACAGCTGAGAGCTGCACACGTTAGGAACTCTATTGGTTTTGCATTCTGCATTGTTATATTGTTATGGTGTATTTGTGTATGGGTGAAACAGGATTTATCTACTAAATCATAACTTGAATGTTTAATTGGTCGTTTTTTTATTTTCATAGGAGTATTGAAGTGGCGTTTATGTTTAAATCCATTTTTTTAAAGTTTGTTATGCAACCGGTTCTAGCCATGTGTTTGTTTCGGTATATGATCGGGCGCTCCGTTACAAAATTAATTTGAAGCTTCCAGTATATTAGTTTTAGTGAATTTCCCATAGCGAATTTCCCCTATAGGGAAGAAGCTGTTACCGTAGTACTCATGTTAAAACCGAAGCCCGAGACCACGATAACTTCTCGTTTTGGGGCCTCCAGAAGCAAAAAACACCATTCGTTCGAATTTATATATATGTCTGTTAACACGATAGTGGCCGTAAATATCGTACGATTTTGATGAAATTTGGTACAGACGTGTAAAGTGGTAATCACTCGGACAAGTTTGTAAACCAGCGCAATCGGACCACCACCACCGGAAGGGGGGGGGGGGGGTAAAGGGTGATAAACCCCACAACAATGGGTTGTTAGTGTTTTTAAATGGAAAAAAATTACTAGCTCCATTGAAATCAGTTCGAAAAACAAATCATTTAGTTATTTTCAATCACTGCTTTCTACACATTGGTTACCGAGATATTGAAAGTGGTAAACACAGTACGTTGCCCCAATGTTAACCTTATGGGAAGTAATTAAAATTCTAAATCTCGCTTATTTCTTAACATATCTAAATAAAACTTGGTTTGTGGCAGTATCTAAATGAGATCTAATGTATATTAGTCTAAAATCCCCAATATTTTAATATTTTCGTGGCAACAAACCTGCATACTCATTTCCCACGTTATCGTTATAGGAAATAAAAAAAAATCTATATCCTCCTTAATTCTTAATATATCTTGATAAAACTTGGCACGTGGCTTCTTCTTGTTCAGATCTACGGACTATTGAATTAAAACGACCCATTTTTAACATTTTTGCAGCAAACCAGCATACTCATTCCCCATGTTGTTCCCATGGAGCTTATAAAAACCTGTCAAATCTCGCTATGTCGCATTGAAATATGTTTTTTTCCATTTGAAAAAGTTCGCTGAGCGTGTCAGGTCTGCTGCACCGGGGGTCCTGTTATTATTGCTAAAATGTCTTTCACACCCTTACTGAATCAGAAATTTAGTTATAGAATAAAAATGCCAAGATATTATAGCCCAGTTAATTTGATCAGCCAATGACCTATCAATAAAATCAAACTCGGATGTTATTTGCAAGTTATTTGTGGTTGCGAAACAAACAATAGATTTTTGTATGTAACGTATGGTTAAGAAATTAAAAGATGTTTTATTTCTAATTACAAAAACACGAAGTGTGTCTATGATTTTCCAATTGCAGTAACAACTCTGCTTTAGTTGGTTAGAAAATAATAAAATTACCGTTTCATTATTTTTGTAATTACAGTTTTGTTATTATTGTCAGATTTAATCTGAACGCTGAAGTGGTTCGCGTGTATGTGTAGAAAATCTTACTTCCTCCTCAGTGACATCACATCCTGACGGGCTCTCCAGATTTGTAGAACTTAATTTGTAGAACTTAGAACTTTTTTGTAGATTTTTAGAACTTAGATTAGTAGATTTTATTTTGTTATTTCGAGAAACTAGGATCTCCAAAATACAAAAGCACGTGTTAAAGCCGGGTTCCGGACACTGTTGTGTTCGATAGTTTAACTAATTCCAATCATTACCCCCGGCTTCAAAGCTAAATTTAAATTTATGAATCCAAATTATAGATGGGACGGTGCTTTATATGCAAATACACACCGGGGAACGTCCCGGCATTCCTCGCGCGGACTTCGCCAAAATCGGTCCACATTTTTGGAAAATAGTTCCTCTTTTGCGTTCTCTCCTAAAGTCACTGTTCTTGCTTTGTAGCCGGTAATACAGTGTGTCATGAAAATCTTGTAAGTCTTAGAATTACTCTTGGGTTTAATAATGGTCATAAAAAGTCTGGATTTCCAAACCGAGACTGAAAATTTACTAAAAATTTAGTTTTATGTCGATACCTTAGTCAAATTTATTTAGTTTCGTCGCTACTCATTAAAACAAATTTATTTAGTCTAGTAAAAACAAGTTTTTCTTGGAAGTAAAAATGTATGCAAGTTTTCATATGATAAGTCCCAGCAAAGACAACTAAGAGCCATTGATCTGTACGGAGTTTCTTACTCCATGCCAATCAGTGCTACAAGCTTCTTTGTAGATTTAATGTCAAAACTCAAGGCTGATTTTATGTATCAGTTCATGATCAAGATATAATAAATCATGTTGGGCAAACAGTTTGACAGTAACAATTTCAATTGTAGTTTAATCTAGATTAGGATACATAATCATAACGGTTTTATTGCGGTTTTCACCGATGGAGTTAGGAGCGAAAATGATTTTTCCGTTTAGCGAAAGTAACCTAGTACAAAGTATGAAAATCACATGAGCAGCAAAGTAGATAATCACCATCAGCTAAAATGGTAAAGACCACCATTTCGAGTAAATTAAAAATTGAACTTTTGAATGTAATTTTCTCTTAATTTTTAACCGTAATTTTCACATTGTAGAGTGTATTTTTAAAAATTAACGGTTAATGTCCAAATTTTAAGATTTATAGCTGAGTTTACTATAATGATTTAATTATGTTTTGAACTTGTTACAGCTGTCAAAGAAATGAAATTTATTTTGAGATTAGGCCTGCTATGTACTAAAGGTTACCATCCTGTAAAATCAATCAGCGATTTATTACATATGTTTTAAAGAACACAGCTTTTGACAGGTAAAAAGTTCTGAACATAAAAATCATAATAGCAAACTCACCTATAAAACTCCGCTGGAATAAGCAGAGTGGTCCATAGCCCTTATGTCCAGCAAACTGACTCGTGGTGTCTGCGAACGCTAGTGACCTCGCTAGTTTACGTATGCGCAAAAAAATTCCCTTAAAAGGTGATTTACTCATTTTGCATTGGCCATAATTACTCTCTGAAGTTAAAAAATCACTCTACAAAAAAGGGATGAGACGTTAAATACCTTTTACTTGAAGTTAAAATCACTATCACACATCGATTTACACCGATATTAACCACTGGTTGCTAAAATCACTATTTGAAACAGTAAATTAAACCTTGTCTAACTGCAAAACACACTACATAGTCATTAAACGAATGGATGCCACGATATTGTAGTGTAATTCTTACCACGCATTTGTGATTTAATTCAATATCTCTTTGCGAATAACTTTGATAAACAGCATTTAGTGCTTTAAAAGGCGCTTATCCCAAACACATCATTCGTTTTGCGTTTTTCGCATTTTTGATTCGCAATTAATACTAACAATACCGTAAATATTATTTTTTATCCAATATTATTAACATTTAAAATGTGATTTTCCCTGTAAATTAATTTACTTTCCAAAAGGTGATTTCTACTGGACATATTTTTCTCAGTGCAGGATTGTAGTTTAAAGAGGTAAGCGACACAAGTAGCAATAATTGTCGCCTTTATCGGCTTTCCATAACTTTCTTTCAAGTTTGCCCCTCAAAAAACTAAAGTCGTCGATTTTTGCAGGTTAATTTGTTGTAAAAATCAATTGAGTCGTCCAAGTCACTTTTCCTTTAAAAAATCTTCCTTTAAAATGCATATACATCTACAAAGTTCTTAAATTATTTTACTTGAAAATTCAAAATATTTACCAAATTAAAATTAAGTACATGGTGTTTTTTTTTTTAACGCAACCCATTTTTAAGACTGAATAATGCACATATAAAGATTAAATGAGTCTTGATTTGTTAATTTTTTACATTTTATACAAACTATTATTTAAGTTTGATCACATATTATGCTTACATTATGTGTTCAAACAATCCGCCATTGACATTTACACAAAGTTATGCTCTCTCCATCAAATTTTTGAACACGTTTTGCAAAGTACCTCTTTGAATTTATTGTATTATATTTGTTTTGAGGTACTGAATATCCAGTGAATTGTTTTCGTATGGCTTACTTTTTATGTATCCCCAAATAAAATAATATAGTGGGGTCGAAAATGGGCGGGAAAAATTCTTCAGTGATAAAAAAATTTTGATTTTTTGTTGAAAAACACAACTTGTACAAGGAAAGACAGAAATGCTGAACAATATTCAATTCCTAACCCAGCTAATTTTTACAAAAATCTAACTTAATTGCTCCAAAACCTTTTAATATATTACCAGAAAATATAAAGAAAGCTGTTAATATTAAAATTTATTTAATAAGTGTTAGATTTTGGTTACTACAGTTGGTAGACAATGATCTCTTAAAAAATACACAAGTAGTCTCTTTTATATTGCATTTTTAAGTTTTACGTATTAAGAGCACACTTAAGAGGGCTGTGCCACACGGGGACTATGCATTGTATGCAATGAGCTGAGACGGCACCTTGGGAGACCAACTCCGGAGGTTAACCTCTGAAGAGGTGCCAGAGCCGCCTTGTGGCATAATTGCGGTGTGCGGTTTGAAAATGAAGCTTTAGGCACTGAAATTGTATAAATAAGTTAATATTAATAACGTACATAAACTTTGTTAGTTTGCTTTATATGAAATATAAATTGTGTAAAATGTACATAGGGTAATGTGTTATTATTTTTTGCTTTTTATTATATAAATAACTGTTAATGTAGGGGACCAAAATTATTTTCATTAATTATGTGAGTCATAGTTCTGTTCTCTGTTTTTATTTTTAATATTAAGTGGAGGAACCTCAAAATAGGCATAGCCTAAAGAGGCCCTATTTTAGTTTCTCAAGAATGTGTAGTTTTTATTTTTATTTTTATTTCAGACTGGCAAGTGTAAAGGACAAAGTATTTTTATAGACAATTAAAAAGCTGTGTTTAATTTTAAGGACCTTTGCAGAAAAAAATTGTATTAAATAGTTTATAATATTTTTGAAAAAAATAAAAATGTATTCTATTCTATGTCTCATTTCAAAGAGTAAGACGTGGCAAGGGCAAGGTGCAAGCGACTTCGGGTGGTCTCGTTTCTCGCTAGTCCGTCTTCTGTGTATTTCTCACCTGATGGAACCCTGGCAGCGCTGAAAGGTCCGGTCAGACAATGAAACGGTTATCGAACAGTAATGAATGGGTCGTTGTCTAACATCGACCACCGACGCGGGAGATCTTGCTTTTTAGAACAATGTCAACTTGTTTCAAACTAAAATCGCCGATTTATGCGTTATACGTCAGAAGTGAGCTAGACCTAGCGACCTAGCGAAGTGCATAATTTCCAGTGCATGCGATTCCAGGTGGTCTCGCGGGTCCGTCTTCTGCGAATTCTTACCTGCTGGAACCGATCGGGCAGTGCCGAAGTATCCAGACAATGAACGGTTATCGAACAGTAATGAATAGGTCGTTGTTTAACTTCGGCCACCGGCGAGGAAGATTCAGATATTTTAAAATAACGTCAACTTGTTAAAAGTCCTCATAATGTCGAATCACCTCATATGCACTCGCGGGCGTATCCCAACTGCGCGCGGTGGTCAGAAATCTGTCAAAACCGACTGTCCAACTGCGCGCGGTGGTCAATTATGGCTCTCACAGCCCTGACGGCTGAGAGTTTGTATTTGATGTTTGAAATTGTTATAAATGTACATCATTTAAAACTGTTCAAAACAACAGTAACTAATAAAATAAAGTTAACCAGTACAAAAGAGAATAGTTATTTTTCATTTTATCTTGAATAATATTCCATTGACGTGTTGCCAAAAAATAATACCGTGTATCTATGTTTCGGCGTGTCTTCAATGAAAATCATCTTTAGTAAAATTTATATATAGATAAAACGGTTAAGGAAAATATAAATTAATTTGACAAAACCCTAAAAGGTATACCCAAAACAGGAGATGAAGCTTAAATACCACTATGTAAGAAGTCAAAAACGTCCATGAGAAAGAGTGACTATGATTTTATATGCTCCAAAGGCTACAATATATAATCATTCATATTAGTACTGGGTTTGTGAGCTTGCTTATAGAATTTAGTAGCGGGTTCAAAAATATTAGTTTTGTAAACCAACCACACACTGCTATAACAAATTTGCTGTAATCTCTGTTTCATAAAAGAGTTAGCTACACATCTCAAATTGGCAAAGATAGGTTAAAATATATGTTTTTATGAATTGCAATACCAAATTAAAAGCATTATAGGAATATTAATAAAACTTCAGACTTTAACATTGACTTCTTATTTAATGAGAACGTACAAGATGCTCATAATTCCAGGTAAAGTGAGCCAACATTGGCAATTTTTAACAAAAAAATAACGGTTATAAAATCATATCAATATATATTTACATCAAATTAACCATCGTGAACCTAAACTTCTATTTACAAAATAAAAATCTAAAAAATCTAATATCGCGCAGTTGGACTATACCTAAAAGTGACCACAGCGCGCAGTTGGACTGGACCCTTCGGGGGCCATAAAACTATTCCTCGTCCAAAATCTGACTACCGCGCGCAGTTGGGCTATCCCCGCACTCGCACCGGATCTGCTTCACCGTAAAACATCTAAAAGCGGTCATAAGGTGCAGCTGTTCCCGCGGGGGCCCACATTGTAGTTTAATGAATAATAATGCGAAATTCACAAAAGCCAAAAATGTTTACCCTGACATAATGAGTGTGAAAATCTATGTTGCCGTTCTTAATGGAAAAGGTGGAGTGGGGGGGAGGGTTGAAAACTGACACTCTTCTTAAAAGCGACTTGTAACTCATCAGATTTGATGTAAACATTATTCTTTCTTGTAAGTTTGGGCGCACCGAAATTGCGCCGCAAAATCCAGGTAGACACCGAAATTGCGCCGTGACTCTAAATCTTGTCCCAGGGGTAGACCGATATTGCGCCGCAGCCCTTCCTGGAATCACATGAGGGAGGCAACTGACTCCTCGCCTCGCCTTCGAAGTCGGAACACAGAAATTACTTCAAAACCCTTCATTATCGCCTCTTGGAGGGAAGTTGCGAGTGAGCAACAGAGACAGGCAAAATCTGAAAATTCATACAGATGGCTTACTTTAATGGCTGATATGGAGGTGTTCTACAAGAATTCAAGATTGGTTCTTCGGACAAAAATACTTCTACTGGTATTTTCTTTACACCTGCCAAGTGGTCATAAGCTGTATCAAAAAGTGCATTGTTTTTACGTTAACCCAGACGTACTAATTACACTTGATTTCACTTGATTAACCACCGTACCGTTTGATTCTACTTCCGGTAGCTAATTAATTTATCAACTATACCGTTCGATTTATTTTATATGTTGCTGGAATATAGCAATTCATCACATTTTTTCTGAAGGGCTATTTCTGTATTGATATAATTTATTTATATATTTTTTTAATGAAGATCTCGAACAATAAACAACTAATTCTAAATAACTATAATGGTTCACTTGCTCGTCAATGGAGCTACCTATCGATTTTATGCAAAATTGATGAATCATTTGTGGAGTACAAATGTTTTGTGGTTCGTCAACTGGTCAGGCGGGGGGGGGGGGCGAGGTAACATTCCTGAGTCATTGCATGGTGTTGCAGTCTTCAGGTACCTGCCACCCTCACGGCGCAATATCGGTTAGGGATTAGTGAACCTTTTTCGTCAGTTTGGTATGCGGCGCAATTTCGGTGCGCCGGTAAGTTTGACATTGGGACGGCGCCGGGTCTCCCCAGGATGGAGCCTATTGAGCAAGGACGAGATGGATTGCAATCTTATCCTAGGTAAATTAAATTAACGCGTGTGCACCGAGTTTCGTGGCGATTACTTTTCGGACCAGTAAAAAATCTAGTTCCAATTTTAGACAAGAATACCCTACTTAGTCGCTGTATGTGGTGCGGGAAATTGAAAAGGGACCTCAGGTCGCTGGAGTAAATTTTACAGTACCGTACAAGCATTTTAGTCGGATCGGGTCAAAAGTTTCGATTTTTTGGTTTTGATTGGACACGATTCCTTCATCTTTCCTGTACAAATGCATCCGGTTATATTAACCGTCGGTTGTATACAAGAAACCAAGAAATATTAAAAAATAATCGATTTAGTAGCTATCATGCATGGAAAGGGACCTCAAGTCGCTTAAATGGGAAATAACATGCCTGGCGACTTCATGTTCCATTTCCCATGGCAGGGCCGTACTGACAGAGTCGTCAATGGATTAACAAAACTAATCTCTCCTGAGGTCTATCGGCAGATGAGTGAACTATTCCAAGTTTTTCGTTGTAGAAAAGAAGTCCGAAAGACACCGTCTCGGTAGTGTTATTTCTCTTTAATTCCTTGGTATTCTGCCTTCCAACTTGAGGTCCCTTTTTCAACTTCTAACTTTCTCATTTTTTAAACAATTAAATTATAATCGTTTTAGTTTGTATTTAAAGATCTAGATTTCAGCTTTATTTTGATACTGAATCCACTTCTTAAATATCAATAATAAATATTCTGTGAACGTATTTTGTGAAGTTTTCGGCCTTGATTTCTTACTACCTGTTTTACTTAGTTAAAATTCTAATGCCAATAAGTCAAAGACAAAAAATTATTGCACTATAAATTAATTGTCAAATTGTACGCAATTTAAAGCTAAATTTCAGGGTCTTAATAAATCAAAACCGGTCAATTCCGACTTGAAGCTCCTTCAGGACTTCGGGATATGGTTACTTACATCAAAACTAAAAAAAATTCCTTTAAACATGGGTCCTAATTTGCTTGATTATCCGTCTGTCGGTATGTATTTGTTTCAACACGATTTTGCATAGTTTTGGAACAACTAGAGATATCAACTTCAAACTTGGTTCGTGTATGTTGACTAACGACCTATTTTGGTGCGGAGCATCAAATTTATACTTTGTACTATTTAAAAATGGCAGCCATTTTTGTATTTTCAACATAATATCTTAAAAATTATAAATTTTACGAAAATTGTACAAAAGACTAAAAAGTTTCGCAATGTTATTTCCTAAAAAGAATGTTCAAAGATTATTAAGATCGAACCACAATTAACGGAGTTGTTCCAATTTTCTAACAGAATTTGCTATAACTGTCATAAACAAGCATGTATTCTGTTTGGAGAAATTAGAATAATGTAACTTTTTTAATTTTAGTTTGATCTTAATAATCTTTGTTGTTTTTTAGGTTGGAAAATTTCGCAACCTTTGTGTATTTTGTACAATTTTTCGTAACTTTTACGGTTTTTAAGAGGTTAATTTTTAAAATAAAAAAATTTATGCCATTTTTAAATAGTACAAAGCTGAAACTTGATTGTCCGCACCAAAATAGGTGCTATTAGTTAACATATACGCACCAAGTTTGAAGTTGATTTATCAGTAGTTCAAAAGCTATGCAAAATAATGTTAAAAACACATACATACCGACAGACGGATAACCGAGCATTGTAGGACCCATGTTTACAGGAACTTTTTTCGTAGCTTTGTTGTATGTAAGCTTATCCCGAAGTCCCGAAGGGTTTTTAGTCAACAACCTGTATATTTATGAAAATGAACGAATTGTGTTTTTGATATCTGGGGACCTCAAGACGAAAAGTTATGAAGGTCTCGGGCTTAGGTCTTATACAGACCTACGGTAACAGCTTCTTCCTTGTAGGGGAAAATCGCTAAAACCTGGGCAAATTTTGTTAAAAATCATTAATAGGCTTTTAAGAAAATAGTTGTGTTAAAGGCTTCTGCGAAGTGTGTGAGGCTAAGGAAAAGCCGAGGGAAGTTTTTGAGAACAGTCATATTAAACATCGTTTCAATAAAGGCGAACGTCGGACGACCGGACCGTCCGGACCTCGCACAAGCGTCCGGCAGTGGCGCAATGCAACCGCCGCGACCGATTTGTTACCATTTATATTGTAATGGGACTCATTGACATGATAATCGGACCCGTTCCTTCGTAAGGGTCAAGTGAAAAATGCACCACTATCGCAGCGTGTGTCGCAAGCCGCTGCAACCAAGCTCTGCAACCATGGCTCTGCTCTCCCCGGCTCTGGCTGCAACCGCCGCAACCAGGGCTCAGCGCTCTTCCGGCTGGTTCCTACCCGGTGTTTACACTCGGCGGGAAATAAGATCCCACTTAAAAGACAAGAATTTCATTTTATTCATCCTTTCATCATGATTTTTCCGAAAATATCCCTCACTTTCCCTTTTTACTTAGACATTTGGGTTAGTGTTGTAGGCAGTGTTTCTCAAACGGTGGTACGCGAAGACCTTTCAGGTGGTACGCAAGAGATTGAAGAAGTAGTACAAAATAAAATACTAGGTTTACGAACGAACGCTGTGACGTCGAATATTGAAGTCGTACTTAACGCCTTAAATTTTTCAGTATCTGTTGTGGTAATAATATAATATGTTAATTTCGTTCCATATTTCAGGGAATAATATTGTTACTCTTTCATTTTAAGAGTAATTCTTTTTACAAAAAATGTTGGAACTAAAAAATGTTCTTTCTATTTTTGAAAATACTACCAGTTTTACAGCGTTAATTTGGTGGTATTACTATAGTTGATTGTTCTACGATTTACTAACCGAACGTATTTTCTATTTTGAACGCACAGTCTAGTTACGTCGATCTGTATACATTTTTGTAATATGCTTAAATATAAGATCATTGATGAAAATACAGTATACTTTGAATAACTTTGAATTGTTTATTTATGTTAATGTCTCAATATAAAATATGAGATATATGTAAAGTTCCAAATAACGGGGATGAGATTATTCCACCCCCCCCCCCCCGTGTACTTAGACATTTTTTCATATATATAAACGAAACTCATATTCAAATTCATACTGTTTTTCGCCAAATCAGCAGAGTTGAGCTGAACGTATAATTTGTCAAATGTCCTTATGATCAAAATTCGACCTAAAAAATGCACATTGAAAAGTAAAATAAAATAAATTTAGCTGGTCAAAATAAAACCACCAAAGGGTAACTCATCAGCATTGTTTGAGAAGATCCATCCGTGGTTGGAGAAGAGGGTCTTTGCGATTGTACGCCAAAATATTGAAAATGTGGTAGGTGGTACGTGAGCACCAAAAGGTTGGGAAACACTAAGTAGAGTGATCGTTCGACATTTATTTTAAGTAATGCAATATAATTTTGCCGATTAAAGATAATGCGCCTTGCTCATAAAGTTCGGCGAGAATTTAACCGCACGTGGCTTTTCGAGAGCGACTTAGAACGGGTCATGCCGTAGCATAGCTTTCTCAAATAATAGTGGGAGTTCACTATCGTCGAACATGGGCGAAACGGGCGCACCGAAATTGCGCCGCAAATTCCAGGTAGACACCGAAATTGCGCCGTGACTCTAAATCTTGTCCCAGGGGTAGACCGATATTGCGCCGCAGCCCTTCCTAGAATCACATGAGGGAGGCAAGCACTGACTCCTCGCCTCGCCTTCGAAGTCGGAACACAGGAACTCCTTCATAACCCTTCATTATCGCCCCATGGAGGGAAGTTGCGAGTGAGCAACAGAGACAGGCAAAATCTGAAAATTCATACAGATGGCTTACTTTAATGGCTAATATGGAGGTGTTCTACTGGAATTCAAGATTGGTTCTTCGGTTAAAAATACTTCTACTGGTATCTTCTTTACACCTGCCAAGTGGTTATATAAGCTGTATCAAAAAGTGCAAGGTTTTTACGTTAACCCAACGTACTAACACTTGATTTCACTTGATTAACCACCGTACCGTTTGATTTCTATTTCTGGTAATTAATTCATTTAACAACTATACAGTTCGATTTATTTGATATGGTGCTGGAATATAGCAACTCATAACATTTTTTTCTGAAGGGCTATTTCTGTATTGATACCATTGATTTATATTTTTTAAATGAAGATCGCAAACAAACAACTAATTCTAAATAACTACAATGGTTTACTTGCTCGTGAATGGAGCTACCTATCGCTTAGGTGTCTAATACAAAACTGAAAAATCATTTGTAAAGGAAAAAATATTTTGTGGTTCGTCAACTGGTCAGGCGGGGGGGGGGGGGGCGAGGGTAACATTCCTGAGTCATTGCGTGGTGTTGCTGTCTACAGGTACCTGCCACCCTCGCGGCGCAATATCGGTTAGGGATTAGTGAACCTTTTTCGACAGTTTGGTATGCGGCGCAATTTCGGTGCGCCGGGCGAAACCAGGCCAATACGAATGTGTACTGGTGCGTTCAGCATGACTCGTTCCTACGTCGGTCGTTCTCACAAGGCCTCATGCGGCAAATAGTTGGCCAAATAATTGGGCAAATCGGATTAGCCCTGGTTCGACGATAGTGAACTCCCACCACAATAATGATACTACATGTTGCTATGTCACGCTGAACACATAATTTACTATCGAACTCGAGCGGCGAGAGTGAACTCGAACCTTTATAAGATCAAGCAGCCGATGGAGCTCACATAAATCTTCCCGTTCTGTTCCATCAATATACAATGCAATTATGTCATAATTTTTAAACCATAACAAGTTTTAATAATTGGTTCACTTGAGCCACGTCAATTTTACCTACCAAACGTTAACGTTTTCTTCAATTTCTTAGTCTAGTTTTATGTGTTTTTATTTTTATTTAACTTAAGGGAAACTTAAGTTTTTGAATTTGAATATATATTTTCGTAAAGGAAAATTTAGAATGTTTGTTGCTTAGTAATGTTAATAAAATATGTTGTTTTGAAGGATGATCTTTTGAAAAATGAAAAGTGTCCACAAATTTGAATAGATTACACATCCCACACCTAAATTTGATATTGATTTATAATGTCCCGAATTTGAAGTTAATATTTAAAATTTATTTTGAAATTTGGATCGATATTCGTCCTAAAGTCCCCATACTGTTGTGTTAATACACTTAAATTTTACTAAATAAAAAACTGAATACTTTAACTGTAAAAATGTGCTTTACTGATCCTTGGTTACACAGTAAAACCACACTAACTCGACTCTCGATAACTCGACAGTCTGTATAACTCGACACTTGAACAGCTGACGAAGAATCTTCAATTAAGCATTTTTATCAGAACATTCAATTTTGATTGTTGAGTATTTGACATTTCTTCAAAGATTGTTCACTCATTATGTAAAAATACTTATGTAAGTGATAAATTTATATGTGAAGCTAATATTTGTTTTGTGTTCATATATTAAAACCCATTGAAATTCCAATGTTCTGGATAACTCGACAACCTCTGGGTCCACAAATAGTCGAGTTAGTGAGGTCTTACTGATTATCAAACGTGTTTGTCTTCATAAAAGAATCGAATCTCCCAAAGATCTCCAGTGAGTTTGCAAATATCCACATGACAAAATGTTTAGAAAATCAGTTGGTAATCTGAAACTCTTTCTTTAGTACTTTTGCGGCTCAGGTCGCTCATAAAGTGGGCTTGTATTCACATCAAAACTTGCCCCTGTAAGTTATTTTATGTTCTTTATATATTCCGTCTAAAAGAATATTATAATTGGTGTGTTTGTTTTTCAGGTGGGTGTTTTGGCAGTTATATACTATGTGGCGTAAGTAAAAATTGTGTTTGGTTTATTTTGTTATTTATGAACTGTCTCATGGATGGAAAATCGACTTGAACAAAGTAGGCTACTAACCTTAGGTTGTCGATCCAAAAACTGTTGGATTATTAGTTATACTGAGGGTGGCAAACACAGTACTTTGTCCCAATGTTAACCTTATGGGAAATAAGTAAAATTCTATCTCACTTATTTCCCAACATATTTTAATAAAACTTTGTTTGTGGCTTCATATAGATGAGACCTAATGTATTTTAGTCTAAAATCCCCCAAATTTCCATTTTTGTGGCAAACCTGCATACTCATTCCCCCAACCCGACATTTATTTTAAGTATTGCAATATAAATTTGCCGATTAAAGAGAATGCGCCTTGCCCATAAAGTTCGGCGAGAATTTAACAGCACGTGGCCTTTCGAGAGCGACTAAGAACGGGTCATGCCGTAGCACAGCTTTCTCAAATATTAGTGGGAGTTCACTATCGTCGAACATGGGCGAAACTAGGCCAATACGAATGTGTACTGGTGCGTTCAGCATGACTCGTTCCTACGTCGGTCGTTCCAATCCTTATGGGAAATAAAAATATTCTATATCTTTGTTATTCCCAAACATATCTTGGTGAAACTTGCTGTATGGCTTCTTCTAGTTAAGATCTACTAAATATTGAATTAAAACCACCCAGTTTTAGCATATCTGTTGCAGCAAACCTGCATACTCGTTCCTCATGTTATTATTATGGAAATTACAAAAACATGTCATTATCTCTCTAGGTTTAATGAAGTTTTTTCATGCATTTGAAATTAACTGAGTATGCAGGTCTGCAGCAACGGGGACTTTCTTGTCTTAGCAATAAGGGAAAACAGTCAGTGAAGGTTGTTGAGTTAAACGGTGTTACCCAGACTCTTCTGATGTGTCTTTTCCCTATCCATATTTCCGAGGAGGTTCTGAGCAATGCCTGGAATATGCTGAAGATACAGTAAATAAATAGAGCCATTATTGAAAGTTGAAGTCAAAAGAAAAGCAGTTCAATGCGAACCTTATACGTAAAAACATTTTAGTTCCACTCCTTACGGGGCACAAAGGAAATAACAAGCTCTTTATTTTAAACATAACAATGAGACTTCCAGTGTGGTCCCGACATTCTTGGAATGTGGATACAAAGTGAATAAAGAGTCCCATGTTTTCCCTGTATTTACAATCACAGGCGTCCCATGCTCGATTTCCCCCATACGGTTATTCCTCCAAAGTAATATACTGGGGCCAGAATGTCGCTTCCTGTAACAATACAATAGCATAACAAATTTTTTACTTTTAGCGAAATTCCCCTATAGGGAAGAAGCTATTACCGTAGGTCTCATGGTAAGACCTAAGCCCCAGACCATGATAACTTTTCGTTTTGCAACCCCCAGAAGCAAAAAACACCATTCGTTCGAATTTATATGTGTGTGTGTGTGTGTGTGTGTGTGTGTGTGTGTGTGTGTGTGTGTGTGTGTGTGTGTGTGTGCGCGTGCGCGTGCGCGTGCGCGTGCGTGTGCGTGTGCGTGTGCGTGTGCGTAAATGGTCCGATCTTGATGAAATTTGGTACAGACATGTAAAGTGGTTGGACGAGTTTGTGAACCAGCCCGATCGGACCACCGGAAGGGGGGGGTAAAGGGGGATGCACCCCCACAAAAATGGGTTTTTTGAGTTTTTTACATAGAAAAATAAAATTTATCAAATTTTTGTTGGCACCATTGAATTCAGCTCAAAAAAACAAACAATTTAGTATTTTGAATCACTGCTCTATGTCCATTGGTTACCGAGATATTGAAAGTGGTAAACAAGTACGTTGTCCCAATATTAACCTAATGGGAAATAAGTAAAATTCTATATTTCGCTTATTTCTCAACATATCTTGATAAAACTTGGTAAATAGCTTCTTCTAGTTCAGATCTACTAAATATTGAATTAAAACCAACCAGTTTAAACATACCTGTAGCAGCAAACCTGCATACTCATTCCCCATATTAATCTTATGGAGCTTACAAATTCATGTCAAATCTCGCTATGTTAGATAAAAATATATTGTTTTGCATTTGAAATTCGCTGAGTATGCAGGTCTGCTGCAACGGGGGTATTATTTTTTTTTACATTTTGTCAATTAAAATTAAACCAATTTAAGTATACGGTGAAATGCTATTATATATTTACACCTTACTGAAGTGCACAGTAAATTTACCGTGCTCTAGGAAACGAAATTAACGGAAGTAAGCAATCAATACAATCGGCTGATTGCAGCAAACCGACGTTTAATGCATGGGTATTGGGACATGAGTATTGGTTACTTCAGAGGAATGTAGTGGCAGCACTGGTAGCAGTGGCAAATTTTTGTTTGTTTACTATAGGTTAGATTTTGAGAATTGAGAAACGTAATGGTTTATGCAAGGAATACCTTATGAATTAATGAAAGTTTTTTTTTTCTAAGTAGTAAGATGTAAAGTATCTTACGTCACACGCTCGGTAAGTTTTACCGTACTCGCATAAACTATCATGCTCATCCAGTGAAACCGTAATATACTATTACGCACGCTTTTGATACGCCTAAGGCATGAAGATGCAGGTGAAAAGCGGGCACTTCGGTCATAAACTACTACGGGCGGGCGTGGAGATGTAAGGAAACACAGTTTAGTAGCTAGAATTCACTACAGACGATGAAACGCTAGCGTGCGCTAACACAGTACGGATCAAAACGAGGCTAATTTTACAGCCATCAGTGAAGACGACTGTCAGAGAACGAAATGAAAAACTTCAATGGGAATGACAAACATGCCATCGGGGGGGGAGGGGGCAAAATTAAATATTGGGTTTGACCCACCCTCCCGAACCCCCCTGCCCCTTTGAACTATTCTAATTTCAATTATTGTGTGATTAAGATTTTGTGACAATTTGATTTGCTTGTAAAACTATCGTTACATGTAAGGGTTGTCATCATTTAACAACCTCACAAATCACAAATCATGATTGTTGTGTGATTAATTAACCGATAGCAGAATAAACGGAAATAATAAGTTCTATTTAAAATTAAAAAAAATAAATTAAAATATACCTTTGGCCTACTTTAAAAAATGTACAATTAAATTCGAGCACAAGATAACTAACTAGGTTCGAGCACAAGATAACTGCGGCATTAAATTTGAGCACAAGATTAACTACGGTGTTATGTAAGTCCGTTAAAGTAAATTTCGAAAATTTAAAATATACAGGGTGTTTACAAAAACCCTTCAGGACTTCGGGATATGGTTACTTACATCAAAACTGTTCCTATAAACATTGGTCCTAAAATGCTCGGTTATCCGTCTGTCGTTATGTATGCGTTTTTAACTTGATTTTGCATAACTTAGGAACCACGGAAGGTATCAACTTCAAACTTGGTGCGTATATTTTGACTAATAGGACCTATTTTGGTGTGGAGTCTCAAGTTTCTACTTCGTACCGTTTATAAATGGTAGCCATTTTTATATTTTAAAACTTATTATCTTAAAACCCGTTAATTTTACAAAAATTGTACAAAAGTCAGAAAAATTGCGCAGTTTTATTTCCCAAAAAGCCTTATAAAGGCTATTAAAATCGAACCACAAATAACGAAGTTATTGCAATTTTTATACGAAAATTTGCCATAACTCCAAAAAAAATTGCAGTAACTCCGTTAATTGTGGGTCGATCTTTATATTATTTATAAGGCTTTTTAGGAAATGAAATTTTGAAACTTTTTTGTCGCAAGGGCTTTTAATGATCCCATCGTGTGTAAAATATTATAAGAGAACCGCGGCAAATAAATAACCATAATGCACCATAAGGCAAATATATAACCATAATAAACTATAAGGCAAATAAATGCGGACCATCAGCCATTGGAGCAGTGTCGGCTACCGGTGCGTTTACTTTACGACATGGCAATTCGTCGAAACAATTGTTGTGAATAGTCGATGTAAGCACAACAGAGTGGATCAGCCCTGCCCAGACTGGAGATTTGATTGTTCAGCCGTTCAGCCCGTAGTTCAGCCGCGCACGGTGTGCAACAATGATACGCACTATCGTCCAATTAATCGGGAGAACACAGAGTAGGGGGTCAGTTAATTAATAAACAGATTATTGCAGTTGCAGCGCAGCAAGTAAAATCGCAGGAAATGTTCGTTTTTACTGCCTGAAAGTATACAGGGTGTCCATTAAAACGTTTCAGGATTTCGGGAGGTGATCCCTTACATCTAAACTATGAAAAAAGTCGATTTGAAGGTATGTCCTAAAATGTATATTTACCTAGATATCCGCCATTTTGTTTTTTTTCACAAAATATTTTTTATCTCCGAAGTTTTTTGACCGATGTTCAACTCGTTATGTACCTACAAATAGTTAAGTTCCTATATGAAAAAAATAATCATCATGTTCGAAAGGTGAATTTGTAAATGACGGTCTTTTAAAATCTTGAAATTAAAATACACCTGAAAAACTGTACGTTGTAAAAAAAATTATAAAGGATAGCAAGATTTAGTAAATTTAATTTCGATTTTAATGACACCAAATTTGGAGAAAAGTAGTCCATAGTTGCGATGAGCCACGCGCTGAAACAGGCCAATTATGCTGCCTTGGTAGCTAAATTCCACCATAGCTCAGTTGTTTATTGACCGATTTTCATAATTTTGGTGTCATTAGATTGAAAATTAATTTAATAGACAATTCTATTTTTTATAATTTTTTGTAAAACCTACTGTTTTTCGGTATTTTAATTTAAAGATTTTAAACGGCCGCCATTTTGAAATTTACCATTTGATCATACAGTATTGACTATTTTTCATAAACTGACCTTTACTTGTTGTAGGTACATAGCGAGTTTCGAAAACATCGGTTTAAAAACTTCGGAGTTAAAAAATATTATGTGAAAAGTACAAAATGGAGGATATCTGGGTAAATATGCATTTTAGGACATACCCTCACATCTACTTTTTTCTTAGATTAGATGTAAGGAAACACCTTCCGAAATCCTGAAACGGTTTTAATAGACTCCCTGTATAACGACATAATGGTATCGAGTTTAAATGTCACTTCCATAATTTACTGCGACGAAAGTACAAAGTTAGGTTTTTAATAAAGAGCTTTATCCCCCAAAAGCAACTTGCAGACGTCAGAAGCAGCCTCTTGCCGACGAAGTAAGGTGGAAGAATTAAATGCTTTTGAAATTGACTGATCCCTTAGCGAAAAAACTGGCTGGAAGGTTTTGTAACATAATTTATACTGGGATTATATTTATGAACATCCCTCAAGCTGTATCTGTAAATAAATATTGGTAATTCATATTTGGGAAGACAACACAAAATACAGTTAGTTATGCAATACATATGCGTACATAATATGAACGTAAGTAAATTAACGAAACGCCTTTCAAGTTCTTTTACGTTATTCCCGTAGTTTTAATTCTCAAAATGATCTGTCTAAAGATTTCGAGATCTAAAATGGATCCAAACTGAACTAAACTGTAAGATCCTGGGGGAAGGGGTTTCGATTTTGTGAGTATATTTAGATTTTTAACTCGATTTTAAAGAAAGTAATAATGATATTGAAATTGATTGAAATAATAAAAAGGCTTATATTCAAACGTAAAAAAAAAATCCTACAAAAAACTATTCCTATACATTTTTGGATACGTAGCTTTAGATTTAGAGGCAAAAAAGTGAATATAATCAGATTTTTCCACCATTTTCGCAAAGAAGACAATAGTTTTCTGCTTATTTATTGTTTGTCAACATTAAAAATTCTTCAGACATTAATAATACAGGAAACCTACAAGTGTGTGAAAATGTTTAGTTGTGTTGACGGTCCTTTGAAATAAACTTCCATCCTTGTATCGGCCTGATGATGACTTCCAAACTTAAAATGGAACTTGAGATGTCACAGGCAAAAGGACTACTGCAAAGTCGAAAAGTAAAGCAAACTTGTGGCTTACTGCACTCGAGTTTCCACTTTGTGGTCGCTAACTCGAGTGCAGTTATTTTCAATCACATTTCTCAGCAATTCCGGCACTAAGCGATGACAAAACTCTCTTCATCTTAAGCCGCGTTTACACTATACATCTTGTTTTATAAACTTTTGTTTGTAAAACATGTTTAATGCAACATTTGTTTTTAAAACTCGATCTAGCGTTTTAAAATATGTCAAGTTTATAAAACACAAATTTGGTTCCTTTGGTTTTTCCGACCCGGCTCGGGAAACCTACAACCTGTTGTAAACACACGATTATTGGTTTTAAAACTTGCTTGTTGTACAACTTTGTACAGCGTTTTTCATGACATTCTTAAACATGTTAGAACCAATTACTGTAATTGTCTCTACAACAAAAGTTATAAAACAAGTTGCGTAGTGTAAACGTGGCTTTAGAAACCAACGAAACACAAACTCGAAACCAACGCCACGGACCTCGGATTCGCGCGGGGAAAACGGAATTTCGGCGATATTCAATAAGGGTCTTACAGGTAGGGATAAAGTTTCCTATTGTGTTGGGGGGGGCGGGGGCGGGGGGGGGGGGGGGCGAGCGGGGCTCCGGGGCAGCTGCGAACTGAATGGACGAGTAAAATAGTTGTAATAGGTGGAAGAAAGATTGGGATCACCAAGAGGCCTTGGCCGTGAGAAGACTACCCGTCCTGCGAACGTCGTCGTAGCGGCCACGCTGAAAACATCGGCCCCACCAAAGTACTGTAGTCAGAAATGTGCGCAAAATTGTAAAATTGTCTAACCTACGTTATAGTCTTATTAAGAAATATCTAGTTTGAAACTCAAGATCTCCACTTCTGGAACACCCTTTATTCCTCCTCGAGCGGACCCTCGATCTCGGGGTCTTTAAATATGACGTTCAAGTGGGTTTAAGTCATCTGTGCCAATTTTTAGCCATCTGGCATTTTTTTACTTCGATTGGTCTAATTTTATTGGGCTTGAAGGCTTTTATCAGTTCATTTAATAATGGACGTAGTAATATGAAAACTTATTTGCTTATAAAACATTTACCTCGTAAAAATGAAAATACTAACACATTTTTTAATTATTATCTCTTATACACCGTTAAAAGGACTTAGCAAAAAACATACCCTTATAAATTACTATTGCAGTACTTAATTTGACACAGATTAACACATTCCATTTCATATAAGTTTCAATCAATCAACCTCTTATATAAGTTTCATATAAGAGGTTTAGGTTAACACTCCATGTACTGAAAAAGTATAAACAAATTAAGGACTACCGTATTACCTTAAAATAATTTCGAGTTACGCGTGCTTTTTATATCGACAGACAGGTTTATCTAAGGGGAGTCGAAAATAATTTGAGCTATTGAGAGTCGACTGCAAGGCTTGTAACGGGTAATTTTTTGTTATTTTTTTGCTCTTGATTATTTTTTGTCATTTTTTTGAAATTAGGTTATTTTTGTTATTTTTTTTGGAATTTTGGTTATTTCTTTTTTTTTCAACCTCAAGAACTGCTACAAGCCCTGTTCACACTATTCGTCTGTCAGACGATCTCGTAGCAGCATCGCGACAGACGAATCTATCAGCCTACATTACGTGATACCCAAGAAAACCTAGTCTCGTGTCGTGAAAACCAAGTCTCGCCGTCAAATCTAGGCAGATTAGTGATTAGTCTGTCGAGATTTTCTTTTTTATCAAGGATAAGAATGTTTTATCCTCTATGTAACGCCGGTTTTCTAATTTTTAGCAACATTTTTGGTTTACAAAAGGTTATTTTTTGGTTATTTTGTTCGTATTTTAGTTATTTTTTCAACCTCAAGAACTGTTACAAGCCTGCGACTGCAGTATTAACCAGAAACTTTACTTCAACCTAAATACGGCATCAATATCCAAATCCCGAGACAGCCATATTCTCCTATATAACTTCCGAAAAACGACGCATTTATCGCTCGTGGAGTGACACCCCCGCAGCCTCGCCGCGCCGCGCCCCCCGCGGGCCCGGGCTCTTAGCGGCCGAGAGGACGAAAGTGACAGCGGAAGCGAACGGTTATTGGGGGGGTTTCGCAGTAAATCGGAGCTCGCCTCGCATAAACCCAGAGCAATGTAGGGGTGGCCCCGCCTACTCGACGGCGGGCGACCCTGCCAACAACCCAGGGTTCCCAGATGTACGATAATCATCGTATTTGTGCGATAATTTCTCTGGAATGTACGATGTACGGTAGTGCTTACCATCGTACGCGAAAATGTACGATTATTTTGAATAGGTGCAACTGCTTAAGAGGAAATGAGATTCAAAAAGGAAACCAGGCTTATTTTGTTAGACCAACTATTTTGCATTGTAATTGATCAAAGATATATAGGAGTCTCTTATTTTTCAAGAATCAAGAATCAAGAACTTTATTGCCGTTAAGTTAATTTTAACTATAGGCATCGTCAAATTATGACACATAAAATAATACAGTTGTATTACAAAGGTTTTAAAACATTTTTAACAACACATGTTCAAAAATATAGTCAGTCAGTCATAAGACAAGATGGCTAATAAACATTATAATGCACCAAAGTAGGCCTATTAACAATTAAGGTATTCTTCGACTGAGTAGAAAGCTTTACATTTTAAGTAAGAAGAAACAAGTTGTTTGAATTTATTCATAGGCAAATCTCTTAATGACAGAGGCAATTTGTTGAATAAAATGTACTGTTGATAGCTATGACTTTTCTTAGTTTTACTTAACCTAACATAAGGGGTTACAATATCATGTTTGTTTCTTGTATCGTGTTTATGACACTGATGATGTTTTGGATACTTATCTAGGTTTTCTTTTTCTGCTGTCTTTTACTATAAATGTCATATTTATGCAGCGAGCGGGCGAATGGTCTTTGTTTATGTGTTTAGTAGGCTTTAAATATTTATGGTGATTTGGGTTTATGAGAAGTTTTACATTTGTTCTAATACAATACGCTCAGACAACTTAAACTGCAACTTAAGTAGTGGTACTCGCCAATATGAAAAAGAGGTAAAGACATTTTCTTTAAGAATAAATTATGCTGAGTTAAACCATAGATGAATATCATTATTATAGATAAACGTAAACTTTCGCTCAAATCGTATAACGGTTATGTATTTACGTATTTGTGAAAATCAGATAAGACTTTAGTTTAGTGTTTTAACTATGAAAATGCCTGTTCAATAACATTTTCCCCTTTTTAATTAATCATAATTATATTTTTATTCTTTCCATTCCAATGTGTATAGTTTTTTATTCGTACATTTGCATATAGAAACAGAAAATATGCTAAAATCACATTGTACCACAAATATAGTTTACTTGTACATAATGAAATCTTAATTGTACCTTTGTACGATAATTTTGCAGGAAATACGATAATTTTAGCAGCGTACGATAATGGAACAACCCGGCCAGTCCGCCGAGCCCGGTGTCGTAGTTACGTCACGCTGTTTGGCGTTTCAGACCAGCGAGCACAGAAAAGAAATAGAGGGGCTACACGTATTCAGCCAACATTACGGACATTGTAGCCATGTTCCCCCACTCCTTATGCGGACAACTCGCGCTAAATGAGACAAACAGCGTTAGAAAACCTTTTTCAAATACACGATGATTAGAAGCACTTAGAGTGGTCCTAAAATTACCAAACTTGGAACATATAGTGTTTATGAGTGCTACTCACAGATATTAAGGTTAAAAATTTAGTATATATTCTATTTTGCTTTTATTAATCAAAAATACCTAAAGAAATTATTAAATTTATTGTGAAAACATGAAAAAGTTAGTCTGTGAGGAACTTTTTTATTTTTTGGTCAGGAAAGTTTCGTCTGCAGCAAAGTTTGAGAGCATGAGTTGAACCTTTACATATATTTTTTGGAAAATTCTACGATCATTGGTAACGGAGAAAAGCTAGATTGAAGAGGATACAAAATCTGTCCTACACGCGGCCCGGGAGCTAGGCGCTGCCACTACGTCCACGTTGCGTAGCTCACTGCTGGCACATGAGTAGAATAATGAAACTTAACGTTTTCACTATATGGTTTTTATGCTTACTTTTTTCTCCTCTGGTAACAATAATAATAGTAATGAATGATTTAGGGTACAAGAAAATAAGCTGGCTTTTGTTTTAAGTTTTAATTCCGACAAGTAAATAGCCTTAATTACACATCTAACACGTATTTATCTGCCTACTGACCTAAAAAGGTAAGAACTTTAGTCAGGTGGTTCCTAATTAGCGATTGGTGTGAAGTTTATTATTGTATTGTTTACTGAAATGATATAGTCTTATGTTCAATATATGTTCTTATGTTCTTATGGTCAGTGTTACTTAATGTGAGGCCAATATAGAGGTTTAAAACTTTTGAAATTAGTACTTGGTACGTGCGAAAGAATATTACGGCCATTTTTCACAATGTCAATCCATCTTTAACGAATATAACTGAAACCTCGTTTGTTATACTTGAAGTAAAAAGTTCTTTTTAGCTGTTAAAGACATATGAATTTTTATATCACTCTATATTTTTTATTGTTTGAGGTTATTTATTATTACATCTCTTAAAATTATAATTTTTGTTATATTAAAAACCATTCAAAATAAATAAAAAATTTGTTTTTTTTGTTGACAGTTACATGAATAAAAATGTTCTGTTTGAATAACTCAAAGGAAATATTTTAATCATGAATTGAGTAAGGTAATTGGTAATTTCATTTCAAAACCCAGGTAAGCCTTAAACATAAGTTAGGCTTGAAAAATATATCAAATCAAGAATTATTGTGAGTTTAAGTAAAAGGTTTTGTTAATTTTTTTGGTATCATTTATTTGTATATCTGCTCTTAGTTCAGTAACTCATTTAAGTTTAATTACCTCAAAATTGTAATTTTTATTTGAATAATAATAATAATTTTTACAATTATGTAGAAACATTATGACTATTATATTATAAACTAAAAAAAACTCGACTCGAAAAAAGCTCGAAACTCGCGGGTATTTTTCAAAACTTGACTGGACTCGACTCGACTTCAAAAATCACTACTCGCACATCCCTACTTAATAATATTATATACATTCAACCCATACTAATATTTTTCCTTACCTGTCCGGAATGTCCTTGTTACCAATGTTTTTTCCAGCTGGCCTCTCTAAGGAGTTACTTCTTAAATTTTCCCACGGTTATTACAACCGTAAGCCACGCAATGTTGAGGCATGCTTTCTACAATACAAGTGAACGCTCCAGCTGTATGTAAACAACTGAACTGACAGCTGCTGATAGCAGAGATATCCGCGGCGGTGGCCCCTGGCAGCGCACAAGACGCTCGGGACTAGGGTGACTCACCGTTCCCCCCACTCCTCATGCGGACACGGGCGCTGCTAACTTGGCTACACCGCCGCGCTCGGCTGGCCTCTCTATTTCTTTTCTGTGCTCGCTGTTTCAGACCCCCGTCTGTCACGTCGAGTCTGGCCCCTTAATGGTGTTTGGCCAGGAATCAGGGAAAAACAATTTATATCCTTTTTTACTACTGTATGTGATGAAGGCGTGCAGTAGGAACGAGTTGTTAGGTTCATTCGTGTGATGCGCCTTGTTTAACCAAATTATGCAGAGACAAAGTTCAATTTCTGGTACAACTCTATGTACAACTCAATTTCTGGTACAGGTTTATGTACGAAAAATAATACCGCATATACCAAGTAGGGTCTGTGCGCGGTTACGTTGCTTACAAATTTAAAAACTTAGTAAAAAAAACGGAATTTCAAGACAGCTGTAGATATTAGAAAAGGTACTATTACAACAATTATTATGATAAACAAAAATAATTATATACTACAAATATATAAATGTTTTATTATAAACAAAAATAATGAAGGGGAGGGATATGGCGCTCAGGGCGCCATCAAATAAGATTTTGGGGGAGATTTTTTTTAACTATAAAAAGTATGGATTTTGTGATGGTAGCAATTGAAAATTCGAGTATGTTCAGAAGGATGACAATTATTTATATTATTGACAAATGTATTGTTACTTAAGCTATCATTAGCTATGCAATCGTGTTTACAGTATTATACTGTAAACACGCGAGTATCTACTGAATGTGAAAAACAGCGGAAATAACTTGGCGAACGCGCGAAGAGCTACAGTCATAATACAGTATCGGCCGCGATGGCCGGTAGCAAAATGGTTGGGCATTGATTCCATCTATAAAAAACAGTCAGAACTGAATAAATAAAGACGTAAAAATACTTTTTTTTGTGTAGAAATTAAGAAATAGTTTTTTTCAATATAAAGAAATTGACTGTTTTTTTACACATCTATAAAATGTTAAAGAACCGATCTTTTGCGATTTTCTTAATGTTAACTGAAATTTCAAAGTTTCAATTAATATCGTATTAAGGTTCAGAAATTTCGAAAGGTATTGACTAATATTTAATGTTATGCATACGAAACTACTTAGTGTTTTATTGATTAAAGTTTATAATTGGTTGTATTAATTTTCTTTCAAGTAAGACTCGCAAAAACTGTTTATTAAAAAATTAAATAACACCGGTGCAGCAGACCTGCATACTCAGTTTCAGTTTACTGCTGATAACGAATGGGAGGGGGTTAGCCAAATTTGGGGGGAGGAGCTTGCCAAATTTGGGGGGTCTTAGGGGATGGGCACCCATGCTACAGCGCAACATCAAGGTGCTAATGTGGAGAAAGAAAATTCACTACTACTGTAGTTTTCTTTTTATATTTTTGAGGTAGTTGATCATACACAATGGGAGTCTGTGGTGAAATATAATGTCAGTTGAAGTCTTATTGGGTGGTACTATAGACAGGTGGGCGAGGGTCGGGTATAAGTCAACGGCATTCGGACACACGCTCTAGCTCACCACACGGAACACGTGCGATCGAACTATAAAGATAACTTTATTAAGTTTCCCACCTGCTGTGTGTAAATTAATAACACCCGACGAATGGTAATTTTCAAACGTTACTCTAATAATTCCCAAATTGCCATTGTCATCGCCCCAGTTAATTAGGTGCGAGATAAAAACTCGCTTAATTAGTCCGACTATTTCCCCGAATTGTGTTTACAACCGCCTTATTTATGGGTTGGGGCCATTGTCGGTTTTAGCGGATTTCCCCTATAAGGAAGGAGCTGCTAACGTAGGTCTCGTGGTAAGACTTAAGCCCGGGACCATCATAACTTTTCGTTTTGGGCCCCAGATACCAAAAACACCATTCGTTCAAATTTATATAATATATACATTTGAACGAATGGTGTGTATATATATATATATTATATATATATATATATATGTATATATATATATATATATATATACAGTATTATATGAGTCTGTCAGTACGATAGCGCTCGCAAAAATGGTCGATCGGAATGAAATTTGGCAAAGGCGTGTAAACTAGTG
Source organism: Flexamia atlantica (assembly GCA_035578135.1). Classification (NCBI taxonomy): domain Eukaryota; kingdom Metazoa; phylum Arthropoda; class Insecta; order Hemiptera; family Cicadellidae; genus Flexamia; species Flexamia atlantica. Next base: position 44,192,532 of record JAQJVK010000007.1, on the reverse strand, counting down.
ATTATTCGGATGAGTTCGAAAATCAGCCTGATCGCGGACCAACAGAAAGGGGGTTAAAGGGGTAAAACCCCTCAAAAATCAGGTTTTTGCCTTTGTTACAAAGAAAGTTTAATGTCATCTAATTTTTGTTTACACCGTTGTATCCAGCTTGAAAAAAACAAATAATTTGGTATTTTGAACCATTGCTCTATGTTCATTGGTCACCGAGATACTGAGAGTGGTAAAGACAGTACGTTGTCCCAATGTTAACAATATGGGAAATAAGTTAATTTATATATCTCGCTTATTTCTCAATTAATATTGATAAAACTTGGTTTGTGGCTTAATCTAGATGAGATCTAATGTATTAAAGTCTAAAATCCCTGATAATTCAATTTTTCTAATAGCGAACCTGCATACTGATTTGCCATGTTATCCTTATGGGAAATAAAACAATTCTACATCTTCCTTATTTTTAAACACATCTTCTTAAAATTTGGTATATTTTATAAGCTTCTTCTAGTTCATATCTACTAAATATTGAATTACCCTGCAGTTTTAACATAGATTTTGTAGTAAACCTGCATACGCATTTCCCATTTTATCCTCACGGAGCTTACAAAAACATATAATATCTCACTATGTTGAATCAAAATACATTTTCTGTATTTGAAATTCGCTGAGTATGCAGGTCTGCTGCAACGGGGATATTTATCACGTCGCACCACGCACAGTAGGGCGAAATCACTTAAAGGCAGTTCTTATTCTCACGTCCGAAAAGCTCCAGGATACGTCTTTGCCTATGACGCCACAATACGTTCCTATACCAGTGATTTTTAGGAACAGGTTGGAAACAAAAAAAATCCTAGTTACAGGAACTATAGCGCCTACAAGGAACACAAGGAGATTACACGACGAGAAATATGATAAAAATCAAAGAAAATTGAAGTGAATATTGCAATTATCATAGATTGTTGTTTTAACGCATAGATAAACGGTATACGGTTTGGTACTGTACCAGGGTACGTTTGAAAAGGCCGTACATAATAAAATCGAAAAACAGTCAACCTAAACTAAACTAAACTAAACTAAACCTAACCTAACCTAACCTTATCTGACTTTATCTGAATAGCCTAACCAAACATTATTTAACCTAACCTAACCTGGACGTTTTGAAACGTTCCCATGTCCTCTCAATTGTCTTAACGTTCAACCCACAACTGATCGTGCTCTTTTTTAAGATAAATTCTTAAACCCTTTCAGAACAACGAATTTTAGTGTAAATTCCATTTTGCAGCTGTCAATCAAAAAAAAGCAAACAAAACAAAGTAGGTTTCCATGAGTAACTGTTCCTTTGTCAATGGCAATGATATCTGGACTTGGAACTGGAACTGACAATTGGAGCTGGAAGAGAAACGAGTTGGGCAGCCATTGTGACGTGCGAATAATCACTTCGACACGTAAAACGACTGCAGAATCATGTTAAGCCAAAAAAAACCGTAATTGAAAGCCCTCTTGATTCGTGAAATATTAAGAGGGTGCAACTTATGTATTTTATCTTTCAAAGTAAGGTTTTGACTTTTTTATGTATTAAATTTATCATAATTTATTTGATTTAATTTTATCCGAAATATTTGACATACGGGATTTGACGAAAATAAAAATAGCAAAAATACACAGCCCTCCGGTGAGGTTCCCAAAGGAAAAGTTTTTTCTAAGAATGTTAAAAATGGCAGGCGGTTGCCTATTTTTGAAATGATGCTGAAACACTTCACTGCCACATAGTTTAATATGGGGTGCGACCGTCGGTGTTATCGTCTGTAAAATAAACGCACCACTGCCTGACAGGTGGCTGTAAGGAAAACGCACCGCTGCCTGGCAGGTGGTCTGTAACATAAACCCACCGCTGCCTGACAGTTGGCCTGTAAGGAAAACGCACCGCTGCCTGACAGGTGGCCTGTAAAATAAACGCACCACTGCCTGACAGGTGGCTGTAAGGAAAACGCACCGCTGCCTGGCAGGTGGTCTGTAACATAAACCCACCGCTGCCTGACAGTTGGCCTGTAAGGAAAACGCACCGCTGCCTGACAGGTGGCCTGTAAAATAAACGCACCACTGCCTGACAGGTGGCTGTAAGGAAAACGCACCGCTGCCTGGCAGGTGGTCTGTAAGATAAAACGCACCGCTCCCTGACAGGTGGCCTGTAAGGAAAACGCCCCGCTGCCTGACAGGTGGCCCGTAAAATAAACGCACCACTGCCTGACAGGTGGCTGTAAGGAAAACGCACCGCTGCCTGGCAGGTGGTCTGTAAGATAAAACGCACCGCTCCCTGACAGGTGGCCTGTAAGGAAAACGCACCGCTGCCTGACAGGTGGCCTGAAAGATAAACGCACCGTTGCCTGACAGGTGGCCTGAAAGATAAACGCACCGCTGCCTGACAGGTGGCCTGAAAGATAAACGCACCGCTGCCTGACAGGTGGCCTGAAAGATAAACGCACCGCTGCCTGACAGGTGGTCTGTAAGATAAACGCACCGCTGCCTGATAGGTGGCCTGTAGGGAAAACGCACCGCTGCCTGACAGGTGGCCTGTAAGATAAACGCACCACTGCCTGACATGTGGTCTGTATGGGAAACGCCCAGATCACGTCACTGTCAGGTCCCGGACTAGTGTCGGCTACTGGTGCGTTTACCTCAGTAACTGTGTTGCCAGATAGGATTTGGCATTTTACCCGCAAACTCCATTAAAAATCCCCGCTTTTACCTGATTGTTCGGCAATAATTCCCGCAAAATCCCCGCAAGTACCAAAAACCAGGTAATTAACCGAAAAACCACTACTGACTTTCAAAACACCCAAAACAGGATAGTTTCCTAAAATTACCAGGTAAGGAGGGAAATCTTACATAAAAAACTGCAGACTATACCAAAATATGTCTTTTACTTAGAGTATTGTTCTCAAAACCATGAAAACAAATTTTTTTTATCTTACATGAACATCGACTATTCAAAAAGCAAATCATTATTCAAATATTCCCGGCTTTACCCGTTTTTCATGTATTTAGGATGCTGGGTTGGACCCTGCAGCTCAAGTGTAAAATCCCCGGTTTCATCCGATTTATCTTAATCCTCTTAAAATCCCCGAATGGCCATCAAAATACCCAAAAACCGGGCAAACATCCGGCACTGAAACCAATAAAACCATACCGAATACATATTACCAACTAAAAAATAACTAGAGTTTCAAAAATCTTTGAAACTCGTCCAAAATACCCGGTTTTACCCGTTTTTTAACAATTGAACAAATCTTCGCAGCCCAAGTAAAATCCCCGGGTTTACCCACTTTTTTCTTAATCCCCGCCAAAATTCCCGTACGGCCAGCAAAATAACCGAAAACCGGGTAAATACCCGGTTTTTGGCAACACTTAGTAATTAGTGCTTTGCAGCTTCCCCGCCGCTGTACATCGTAGCGGTCCGCGGCCGCGACCGTGGTCAGTGTTCGGGGGGGGGGGGGGGGGGGGGAGATGTTTTCGGCGACGGTGACGGGTCAGTGGCAGCGACATTGAAGGTGTCTGGAACTAGGTCTAGACGGAATTTTAAACAATGTCATTGTCATAATACATGGGCCATCCTCGCCCGGTGCGATTTAAATACCGCGGACGCGCGGATCGCGGCGGACACCCGCGGGGGCCCCGGACTGTGCGCAGATGGGGCCCGCCGGGGGCCGGCGCCGGGGGCCCTCGGGGTGGTCCGAGGTTCTAGGGTGTCTAGAAGTCTCGAAAGTCCGGAATTAGTCTCCAATTAATTTCATAGTGGTCTTGGAAAAGTCTGAAATTATTTTTAAATTTCAAACCGAGTCTGGGAATTTTCTAAATACAGGGTGTTTTTTATACGCAACCCAAATCTTTATTTTATTAATGAAGGATTATTCCCCCAATATCCCCGGATTTGACCCCACTATATTATTTTCTTTGGGGATACATACAATTAAGGCCTATGAAAACAATTCACAGGATATTCAGCACCTCAAAACAAACATAACAAAGTTAATACAAGTAATTCAAAGAGGTACTTTGCAAATGTGTTCTGGAATTTGATGAAGAGAGCATAATTTGGTATATGTCAGTGGCGGATTGTAACTACACACTTAATGTGATCAAACTTTAATAATAGTTATTATAAAATGTAAAAATCAATAAAACGATACTCATTTCATCTTTATATGTACATTATTCAATCTTAAAAATGGGTTGCGTTAAAAACACCTTGTATTTAGTTTTATGTCTATACATAAATCAGATTTATTTCATTTTGCTGTAACTTAAGTCTTGAATAATCTGAAATGAGTCTTAAATTTCAAACAGAGTCTGGACATGTTCTAAATATTAAGTTCTATGCGTATACCTTAATTAGATTTATTGTATTTTATTTTGCCACAACGTATAAAAATAAATGTATCAAGAGCAGAATAAAAAACTTGTCAGTTTTTCCAGGCGGTAAAAATGTATGCGAGTTTGATAAGTACTAGCAAACACAACTAACTGGTAATTTCATTGCAACGAAGTGTCATTGGACTTTATGGTGTTTCTTACTCATTAGTACCTCCTTAGTGGGCCAGTGTCGAACTCAAAGCAGATTTTACGTATGTCGAGTCATGGTAAAAAGTAAATAACAAAAAAATCATGTTCGGTCTGATAACTTGACAATAACAATTTTGATTGTTATTCAGTCAGGATCAGGATATTTAATCAGGTTAAAAAATGGGAAAAGTTCTCACCTAGATTTTTTTAGATGTGATAGTGGTATCGATGGTTGTTTTAATTGAAAACAATAGTACCCCTATTTTGTATATAATAAAGTAGGTATTAAAGTACGGTATGTAATTTGTAAATAAAATAGTCAGAATTTTGTTTTTAGTAATGCGAGAAGGTCTTGAAAAAGCTGAAAAACGTCTTGAATTATAAGGGGACAATAAATCTGACACCCCGAACATGCACTCTTGATAACGATGTACAGTACAACTATCCATACAGGGTCAAAATCTCCGACCGGTTATAATCAACGTGAATGACTGTCTTCTTCAAAAACTTTCGGTAACTTTGGTTTCAGATAAAGTAAGAGGAGAATTTTATACAACCTCGAACAAAAAATACGTTCATGGCTCATTCGAGGCGAACATATAATCTGGTATAATGTATATTAAATTATTTATAATAGTTTATGTACTGTAGTGGCTATTTCTGGTATAATCGGGCGCACAAAATTGGACGGGCAGTAAAAACCTCATCAAACAGTCTGCTAAAGCGATTAAATGAAATGTTTTTGTTGAACTGCCAAAACTGTGTTTTTCAGGACCCAAAACTTTTTAGTAAAAGGTGTGTTTAGTTGCTATAAGTGTGCATGTTTATTTTAACGTTATCATTAGTTGATTTTCCCGGACAAATAATAAGAAACGCTTATTCCGCCAACAGTGCTCTCACTCGCCTAATAAACCCGATAAAATAAGCCCAAAAATAAAATAAAATAAGCAATAAAAGTAAGTAAGCAATAAAAATAAATAAGCAATAAAATAAGCCCAAATTTACGATCATATACTTTTTGCGATTTAGCGATCAAACTAGAGTGAGTGTACTATTGATTAACCACCCCCCCCCCCCTCAGTTAATGACCGTATTGCTTACAAAAACACCCATGTTAAGAGTTTTATTTAGGCTAGCAATTCATAAATAGACTTTAATGCAGCATTGGAATCTTACTTAGGGTTTCTCTGCGATTAATACAAATTTCTGGTGCTGAAAATATGTTTTTTTAATGTCGAGTGACCAACCACCTACAAGCTGAGTCTCACCAGCAAGCTAAATTTACTTTTATTCTGTATTTTATGAATATTTCCAAAATGTGACAGAATGTAACAGTAGTTAATATTGTGACTGGGTGATTTGAAATACATTTAGTTTCATGTATTAGCCTACATTTATCAACACCTGCTATCGTTAATTGTTACTGAGATCGGTTATTCACTGGAGCATTGACACAGTTATCTAAAAATTGAAATTACCATCAGTATTCTGGTTGAAAGGTAATTTGGCGACTCTTGATTAGGGGGTGTGCGAGTAGTAATTTTTTAAGTCGAGTCGAGTTTTAAAACATACTCGCGTGTTTCGAGTGTTTTTTAGCCGAGTATTTTGTTGAAGTATTTAATCACACGTATTGTTGAACACATACAATGTAATAGTTTTTAGTTGTTAAACTAGGAAATGTTGATATGAGTTAAAAGCAACCCTGTTTTCAAATGAAATGAAACTATAATTCAGGCCATTTTTAACATAACTTTATATTGTTACTCAATATTTTATACTAAACTTTCAGCCTAAGGACGAAACCCATGCTACATCTGCACTTGCTTGCTTTAAAAAAGATTTGGCCTATAAAACATTTTCTTAGGTTTGAAAATTCAAGTTAAATTAGCCTCATTGGGCATAAGTAAGAAAATATCTCAAATTACAGAAGGGAAAAATGACTAAACTAAATTTATTGACAATAATAACTCAAAAACCAGTTTAATTCAAGTAAAATAGCAAAAGTTTTGTGGTGGCTGTTTATGACTGTTTGAAAACGGCCGTAAAATGCGAACGCGCCTGCCGATTTCAGGTACACGGCGGGAGTAACGAGTCGATTTGAACCGAGTATTTTTCAAAGCTTTGAGTCGTGTCGAGTAGTCTAAACTCGGCTCGAAAAAAGCTCGGTAATCGAGCACTCGCACACCCCCACTCTCGATCCATAAGGACAAACGAGATTTATTTGTGTAAAAGATAACTTTAAATAAAAATACCCCCGTTGCAGCAGTCCTGCATACTCAGCGAATTTCAAATGTAAAACAACATATTTCAATCCAACATAGCGAGATTTAACATGTTTTTGTAAGCTCCATAAGAGTAACATGGGGAATGAGTATGTAGGTTTGCTGCAACAGGCACGGCAAAACTGGGTGATTTTAGTTCAATATTTAGTAGATCTGAACTAGAAGAGGCCATTTACCAAGTTTTATCAAGATATGTTGAGAAATAAGCGAGATATAGAATTTTACTTATTTCCCATAATGTTAACATTGGGACAACGTACTGTGTTTACCAGTTTATATATCTCGGTAACCAATGGACATAGAGCAGTGATTCAAAATATTAAATTGTTTGTTTTTTCGAGCTGAATTAAATGGTGCTAACCAAAATTGGATTTTTATTTTTCTATGTAAAAACCCCAAAAAACCCATTTTTGGGGGGGTTTATCCCCCTTTACCCCCCTTCCGGTGGTCCGATCGGGCTGATTTACGAACTCGTCCAATTGATTACCACTTTACATGTCTGCACCAAATTTCATAAAGATTGGACCATTTTTGCGGCCGCTATCGTGCTGACAGACACATAGATGTATAGATAAATATATATATATAGATATATATATTTATATATATATAAATTCAAACGAATGGTGTTTTTTGCTTCCGGGGGACCCAAAACGGAAAGCTATCATGGTCTCGGGCTTAGGTCTTACCATGAGACCTATGGTAATAGCTTCTTCCCTATAGGGGAAATTCGCTAACAAGGGAGTAATGTTAAAATAACACCGGTCTCTAACCGGTCATTCACCCTATGTAAGATTACATGTTTTTTATCCTGATATATTTACTCGGCGCGGACGTGACCGCCGCGCTCCCGGCAGCGTGGATTATGTTTACGAGTCGCACGTATACGGTCGTGAAATATCACAATGACCTGGAGAGAGGGCGCATTCGCATTATGTGGGCGCTAAATCATAAAACGTATTTAGTCTGTGACAAGAGCGTGGCGGCCGCCGCGCGCCGAGCGCCGGGTTATACGGAGCGTGGTGCGCGGTGCGCTACTGCATCACGTCGGTGCGTCGCGTCGTTGCCGCTCCGCTCCGTTTTGGCGCGCAAAAACTCGATACGGTGCGGAGGGGGGGCGGGGGGCGCAAAAACAGGGTTTTTGCGCGTCCGGTGCCGGGATAAACAAAACCGAGGGAAGCTGGCCCTCAGTAATGAGATACATACTCGACCTACAGGGATTAACTGAATGGAGTTAATGAGCCGGTAAGTGGTATAGAGTTAATGCAATTGAGCTCGAATCGATTTAAGGTTCGAGGTCAGTAGTTACATGCAGTTTCTTAGCAGTATATTACATTACTAGGCCGGGAAGTACTGTTTTGCTGGACGAGCAAGTTGAGCATGATAATACCCGCGCGAGCGAAAGCGAGTTAAAAAAACTCGCGCGGGATTTTCATGGTAGTACGGCAAAACTTCGTATCAGACTATCGTTCTGAGTACGATATTTTTCATCATACGATGCAGAAAAAATAGTGTACGGTATTTCGTCACTAGGATCAAAAGTCACCTCGGCTGGGAAATGAGCGAGTATTGAAGAGACACTTTTGATTCTATTGACGAACTATATTTTTCGTCATACTGCAAAAATCCTTAAGTTTGAAATCAAAACAAAAGTAAAATTTACGTACTGTACCTTCACAACATCAATGTTTCTTTCCACTTGTCTCTTGTCTCTTTAACTTGAAACAATCAGATCAGCTGTTGCGTATGCGTAGGTTCATTCCTAACTATCGATTGTTGATTCGATAACTTCAAACCGACAACAATGCAACAATGAGTTACATTCGATTGCTAATATCGATTGTTCGAATCGATACTATGTATTCAAATGAAAGAGTTTCGCGAACGATAGTTATGATAATAAACGACAAAAATGAAACAGCTGATGTACTCGGCACTTGACTTTTTTAGTCCTAGGAGTAAAAAGAGATCAGCTGGTATAGAGTACATTAGCTTTTAATTCCTAGGAATAAAAAGAGCGTATTTAGGTCCGGAAAACATGCATTAAAAACAGCTGTTCACGAAAACATACTTTCAATCATAACGTAGTCCTTGCAAAAACTACGTTTCTCGATCCTTCAGACCTAACATATAAACTAACAGAACAAACGTTTGCTACTGCTGCTAGTGCTGCCACTACATTCCTCTAAGAAGCAACCAATAAACAAGCATTAAACGTCGGTTTGCTGCAAATCAGCTGATTGTTTACTTCCGTTTTTTTATCCTTCCGTTAATGGGTAACTTTCGAGCCATCAAAAAGGAACTGAAAACAGTTGTTTCTGTGTCAGTATGATGAAAAGACTTCAATAGTTTTTTTTCTGGAACAGAATTATTTATGACGACTCATCATTTTTGTACACGGTGATCTTGCAAACGACTACGCAACACACACCACACACAAGATTTCTTGTCACACTTCACTCTCATTGTTTCCGCGACGTTTCGTGAAAACTCGGGAAACATTGCACTCAATAACGATAGTACCCGGCCAGTGAGTAGAGGAATCGCTCTGAAAACTGTCGCGATCGACGGAGTGGCCCACATGTAGGGAATCCAATCCCGGACGATATTTTCAATCCCGGGATTAAGGGACTGAAAAATGTGATCCCGAAATCCCGGGACTGATCCCGGGATTGACCCAACATGGTAATTGCCAATACAACAAGAAAGTTTTAGGATACTTACGTAGACATACATGTTATCGCAACTGTAGTGCAGTACATAAAGCGTTTTCCGTTTAGTTTTGAGTTATAAACGTATTTTTTATCAAAGATTAGAACTTCAAAAGATTATCGACATGGTCAGCTTTATCATGAAACAATATTATTTAAAGTACATCAGAGAGTAAACAGAACACATTATCAGATAGGCCCTAATATAACCGTAAAATGTGTATAAGAACAATAGAAATATATAATCCAACATAAGTTAAAGAAAGTCCTACACAAAATATGAATGTATTTAGTTGCTTGACCAAATAATATCAGAACTAGTAAATCCTCGCTTGAAAGTATGTAAGTAAATAACTAGAACTAAGATACAAATTTTTGAAAAATAATCTTAAGAGGTTCGTAATGAAACTTAATTACAATTATATCATACCAAAAAAAGTATTTTTGTATTTTTTTCAAACGCTTGAAAATATTAACTGTAAATCACTTATACAGATAAGCAAGATGGCAAATAACTCATCAAACCATGATTACTTGGTTTACAATGACAACTAACTGGTTTTTCTTAGTTATAACTGATGGAAATTTAGTGAACATCGATTTTGCACGTAAATTTGATAATCCCGAAAATCCCAGGATTGAGCATGAGAATCCCGGGATGGAATACCCAAAAATCACGCGGGATCCCGGCATTGGATTCCCTACATGTGATTGACTGAATATGCACTTCAGCCATGTCGGTGACAGCTGTTTAGCTGTAATGTCAACTAAAACATCTCTGTACTCGGTTATATTCGAAAGTGAGGCTGTTTTACAGCAACTTTTAGCCAAAACGTATTTTTACTCGGCTAATTTTCCCCTCACCCTCATTCCCAGAAAAGAGTACGTATTTCTTCTATTTAAAAAAATGCTTAATAATATGGATTAAACTTTTTTTAACAACAAACGAAAAATTATTTTTGGTAGATTTTATAAATGCACTAGTAAAATTAAGAATTGGTGTGAGTGTACGTATATTTTAACATGATTAAAACAACTGATAAAATGGTATTTTGAATAAGAAAAACCTGGTTTAAAGAAAACTATTTGTTCCTTCACATCAAGTCGAAAATTATGACAAATATTAATAATAAAAAACATTATGTCAGTGTAAAAATAACTGCAATGAGTTAAACATTTTGTAGAATTTAAGTGTGTTTTACATAAACACATTTTTCGTGTTTTTGGGGCCTTCCCGACACCACTTTTCGTTTTGGGGCCCCCAGAAGCAAAAAACACCATTCGTTCGAAATTTTATACATATTATATTTATATATGTCTGTTAACACGATAGCGACCGTAAATATGGCCCGATCTTAATGAAATTTGGTACAGACATGTAAAGTAGTAATCACTCGGACGAGTTCAAAACCAGCCCGGATTATACTACCGGAAGGGCGGGTAAAGGGGCTAAACCCCCGCCAAAATGGGTTTCTTGAGTTTTTACGCAGAAAACTAAAGATAATCAAATAATTTTTGTTTGCACCATTGAATTCAGCTTAAAAAACAAATAATTTGGTATTTTGAATCGTTGCTCTATGTCCATTGGTTAAGATATTGAAAGCGGTAAACACAGTATATTGTCCCTATGTTATCCTATGTTATGGGAAATAAGAAGAATTCTATATCTCGGTCATTCCTCAACATATCTTGATAAAACTTGATATATGGCTTCTTACGGCTGAGATCCACTGGATATTGATTTGAAACCGCCAAATGTTTCCATACCTGTTGCAGTAGACCTGCATACTCATTCCCCACCTTATTGTTATGGAGGGAATACTAAAGTGTCATGTATCGTTTAATTATTATTTAATTTGTTGGACTTTTCCTATCGCTTCCAGTGTTTAAACTACACTACGTTTCGAGAGGTATTGAAACTCCTCTCGTTTTCAAGTGACCCTACTTAAAGTTACATTAAGCTACTTTAAGTAGGGTCACTTGAAAACGAGAGGAGTTTCAATACCTCTCGAAACGTAGTGTAGTTTAAACACTAGAAGCGATAGGAAAAGTGCAACAAATTAAATAATAATTACAAATCTTTCGCTATTATGAATTTTAGTAATACAGTATTGCTTAAGTTGTGGTGAAATGTGATTCTATGCATGGGAAATTCGGTGAGTATGCAGGTCTGCTGTCATGGGGGTATTTGTCTTTTTAATTTACATCATCATAATATTTATTGTAATACCAGAATTGGTGCCTACTGCAATGGTCGTAGATAAAAGAGTTTTTAGCTAATTTGTACTCGGCGAGCGAGCGGGCGGCGCGGCGCGGCGGCGATGGAGCGAGGAGAGAAAGGTACTGACCTGCCGCAACTCTGCACCGCTGCACCGCGCGGTGCAACGTCATCCAGCCAGGCGCACTGCTGCTTCCGGCCGCCTCTCACCCGGCACCGCGCGCTGAAAGTAACCGAGTAATCCGCTGTACTCCATAGACCATACTCTACCCCATGGCCCCCACAAGGGCCCCTGGGGGGCCCCGGCCTGGCCCTTTTTTGATTTCTTTCATATTTAATGCGGAATATTTACAGCAGATCCTGATTAAAAATTTAAAAATAGAAATTTTCATAAAATTTGGTAAAATATTAATTTTAGATTTGAGGTTAGTCACTATTTTCATTTGGTGCATACGTTCCCGTTACTGTTGTTTGCAAATTACAGTAGTATATAGTTCGCGTATTATATCTCCGGCTATGGCTACTATGCTAGTAAATTGTATCTTATAATTAATATTTTCTACATATTATATTGGTTAACACGAAGTTTGAGAAATAGCTTGCTTGGGCCCCAACTGAATTTTAATCTTGGTCAGTAAGGGAAATCGATCACAAAATGGTAGCCTAATGTATTTTCAGTAAAATAAAATTAATTACAGTGAGTGAATAATTTATTTAAATTTATGTTTGCAATAATTTTTCCAATAGTGTTTGTTTTTTTTAGATTGAACTAATAGCCTTAATTATCGATTATTATCAATTGTCAGTCCAAATAAAATTTGTACAGGGTTAAAACATTACCAAGTTTTATGTTTCTATACCTAGACAATATGGCGGCCCAGACTTCATTTGTTGAAATGCTAGTAAAATAGGCATATTTTGTCTAATTTGCACTATGTGTTCGCTGTGCCAGTGGAGGGCGGTGCAGTAGTGTATCGGGTTGTAAGTGAAAGGGAAATCTAGGCTGGGATATCGTGGTTTGAAGGTCGCAGAGGGGGCGGGGGAGAGGCCTCTCCGAGGGGGTGGCCCTCTCCCCCCCCACTACCCTCTACCCCCACCGACCCCGCTCCCTGCGCGGCAAATTCAGATCATTAGAATGACCGTTTCATTTGGCAATTTTGTTTTATTATATGAACAAGTTTTCAATATTCCTGATAAAATAATTATACGTTGTAGGTTTTTCGTTAAAGTGTTTTTTAGACTTTCTATCACACCCGATTGGAAAATCGCTCTCACATTTGTTATATGAGTTAGTGGTGCAGTAGACTCCCTCCCATCCGGACCCCGCGGGATCGAACCCTGTTCAGATAACGGAGGTTTCAGTTAAACCGATGTTCCCCAAAATTAATTATCAAATCCAAACATAAATACCCCCGTTGCAGCAGACCTGCATACTCAGCGAATTTCAAATGCAAAACAATATATTTCAATCTAACATAGCGAGATTTGACATGTTTTTGTAAGCTCCTTAAGATAAACTTGGGGAATGAGTATGCAGGTTTGCTACAACAGGTATGTTAAAACTGGTTGGTTTTAATTCAATATTTAGTAGATCTGAACTAGAAGAAGCCATTTACCAAGTTTTATCAAGATATGTTGAGAAATAAACGAGATATACAATTTTACTTATTTCCCATAAGGTTAACATTGGTACAACGTACTGTGTTTACCACTTTCAATATCTCGGTAACGAATGGACATAGAGCAGTGATTCAAAATACTAAATTGTTTGTTTTTTTGAGCTGAATTCAATGGTGCCAACAAAAATTTGATAAATTTTATTTTTCTATGTAAAAAGCTCAAAACCCCATTTTTGAGGGGGTTTATCCCCCTTTACCCCCCTTCCGGAGGTCCGATCGGGCTGGTTCACGAACTCGTCCAATCGATTACCACTTTAGATGTCTGTACCAAATTTCATCAAGATCGGGCCATTTTTACGGCCGCTATCGTGCTAACAGATACATATAAGATACATATATATATATATATATATATATATATATATATATATAAATTCGAACGGATGGTGTTTTTTGCTTCTGTGGGTTGCAAAACGAAAAGTTATCATGGTCTGGGGCTTAGGTCTTACCATGAGACCTACGGTAATAGCTTCTTCCCTATAGGGGAAATTCGCTAAAAATTAGATATTTTACGATACTTTGTCTATACATATTTCACGTGGGAATCGACGATATTTAGTTCCTCAACCACTCAAAAACTATCTCAATCGACTTAAATTGAAGAAATCTAGTATTTAGACAGGTCATAATTGGTCTCAATATTTTCCCCAGTAGAGTCGTCGGTACAGTACCGTCCATTTTCTGCCGTTGTCGACCGGTTAAACCGACGTGACTTACGCCGAGAGTAGTGCGGTTAAACCGATGTCCGGTTAAGTCTACTGAATATTGCATAGCTCGAGTCAGAGGACATGGCTTAGGCCGCCCGTAGACTAATAATTGTTAACAAGAGACTTTCCCTAAATTTAAAATTAAGAAATCTATCTTGGCTATTAAGTAAAAATTCTAAATTATCAACAGAAAATAAATTAATATTATACAAAGTCATTTTAAAACCAGTATGGATGTACGGTATTCAACTATGGGGAACATCCAGCGAATCAAATATTAACATTATCCAAAGGTTCCAGTTTAAAGCTCTGCGATACATCCTCCATGCCCCGTGGTTTATCAGTAACGAAGTACTACATAGAGACAGTCGACCCCAACTGTGAAGGAAGAAATCCAAAGGTTTAGCGCAAAGTATTTAACAAAATTAGAAAACCATCCGAACCATCTTGCTCTAAATTTATTGGACAATAGTAACTGTGTTTATAGATTGAAAAGGTGCCATGTTTTGGACTTAAGTCATCGTTTTTAGTTGTACATGAACTTCTCACTTTGTTGTAAATTGCAAGGTTTGTTTGTTGGCTTTATCGCTGGATAAAGACTAACTACAGATTGTAAAAAATGTATCATATTTGCTTATTGTTCTAATTGTAATTGAACAGATTGTAAATTTGATAAAGTGTGAATAAAAAAAGAAAAGTGTCGAAAACAAAGCCAAACCAGCTGTAAAAATAAGTTTACTTGTAGAACTATTTCAGAGATTGGCCGTATGTTCAGTTTGTAAACAAAACTGAGCTTGCTTAACTGTCGATGAATAGCGCCACTGTTCCGAAACTTCAGCCCTTTACTGTACTTTAGTACAGCCCTTTTTTAAAACTCTTGAGTCTTGTTGACAAATATACATAAAATTCCCTTTAATTTGACACCTCAAACGTTAAAATCCGCCCAGCCGTTACTGCGGTTGGACTGTGAAAAGAAAACCGCTTGCGTATTAATATATAGATTTTAGCATCGGGCTTCGGACGCCTGGGCCGCGGTATTCGACGAGACCTTTAAATATTTGTTAGATTGTTAGATAACTATGTGTTCGCTACAATTTAGTGAACTTCCCCTATAGGGAAAACATGTTACCGTAGGTCTCATGGTAAGACTTAAGCCCGAGACCATCATAACGTTTTTGTTTTGAGATCCCCAGATTCCAAAAACACCATTCGTTCATTTTCGTAAATAAATATATGTATAATATATGTGTGTTTGTCTGGTCTGATCTGAATGAAATTCGGCACAGACATGTAAAATAGTAAACATTCGGACGATTTCGAAAACCAGCCTTATCGGACCATTGGAAGGGGATAAGGGGGGGGTAAACCCTTCCAATAATGATTTTTGGTATTTTTCACAACGAAAAATAAAAATCATGAAATTCCGGTTTGGACCATTGAATTCAGCTTAAAAAACAAATATTTTAGTATCTTGAATTGTTGCTCTGTGTCCATTGGTTACCGAGATGTCGCTTGTGGTAAACATAGTACGTTGTACCAACCTTAACCTTATGGGAAATAATTAAAATTCTAAATCTCACTTAATTCTTTCTTTAAAAACTTGGCATATGCTAACTTAGTTCATATCTACTGGATTATTGCAAAAAATCTCGAAATTGTTCATTTCCTTGGCAGCAAACCTACATACTCAATTCCCATGTTATCGTTATGGAGAAAATTGTTGTATTCTCATATTAGCAGTTGATTTTACTTGATTTGAGGCTCCGTCGGAATGATTTATTTAAACATTTGAAAATTGCTGAGTATGCAGGTCTGCTGCAACGGGGATTATTTTATGAGTGTTTGTTTTTGTATCGCTTGTTAATCGCATGTTTTGTATAGATAGTTATTTTTAATTGTATTTTTTGCACGATTAGGTTTATTAAACCGAATGGACAAAGAGACTTTGGTTTTTATTTTTGTTTTAAAACCAAAGAGACGCTCCTGCCCCGCTACTCGGAGGAATTTCTGAATCATCCGAAACTTTAGAAAAAATACAGTATATTGAACCCAAAAAAAACAATAATCTTTTGAAAACAGGGTACAAATTACAATTTATGAGTGATATTATATACTTCTGATCTTTACCCTTACCCTTATAATATTAAGTTATTCTGTTTAAAAAAATTAAACATGTTTTTTTTAATACAGTCCATGATGTTTCAGGTGCGTTGGTGAAGCCACTAGCTGATCGTTAGAATTGATAAGTATCGTATCTAATTTCAATTGATAGAAACTTTGTACGTTACTTAGTTGGCGAAAAATACTCGCATTTGAACAGATAAAGGTATTAAAATGATTTATTGGCCCTGTTTCACACTAAACTATTGTATGTATTTTACGATATAATTTATGATTATTTTCGTTATTTGATCAAGAATTTAATTCGAACAGCTTCTAACGGACACTAGGTTTGCCGTCACTCTCTTTGATCATTAACTCCAATAATGATGGTTTGAAAATTAAATCCGGAAAACTAAAGAGAGCAGCTTTGTGTGTCCGGATTTATATGTTCTTTATTATTATTTTTTGGGGTAATATTCTATCGATCTCAAGTCCGTTCCTCCTCAAGAAATAATCCTGTAATTAACTGTTAATCAAAGGCTTGTTTTAAATTGCAAACAAATCGATCGATTTATGTAAGTACAATTTTGAAATCACGTTTAATATTAACTAATTAAAAACTTCTTATCGTTTGATTATTTTTAGTAACAATTTATTGTTAAATTAAATTCATTCGCCTAACAAATGTTCCCAAAAATATATAATTTGTGCCATTTCAAATCGAAACTACCAATAAATAAATGCTTTTTGGATGGACGAACTTTCAAAGTTAATGTAATATTGTGTTTAGGGGAAAAGAGCAAGCGATGTGAATGACCTGGTCCTCTTCAGAGTTTTGATAAATATACGAGTATAGGGTGTACTTAGAAGCTCACTGACGTAAGAGAACGAATTTCAATTTTAGGTGCTTAAATCGCCCCTTTTAGACTCAAAACCCCAAATGTTGGGCTCTTTACCCGCCTAAAATGGAAATGGGGCTTCTGATTCATTCCCCCAATTGACTGACCCGTAAAGACATAGAAAATAACAGCTGTGCCAAATTTTAAGAAAATCGGATGATTATTGCGGTCGCTAGAGTGTGAAATCCCCTTTAGACAACGTACTGCGTTTAGTAAATTCATATTTTTGTTTCAAAATCAGTTACTGTATTTGAATTGCTAGATCTGTGAGAGAGAGTGTTTGAAATTTTCATATTTTTATTACCTCTAATATACAATGCATTATATTCCCGTTTGGACTATTTCCCCCTTTTAAGGCCCATTATGGGGTATTCAACTACCAAAAGTAAGGTTTGGGTTCTTAATGTTTCTGCTCAACGAACTTTCCTCCCGGATTTGAAGAATTTAAGAACGAAAATTTCTATATATGTTTCATGTCTAGTGTTTTTATCATATGGTATTTTTGGCATCTGAGGGCTCCAAAACGAAAAGCTATCATGATCCCATGCCTCACAGCCAACTTGCGCGTGATGCTAGTAGTTCACAATTCCATAGGAAATTCGCTAAAAATGTTACATTACAATACGTAAATGTATTGTAATGTAAATTTGGTTTGACTTTTTTTTAATTTTTGTATATGTACTGATGACTGTTGGGAAATCGTTTTCTTTGTAGCTCTAACGAAGATGGTAAAAAATTCTTCGATCGACATAAAAAAATAGTTCGGCAATGAACACCATTACATTTTTGTGTGATTTTATAAATCAATAATTGGGATTTCGAAAGCTAAATGATGGTCAATAAATTCGCTCTTCTTACGCCATCGTGCTGTGTGAAGGCAATGAAAACATTAACGATATTTTTGTGGAATTTTTAAGTCCAATAATTGGGATTTTGGAACTTAAATGATGGTCGATAAATTCATTTCCCTCACGTCATCGTGTGCGGTCACCTAATCAGTTCGCGGTCATGCGGAATGAAAGGAGTTTGTTCCTTATGACCCGTAAAATATCGGCCCAGTGTTCCGGCATTGTAACGCCGATAAGAGATAACCGGGTCGGGCATCGCGGGCTATCAGACCTGATAACGGCATTTCACGCTCGCGCACGCGCGTTCGTGAGCGCGCCGCTCAATGGCGAATACTAAGGCTATGTACAAATGTGTTGATGGAGTACTACAGAGACAAACGCTGAAACACGTCTGTTAACACACGCTCGCTGTCAACTGGACGCGCGTCTCGAGGTTTCATCGTGGAACGCGCGATTTCAGGGCGCTTCGAGTTCCCATGGTCTAGATTAGACCGTACACAGGGTTCATTCAAGCGCGCTTTAGTGTAGTGATGATCTACAATCATGGAATAAAATATGGTATTTCTTATATTGAACTCTTCATTGAAGAAGTGAAAAATCGCCCAGCTATATTATTGCAGGGCTTGTAATGGGTTATATTTTTATTTTTTTGTTTTTTCTTGCTCTTGGTTATTTTTTGTTATTTTTTCGGAATTCAGTTATTTTTGTTTTTTTTGGAATTTTGGTTATTTTTTTATTTTTTCAACCTCAAGAACTGCTAAAAGCTCTGTTCACACTATTCGTCTGTCAGACGATCTCGTAGACAAATTGCGTTAGACAAATCTCGTCATCCTACAGTGCGTGAAAACCAAGTCTCGTTGCGTGAAAACCAAGTCTCGCCGTCAAATGTAGGCAGATTTGTGATTAGTCTGTCGAGATTTTCTTTTTTACCAAGGTTAAGAAGGTGTTATTCCCAATATAACGCCGGTTTTCTAATTTTTAGCACACTGAGAAAAATCACTTTTGGCCTAATATCTATTCCGACAATAAGTATATCTGATTGCACTGATTATATTGGGTTTCGTAACATAGTGTAAGTTACAGATATAAAATATTTTAAACGGACATAACCTTTTCTTCGTAAGAACATAGGAAATGTTTGTATTTCATATAACCATATATTTATTGGCTTATATCAAAAAATCAAACTTGTTGTGACTTTGGAACATATACGTATGACTCCTACAAAAATAAGGCTTATATCTGGAATGTATGACGTCACAACTTTGGATGTACAAATTCATTTTGGATATAAGCTTTGTCTTTAGCCGCCATTGTAATATCTATTGCCGAAATCAAATATTTATCATAACGTACAACTGATACAGTTATGTGCATGTCCTTTCCTGTGATACTTAAAC
The DNA here is from genome assembly GCA_035578135.1 of Flexamia atlantica. NCBI lineage: Eukaryota > Metazoa > Arthropoda > Insecta > Hemiptera > Cicadellidae > Flexamia > Flexamia atlantica. The sequence continues at coordinate 44,173,131 of JAQJVK010000007.1, read as the reverse complement.
TCCCTTGATCTATAGTTGGATCTGTCACTTACGTAGCATATGTTTAAAACCAACAGCTGTAATGGTTGTAGTAGATGTACATATTTTTACTATTTAAGATATAGTAGTTGTCTTTTTCAGTCAACTATACATTGACATGTGTAACAGATTTATGGTTTTGTACGCTGCAAATATATACTGTGTCTAAACCAGACATAGTGATTTTTACGGTATAGTTATTGTTATATCTCAAATTGAAACCTAATATTTAAAACAAAATCTAAATATAGCCAGCTGAGATAGTTAAATCTGAACCACACATATAATTTGACTGGAAATACTATATTACAGTAGCTTGGTGTTGAGTTATATATCAATCTTACATCGTGCTGCTTGTAGTTACTCGTCAGTCGGTGAATCGGAGACCGGGTGAACCGAGGCGTGTGTCGTGTGAAGTGTGTAGTGTGTATCGTGTCGGGTCTGCTTCTACTTGTGCTTCACGTGTGTTGTGCTGTGTTGTTTGTTTGTTGTAATCATTACTGATATTTTGTAATGAAACCGATCAAATCACCTGTGAAATGTTGACCACTCGGAAGTTATATGGTACTTCATCGACGTTTTTTTTCTGTTGTAGAAAGCACTGTAAAATATTGTGAGTTTTTCTATTTTATTCAAGGTTAGGACGTGTAGTTAGGATAAAAATCTTGCACTTTTTGATTCAACCATTCTTACGTGGTGTAAGTATAGAAGATATCAGTAGAAGTATTTTTGCACGAAGAACAGACCTCAAATTCATGAAGAACACCCCCATTCCACCGAATTTCACGTATAGGGGGGGGGGCTTGATTTTACAACTAAAAATCATCAAAAAACAATCTGAAATACAGGTTAAGCAATTAATTATTTATTTAGGATTTTTTATTTTATACAGTTCAAATGTTTATATTTCATATTTTTAAGAAAAAAAATTATACCGACGGATGAAGTTATTATGGAAGGGCCTGTTAATTTTCCCTATGTTAACATTGGACGGACAAAAACACCTTTTGGCTTATCAGAATGGGTAGAATCATAGAATTATACTACAGTATCATGATCGATTTTTCTTGGTTCGTTACAGTAAATGTTTTTTCTCAATGAAATAGCGAGAAAACGAGCTAAACTGGGAAAACGGCTTATGCGTGTATCTTTTCGAGGTCATTGTTTTGATAATAATTTACGATTTGGAATAAAATTTCTGTGCGTAAAAGTTTTTGACCTCGAGAACATATTACATTTAGCTATAGCCTCAAAACGCATTTTATTGAGGAATTAGACTTCCGCATGGGAAATTTTGTTGTTCCAATATTCAATAAAAACTATTAATTTTCAAAAGGATTAAATTCAAATGGTTTTATTAAAACAACCTTTCAAATAAAAATATGTTCTTCATGATCGGAATAGGCCTTCTGTTACTGGAGTCATAGTGCAATTTATGAATTTATGGCAGCCATCTTAAATGGCAGATATGAAGGTGTCCTTCACGAGTTAAGGCGCTTTGTTCGGATAAAACTACCTCTACTGGTATTCTCTATACTCACCAAGTGGCTAAGCTGTACCAAAGAGTGCAGGTCTGGTGAAAATTTACGCTAACCACAGGTACTGTAAATATTTAAAGTTTTTTTATGAAGCATTATATTTTATTTGTTTTCCTGATTTTTTGTGAGCAATAAATAAACTTTTTTTCAAAAGACTGTTTTTTTTATTTTGCTTCCTTTTCTTGAGCGTTGATTAATTAAAACAACATCGTTTTTATGTGGTTAGTACAAATTATTTGCTAAATTTATAGTGGTTTATTGATTTTTAGTTTCATTTATTAATCATTTCAACTTAAATTTACAAAGCAAAGTAATATTTTATCTGTGGCTGTTTGCAAACAAATTTGATGAAAAATCTGAGTGTCAATAAATTGAGAAATTATAGATGATTTTTTTATCGATCTATGTTTGAATAGGTGTTAAAAACTAATGCAGTCCTTTAGTAATGACAATGGTATCCTGCCTCCCATACCTCATTAAGCATTCTTCATGTTTAAAAGAAAAATTACAAGGGATGGTATTGTTTCAAATCCCGAAAAAAATTAAAATTTTTTTGTGTTTATCTGTTTGTGTTTTCAATTAACATTTTAAAAACAAATAAGTACATTGACAATTTTGAATATTTATTTGTTGGTTAATATTTTACCTAAAATGTATGAACATAGGCCCATAGGATCTTTTTTCGTTCATGGAAATACTCAATATGGCAATTTTTAAAACCAGGTCTATTCTGCTAAAGTTCAGTTGTCACTGTCTACTCAGTAAAAATCTTTCTTTATACTGTTTTTATAGGGGAGAAAAGAGCGATAAGAAATCATATTAATTCGTTATTTAAAACTTTAAAGATCAAAGTAAATGCATGTTAATTTTACCACAGAAAGACTATTCATAAAGACACTGATTTACAACAAAATGAGAAAAAAAATAGATTAAACTCTTCGTCTAAGGTGATCAATGCTTATTTCAGTACCATATCCCACAGTTTTTCTCTCAAGTTCTTTACATTGTCGATCTTCTTGACTTCAAGATCTTTCCAGGAGGTTTTGTCAACAATAACCCATTTGTTTACAACCCATGAATACATTTTATAAAATTATGTAACTGTACTTTTTTCCAAATCGTATTGGTCTTATCATTAATTGTAGCATTTACCTTCTGCTATTTGTGACAATCTTACATAATTTCAATAAAAAAAGAAAAATCATTGGACAGATTCACACTGATTGCATAAAACCTCACTGTTTGTGATATTAGGACTGGTATTTTTCACTAGTATAGTTGGATTTTTTATTTGATAGGAAACAGTAATATCAAAGTAATCTTTTATCAGTCATATAAAATAGGTTATGGTTAGCAATAACGTAGTTATAAACACTTCTGGTAATTAATTTGTGATGGAGTAAAATAATTTAAGTGCCTTTATTTTTTACTGTTAACATTTTTACTCATCAGTTGTGGCTCAGTGTCCCTGCCATTTTTAGAAATCCTATAAAACTCGGACGTTGAAAAGATTTAAGCAACGCAAAGAAAATTCACATTACTTATGGAAATATTTACAAGTGATGGTAAGACTAATTGATGCTACATGATATGTCTAACAATCAATTGAAGTAAATTTTCCATTAACATTTTCTTGGATTTAATGTTTTAAAGTAAAATTTTTACTTGATTTTCACAATTAGCAAAGACAATACCACAAATTATAAGTAGAAACATAATAGTAAACAAATATAGTGACAAATATAGAATAATAGATACAGCACCTTTCTGACGGGGGTCGCTATTCATTATTTCCGTTACAGAGACAAGTATAACAGATACAGCACCATTCTAACGGGGTTTCACTATTCATTATGTCTGTTACAGAGACAAGTGTAACAATTCTACTTGCTCTTTGTGGGGACTGGCCATACGCTATGTCGGAATTAGAGAGAATTAGTCATTGTTACACGCATTTCTAGATCTGAAAATATGATAGCTTGTAACTATTTCAAGAGTAGCCTATAATATAAACAGAAAGGAACTGCAAGTTATTGTTATAGTCTATTTCCAAATCAGTCACTTCTTTATATATATTACCACTATTGGAGAGCAAGGATGATGACGTGTTTAATGACGTCATTGTTCGTGTTTAGATATAAGATTATATCTGTTTCGGAATGTTTCCTCCAGTTCTGTTTTAGACATAACTAAACGTGAATGAAAATAGTGTCTGCTGCAGACATTTTATGTCATTTATTTTTCTCAGTGCAACATTTTTGGTTTACTAAAGGTTATTTTTTGGTTAATTTTTCTTATTTTAGTTATTTTTTATTTTTTCAACCTCAAGAACTGTTACAAGCCCTGTTATTGGGTAAAGGGGAAGTGCTGAATTAAAAAAAGTGTTAAAAGGTTAGCAGGAATTGTTTGAAATGTTTACTGTAGAGGATATAGGTCAAAGGAGGAATAAACAATTTTTATAAGAGACTCTTTTAATATTGAAAAAAAATTTGAAATGATTAAACATGACATTGTTTAATATACGACACTCCGGCTCATATTTTCTAAGATTTGAGAAAAGTGGTACGAAAGAGCCGTGGGTCAGTTTGTCACGTAAAATTCTATGTACATTGAACTTCCTTTGTCTCCGTCTTCGTACTTTTTCCTACGCTATAAAATCCAAACACATACAGCCTCTCCCGACTTTCATAGGTGAATTAATTGGCGTCACACGCGGCTCAACGCCGTGTGTGTGGACGCAACGGGTTGTCTATCGCGCGTTGCAACGCTCTCATGTGTACGTAGCTTAAGTTAGGGGGTGATTTTCTAAAATCATAAACGGGTTGACGTCACGTCGCGGTTCCTGTAAGATCTTGAGCACGTGTACGTCTTTCCTATGTGTACGTCTTTCCCTTCAACTTACACAGAGGAAAGACGCACACGTGCTCAAGATCTTACGGGCGCCGTGTGTATTGTGTTAGTAAAGCGACGATGTTTGGAGGAAGGCTAAGTAGCGCCGATTCACGAGATTCGTTTTTACCCCAAGCATGCTTTCGTCTTACCCTGTTTCCGTCTCTGCAGTTATTAATTAATTAATTGGGTAAATTATTTTACAAAATATATATCTGACTGCCTGTTCCTGTAACCTCAAAACCTTATTTTTTCTCTAAAGTATTTATTTTTAAATTATAAAAATAAATTGTTTTAGAGTTCTTCGTAAATTTGCCTCCATGACACCACAAGTTTTACCGCAATTTGGAGGTTGTATAGACACGAAGCAATCTTTCGATTCATTCAAGGGTAATTTTTTGAAAATCTGTTGAGTCCGAAACAGTGGACTACAATTGCTTTTTTCGACGTTTTTCGCAGGCTTCGTGAAGACCCTTAATCAGTAAAATAAAATTTTTGCCAGTGGTTTGATACCTATACATTTAAAAAGTTTAAGTTATTTTGAAATGTTTGCAAACCAAAATTAGACAACCTCTAGTTCTAATCAGTTATTAAACATCAGAAAATATTTTAAGATTTAGTAAACGGTAAATTTAGCAGAATGTTTGAGAACGAAGCTAAGTTCACTGAGAAGAAAAAATATCAAATCATACATAAACCGTAGCTAAATACAAATAATCATTTTAAAACGTAAATGTTTTAGTTGGAAGTGTTTACCAATCGTATTTAAGTGTTTCGCAAAAGAATCGTTTTATCTTGATAAGTTAGTTATCACGTGATTGAAAACAATGGTCATCAATAGCACTCCCTAATTACGTATATTGCTAGTTCGCATGTGAGTTCGATATTAGAATTTTGTACAAAAATGTCCTGGAAGGTTTAGAAATATAATGGAATTCTAAAATCAGTTGTCGGTAGACACCCTATAGATCTTCAATATGTTATAAGAATACTATATTTGCCACTAGAAGCTACAGTCCTGCGTGCGTCACCTGCTTCTCACACAAGAGCAGTGTTAACTTTCAGATTCGGAACACGATCAGCCAAATAACTTTAACCCTAAAAAAATCAACATTTGATAACTTGCCACATTAGATAATCAGTTAAGCGCATGTTTTGTATTCATTGTACAGTAACGCAGCACAGATATTGATGTTATGGCATACTTCAAATGTCTCTGGTCTTAAAGCTTTTTCTTGTTATTTAAGGAAAACATTAAGTTATTTGGCTTTAATACCTGCCTCGATTTTCTAAAGCCCTATAACTGAACTAGGTTTTCTCTCTAAAAGTTTGAAAAGAACTGTTGCGAACTTTAGAATCCGTCTCCCCCGTTAAGATCGATGTTTAAAATACTTTTTTCGATTTGATATGAATATTTGAATCCCTTAAAAGCACTTTTTTGTTATTAATGTATAACTTTTTGTAAATAAATCACGTTGTTCACTGTTTTAACCGTTTTGTTGAAATGTCGATTCCTGCAGGTCCTTTATCTTTTTTTTCAGTGAGCTCTTTCCTTTAGAGGATCTGATAATCCCAGAGTAAACTTAAGGATTTAGAACATTTGGTTTGTAAGCGGATTAATTAAACTATGGAAATTTGGGTTTGCAGTGATTTTAAGAGTGGAGTGATTGTAGTGATCTATATATTTGGTAGTGTAACCAACGTGGATATAAAGCTGTAAAATCACTGATAAAAAGACATGGTTCGAAAGTTCAAAAATGGCGTCGAGTAAAATTACGAAGATAACTACTCAAATGGCTCAACTCTAGTTCTGTGAGGAGTCATAAGTAGGCCTATAACTCCGGCAGAATGATTTTAATCAGGTTCTTGTAGATTTTAATGTCTTATTTCGATTAAATCTGTAATAAACACTCATCTCGATAAATATTAAAGCTTTAAATCAATGATTCGATTTCAAAATCGGAACGTTATCGTATATAATTGACTTAATCGCGATTATAAAATAAAAAATATGCAAATATCTTTAAATATAAAAATATCGATTATTACTTTCTTCCCCCTATGGAGAAAGTATTTTTTTCTTAAGAATTTTTGAATTTGAGTTATTCGTGCATATTATGTCGTAGCCACTTGCTATGAAGTGCCCGGTTAGCGCTGGACACTTCATGAAGTGCCCAATTGCAGCATGTTGCTACGACAGATATATTCGTTTTAGTGCTGCCTGAATAAAAAAGTGGTTTTCGGAGTGGTGTCTGTCTGACCGTGTGTGTGGATGTGTGGATGTTTGGATGAGTGGATTTGTGGATTTGTGGATTTGTGGATGTATGTAAACAAAGCTAGAGGACACCAGTGTTCTGATTTTGATGAAATTTGGCATGTAGGTATAAAACCGTGTTATCTCCAGGTTTTTTTTAATTTTTTAGAATTTTTGATTTTTAAGGCTATTTAACCCATAAAAAACATAAATACGACAAAAATCCAAATTTTATCAAAAACTGCCCTAACGATTTTGATACAAATTTTATGGTTTGTAGTGCTTGGAACGACAAACAAAATGACACCGCCCGCATGTCTGTAAACATTCAGGTTTAGAAGTTATAGGGGTTTGTGTTCAAAAATGTTTATTTTTAAAATTTCACATAATCTGTAACTTCCAAAGAAAATATAATTGCGACCATTAAATTTGGCTTTAAAAATTAAATAATCCAGTATCTAGAATTATTAGTCCACGTCAACTGGTTGCCTAGATACAGTACACCTAGACCGTTAGAACACAGAAAGGCGTAAGTGATTTTTCACAACTTTTCAGGAGAGCAAAAACAAAAATCGGCGCTCTCTTTCTAACTTATTTCCTGAATAATTAAAGTAGTAATTGGGATTAAATTGGTACCATTTTATAGCCGAAGGGCTGTAGTTTTAGACATGATAGCTTCATATCAGTTGTAATTGTTTATTTTAGAGTAACAAAGCAATTAAGTTACTTACGCCTCTTTGGGCCGTGATTGGTTTTAACAAGCGGTCACTTAGGCCCAGACTAGGCCACTTACGCCCCTTTGAGAAAATATTTTCTAAGGGTTATCGATACTTACGCCCATTTATCTTCATAAAGTAAACTTGACTGTTTGTTTAAAATTAAAAAATAAAAAGATCAAATTGCAAAATAGTAAATAGTTTTTTTAACGTATAAAGGATCTATTAGTTTCAGCTAACTGTATATAGAAAACCTGAATTTTTCAATAATACTACAGTAATAAAGTAGATTATAGTAATGAGGGGTAAAATGTTAATGGAAAACACAAATCAGATATAAAAGTCGTATATTGATACAAAATAAACATAAATTGGTAAAATATTAACTAAAGTATCTTTGTTTCTTATGGCACTTTCGTACAGATAAATTATGTTTGTAAACTGTTTTATCATCGTTATAAAAACAAACAATCAGTCTTACGAGTGCAGTTAAATAATTACTATAAAAAGTAAAAGTTTACACTTAAAAATAATTAATATCATTATCTTAAAACAATAATTAAAATTATATAAACTAAAATAACAAATCTTCTTACGTTTTATAACAGTACAAATTATCTATAAAAGCTAAAATCTGTAAAAGATTTAGTAGATTACACTTAAATATAATTAAAAACTGTAACTTAAAACCATAAAATCCAAAATAAAAATCTTACGTTTTATAATAGTGCAAAATGAATCAATGATTTTTTTTTATATAATTCTTAACTAGTTTACTTGATATAAGTAAAAGTTATGTTATTGTCAGTTTAAAAAAATCAAACGTAATCTAAATTTAATTTGTAGAAAATTTAAATAAAAATCTCCTTAAATACCGGAAAACAAGTAAAACTAAATGGAATCTTTTGTCAAAATTTTTAAAAAGTTTATGAAGCCGCCCAAGTAGAATGATTTGGCTTAAGGTGTATCATAAACCTAAATTAATATATTTTAAGTAGTAACCTTGTAAGGAATCGTCATGGAAAATACTAACAATGTAAATCTTAAGTAATCAAAAAATTAATTGTATAATGGCACTTTAAAAACCAATATGGTTTAGTACGTCACATTCTGTTTTTGATTTGTCTTTGTTACTAACAATGAGGCAGTGCCTTGTAGTAGTTAACATGATCAACATTTCTTATGACAGGAGTTTGACCTTCACAGAGAGACATCAAGTCTTTGTGCTTTTCAGCTGCAAGAGGTATCGATTCCTTATTTATTTTTCGTACTGTGGTTTTCAGTGGGTCAGGAAGGGCTCTTTTCAGAGTTATTGATCTTGATGTCTGTTGCAAGTGTGAAGTCTTGAAAAAGATGGTTCTTGGCTCAGACTTCTTGACACTCACTTCAAAAACCTCGGTCCAATTTATTTCTTTTCCTGACTCATTGTCTTTTCTTACTTTTAATATTTTCAACTCTTTTGACAAGTGTTTAAAGTCAACAAAATCTTCGCTGTTCATTTGGTTAACCTTGTATGGGTCCTTGCTCCTTGCCAGTGTCATGATTGGAAGCAGTTGGGAGGGAAGATACAAGTCCCCGGCTTTTTTTATTGCATAGCCAATGGCACTGTGGGCAGAATCGCCCTCGCTTTGGCCATGGTAAGGCTCAAAGAATCGGAGTGTTAGAATTTCAATGGGCGAGTTATTAACTGTGTACAACATCATTGCAACAATAATTGTGTTTTTATTTTGTCCTGCACAGCCGTCACAAAATAAGTTTACAACTTTTGCCCCTTGTTTTGCATACTCCATGAGAAACAAAAACACGCAAGACGAAATTTCAGAAGCCCCTCGTCGACTGACCGTTTCATGCCATGTGTAACAATGGCAGTCCTTGGTTGAAAGATCATATATTGTGAAGTTAAAAACTGCAAGGCGACGTTTATAAAAAACTGCACTTTCATTTGTCTTTGGAAGGTATATGACTTGTTGTAAGTCAAATACTGCTGCTACTACTGATTTGTCTTTTATCGATTTCCTTTTGCATTCACTTTTAATTTCTCGTATCTTTACTTTTTCTTCTATGTGTGATTTATATTTTTCTTCCATACTTTTTTTTACAGACTCATCCCCTTCTAGATACATTGTACAGAGTGTACATTTATCTTTCTTGGGGCGGTGAAAACTCAAGTTCATTTCATTAAAAACTTTAGGGTATGTTGTTATGCTAGCTACTGTCTCGTTGGGATGTTCCTCACAAAACATTCTATACATTTTGCTAATATTAAGGTCTTCGTGTAGATACTCTTTAGCTGAATGAGACCGAACATAATGTGACTCTACTCGGTCAAATTTGTTTATGTGGTCAATAATGGCTTGTCTAAGTTGTTTGTCTTTTTCTATAACAGAGGGATAGCGACCACCTCGTTTTTCAGGTTCCAACACATCCGTTTTCTGTATTTTTTCTAGAGATGTTCTAACAGATTTTTCACTAACTGCAAGTGTATTAATAAAAAACACTTTGCACACAGGAACGGCTATACCAACCAAAGGCAGTGAATATTTTACTGTGTTCTGTCTCCTAGACGAATCTGATTTAACCAAGCATCTCTTTTTCTGCTCCACAACAGCATACCTTCCAATGTACTCTCTTTGAAGAGTCAAATCTCCCATACCATAAAATGCATCAAAAATCTTTTTTCTATCGTCTTCAGTAAACTCACAGCATTTCTTCCCTTGCCTTTTGCAAGCCTCACCCTTGCATCTTTCTCTTATACATTTAGGTGCAACTAAGTTGTAAGACTTATTGTGTTGAGTATAACCTTGTCCAGTGTTTCGTCTTTCTTTTGTCAGTTTTTGTTTGTTTACTCTTTGTTTCTTAGGTCGAGGTTCTTCTCTTAGCGACCCTTCCATTGCGAAGTCTTCAGGAGTAGATGTCTTATTTTTCGTGATTGGGGCTATTTCTTCATTGGATGTGGTGTTATGATTTGAACACAAATCGTCTTCGTCAAAATGTTTAAAACAAAGAAGAGCAAGGCATTTCACACAGGCAGCAAAGATTTCATCTTCGCACCGCTTCGTTTCACAAGTTGGGTTTACTTCGGGGGGCAAGTCTTTTTGAGCGTTGTTGTCACTTTCCTTGTGATGAAATATTTGTTGTTTTAAAGGTTTAAGGGGTTTAATTTTTCTCTTTATATGCTTTTTCTTTTTCCGGGGTGACTCATAATATTTTTCATCAATACTGGTGTCACTGTCACTTTTTGCATGACCACATAACTCAGCTTTGTAATGTTTTTTACATACCAACTGATTACATGAACAGTTTTCAGTGCCTTCATTTTTACATCTCTTTATTTGACAACGTATTGAGAAGTTTGGGTCCACAAAACTGTCATCATTTTCACTTCCACTAAATAAAGCTGAATATTCTTCTGGGTCATCCACAATTTCCTCTTCTAGTTCGTGAAAATCAATTAAAGTCTTGTTAACATCTGAATTTTTCTTCTTTAAAAAATCTGTTTTCAGCTTTGCTAATGGCACATAGTCCCTCAGTTCATCGCTGTCAGAAATATCCAAGTCACTGTCGTCGGAGCAGTCGTAGTCAATAACAACACCATAATACCACTTGTTTTTATATAACATTTTCACCTCCGTTCCTTCTTTAATTTTTTCCTGTTCATTCACTAATTTTAGGTCCTTCTTTGAGACAATGTTTCGTGTCCCATTCCTCCATTCAACAAGCACATCCATTTTTATTTATTGCTTCACAGTATTTACGTTAACCTGAAACAAAATTATATTATGTTACAATAATATCACTTACGCCCCTTGCAGCTATGATATACATAACATGTGCTGCCAAACCTGTAGTCCTGTCACAAATAGGCGTATGTGCACTTGCGCCCCTTGCATCCACAACTACCGATTCCAAAATCTAACCACAAACAGACTTAAGTGCACTTACGTTTTTCTGCGTTTAGAAAAAAATGGTCTAAATCACTTACGCCCAAGAGCTAAATCGCTATATCTCTGAAACGGCTTGAAATTCAATTACGCCCGTTTGAGACATGAAAGAGCACATCAAAAGATGTCCATTGAAGACATAATCTCAATTTCGCCATTTTGTCACTTACGCCACTCTGTGTTTTGACGGTCACCGATCCGGATAACAAAAAATCCGGATAATCCGAGGTCATTACAATACCGCCTAAATAGCAATAGCCTGCTAAATTGATGCTGCAAACGGCGTATCAAGACTGTACAACATGTTAATCTTTTAAATTTTGCGAGGGTTTAATTTTGAAACAAATTCAAGAACCAAACTTTATTATTAATCATACGAATGTAATTATAACTTTTACCATACTTACTGTTTAGGTTTGGAATAAAAGGCAGATTAAAATATTAAATTTATTAAGATTAAGTAATCATGACTCAGAATAACACAAACCTGAAATAATCATGACGAAACTTAAAGTTACTCAAAATTTATTACGGCAGGCCTAACTCTTATTAAGAAATAACGTAACGCATAAAATTACAGCAATAAACAAATTCGCAAAATTGCCGTAGGCTACCTCTTTGTTCAGTACTGTTAGCGCCACAAGTAGCAAATCCAGAAAACTACGTTCACGAAAATGCTGTAATGTACCTACTGTTTAGGCAATGCAGTTCCTTCAATTATTGTGATTCCAAATGCGTACAGTAATGTAGCGCATTTGCATTTTATTTTTAGAAGGTACATTTCACCAGTAAACTCGCTAAAATCTTGTTTTTGCTGTGATTTTAATTTTTTAGTTTCTATGGACCGGTCCGGATAATCCGGGATCCGTATAATGTGGGGTCCGGATAATCCGAGGTGTACTGTAATTGATATTTTAGTTTGGCGGTAAACGCAGTACATTGTCCAATGTTATTATTATGGAACATTTTAGTATAATTTAGAAATAATCAGGTTATCAGCTGATTGTATAAACTATTTCAGAGAGTAAATATATATCACAAATATTTAAAAATCGACATCTCCGTTAGTTACTTACCGATTTTGATTAAATTCGTTATGTATTTGTGAGATAATCGTTTCATTATATAAGTTTTCTTGCTTTAAATTACTGTAAGGGAGAAAGTATGTGTCAGTTGCCTGATACCGTTTATTCTGGTGGATACGGATTATAAAGTTTCGCCGAACTTAGTTGGCGGGTCACTGCATGGCTTTTAGAGATAGGCGCACAAAACTATTGACTTCTGTTTATGACACTGCTTGACTGACTTTTGACAGTTGACTACCGTGCTCGTCTAAGTTGAACCGATTACAACGAACCATAATAATAATTATAAATAATTCACAATAAAAGGTAAACAATTTTTTCCTTAAAATATTCTTTTATAGTTAAACATAAATTTCATAAAAACAACTTATTTCTAAAATTATTTATAATTTTTTATTATTTCTGCCATAAAACAGTTACTGTAGTCAGAAATCTCTTGTTTTCTATTTTATCGCTCTGTCTGTGCTCTCATCTAATATAAACGTTTTTTCTCAAATATGTAATTAGTCTTTAGTTTCTAATTTTCATGTAAGTGGAAGTGGGTGCATTTGTTTTTTTAAGACTCAGTTCTACGCACAGGTCATTGACCTATGTGGGACTTATTAATTCATATAAACCTTTTAATGTACATTATGTAATGTAAGGAAATAAAGACATTTTTGATTTGAATAATTTGAAACGAGCTGGAGGGGTCGAAGTGACGTCACCTGGGCCCAAGCGGCCCGTAATTGAGCCCTCCAGACCCGCGCCCTTCCGACCCTTTTTATTAGAGGGAGGCGCGTGCCATTCTAATCGGCTTTGAATCGCAATGAGAAATCGTTAAGAGAGATAATAAAAAACTCAAGGGCGCTTACGTGCGCGTCCGTCGGGCGACGTTTTTGTTTACCATCGTTAACTAACGACACGGTATATTCATATTTTTTCGCTCGCTGTGGATCAAGTTAATAGAATTATATTCGATTTTTTATCTGGCTCAGGAATTATGTGTCACTTGAAGGTAAAGAACTTTTCCTTGTCTTTCCCTCACTGACGCCTATGGAAAATTGTTAGATTAAGGCGATGCAGTCGAAAATGTTTGTGAAGCGTTTATTTTATTTCTATAATTATGATAAGATAGTGTGGAGGAGAGTTCTACTGCTTGACGAAAAATCCCATCATTCACAGCATTTATTTGGGAATGATTTTTGATTAATGAATGTCTTAAACGTAACATCAAGAAAATTTAAAAATAAAAAAATTTCGTTAATGGAAAATAATTTTTTGCGTACTTAAGTGTCAACTCTTTAAAAACTATGCCTTTTTGTTTGCCAGAGCGTGTCGTGCAAAATCCCCAAAAAATAAATTTTAATCTTTTAAACTTTTATTGGAACGTTGCACAAACAAACTGAACTTAGCACCTGCATTATTTGACCAAGCAACCTGCATTCAACAAAATAATGTTACCGGAACATTGATACAACACATCCTAATCACATGCACTGATAAAAGAATTGAGAAAAGTGAAGTGAAAAAATCATTAGTCCTGCCATGTTGCTGGCGGAATAGTTTGTCCCTAACGGCTCCTGCTCAACCCTACACAGACGACATGGTTAATCATTTCAACGTCCCTAGACCAAGGTTGTCGGTATTTACAACATTTTTGTATTCGCTACTTCCATTTCATACCATAATTCCTTACTATATTTAAGCACAGTAATTCGATAAACAATAACAACCAGCTTGCTTACTATTAACGCATAAATAGTAGTACTTGTAAATACATCAAATTCTTTACAGGCTTTAGTGTATTTTAGATTAAAAAGTATGCTTTTCAATTTGATTAGCTAAATGAATATCCCTATCCCCAAAAACTGTTTTCCTAATGACAATAATGAACTGAAATTGTATAGTTGTAGTGTTTTCTTCCTCCTGTGTTATCCAGAGGTTAACATAATTTATAGCCGTTAAACTTAAAAGTGGAGCGTATCCATTGTCCTTCAATATTGCTAAAAACTAAAAAAATTGAACGTATATATTTACCTTCATTATTGCTATGAACTAAAAACGGAACGTATCTATTGTCCTTCATTATTGCTATAAACTAAAAAATGGAACGTATATATTGTCCTTCATTATTGCTATAAACTAAAAAATGGAACGTATCTATTGTCCTTCATTATTGCTATAAACCTAAAACGGAGCATTATCTATAGTCCTTAATTATTACTATAATACCTTTGGGTTCAAGTACAGTACTAGTGACCGGTACAGGCATACTCGTTCTTCGAGATTAGACAAGGTTAAGTGTATTTACGGACCCTTAAATGATTTATAACCTGTGGGCTTTAAATTCGTACCGTATTCCTTTTAATACGTTAAAACAAACTGACAATAATTAATAAAATAACTGTGAAAATGAATAGTTTGTTGGTAATATGCGTGTTATATTAAAAATTGAGGGATTATTCAGTTCAATTAAAAAATATATATGAATGGAACGAGATTAGCGCGGGGACGGCAGGACGGCAGGACGGCACGGCGCGGCGCGGCCCGCAGTGGCTAGGAGGCTAGGAGGAATGTCGACCGGGGCCGACGACCTCGAGTTTACAGGAGGAGCAAATTTTATAGTCGGTCACTTCATCAAAATGGACCCGCCCGAGGCCCATTCCTGCCGACCTGACCCTCGCCCCTCTGGCGGGTGTCTCTAGCTCTGTGGACTGAGGCCATTCCTGCCGACCTGACCCTCGCCCCTCTGGCGGGTGTCTCTAGCTCTGTGGACTGAGGCCATTCCTGCCGACCTGACCCTCGCCCCTCTGGCTGGTGTATCTAGCCCTGTGGACTGAGGCCCATTCCTGCCGACCTGACCCTCGCCCCTCTGGCGGGTGTCTCTAGCCCTGTGGACTGAGGCCATTCCTGCCGACCTGACCCTCGCCCCTCTGGCTGGTGTCTCTGGCTCTGTGGACTGAGGCCATTCCTGCCGACCTGACCCTCGCCCCTCTGGCGGATGTCTCTAGCTCTGTGGACTGAGGCCATTCCTGCCGACCTGACCCTCGCCCCTCTGGCTGGTGTCTCTGGCTCTGTGGACTGAGGCCATTCCTGCCGACCTGACCCTCGGATCTGGCGGGTGTCTCTAGCCCTGTGGACTGAGGCCATTCCTGCCGACCTGACCCTCGCCCCTCTGGCGGGTGTCTCTAGCTCTGTGGACTGAGGCCATTCCTGCCGACCTGACCCTCGCCCCTCTGGCGGGTGTCTCTAGCCCTGTGGACTGAGGCCCATTCCTGCCGACCTGACCCTCGCCCCTCTGGCTGGTGTATCTAGCCCTGTGGACTGAGGCCCATTCCTGCCGACCTGACCCTCGCCCCTCTGGCGGGTGACTCTAGCCCTGTGGACTGAGGCCCATTCCTGCCGACCTGACCCTCGCCCCTCTGGCTGGTGTATCTAGCCCTGTGGACTGAGGCCCATTCCTGCCGACCTGACCCTCGCCCCTCTGGCGGGTGTCTCTAGCCCTGTGGACTGAGGCCATTCCTGCCGACCTGACCCTCGCCCCTCTGGCTGGTGTCTCTGGCTCTGTGGACTGAGGCCATTCCTGCCGACCTGACCCTCGCCCCTCTGGCGGATGTCTCTAGCTCTGTGGACTGAGGCCATTCCTGCCGACCTGACCCTCGCCCCTCTGGCTGATGTATCTAGCCCTGTGGACTGAGGCCCATTCCTGCCGACCTGACCCTCGCCCCTCTGGCTGGTGTCTCTGGCTCTGTGGACTGAGGCCATTCCTGCCGACCTGACCCTCGCCCCTCTGGCGGATGTCTCTAGCTCTGTGGACTGAGGCCATTCCTGCCGACCTGACCCTCGCCCCTCTGGCGGGTGTCTCTAGCTCTGTGGACTGAGGCCATTCCTGCCGACCTGACCCTCGCCCCTCTGGCGGGTGTCTCTAGCCCTGTGGACTGAGGCCATTCCTGCCGACCTGACCCTCGCCCCTCTGGCGGGTGTCTCTAGCTCTGCGGACTGAGGCCATTCCTGCCGACCTGACCCTCGCCCCTCTGGCGGGTGTCTCTAGCTCTGCGGACTGAGGCTATTCCTGCCGACCTGACCCTCGCCCCTCTGGCGGGTGTCTCTAGCCCTGTGGACTGAGGCCCATTCCTGCCGACCTGACCCTCGCCCCTCTGGCGGGTGTCTCTAGCTCTGCGGACTGAGGCCATTCCTGCCGACCTGACCCTCGCCCCTCTGGCGGGTGTATCTAGCTCTGTGGACTGAGGCCATTCCTGCCGACCTGACCCTCGCCCCTCTGGCGGGTGTATCTAGCTCTGCGGACTGAGGCCATTCCTGCCGACCTGACCCTCGCCCCTCTGGCGGGTGTCTCTAGCTCTGTGGACTGAGGCCATTCCTGCCGACCTGACCCTCGCCCCTCTGGCGGGTGTCTCTAGCTCTGTGGACTGAGGCCATTCCTGCCGACCTGACCCTCGCCCCTCTGGCTGATGTATCTAGTCCTGTGGACTGAGGCCATTCCTGCCGACCTGACCCTCGCCCCTCTGGCGGGTGTCTCTAGCTCTGAGGACTGAGGCCATTCCTGCCGACCTGACCCTCGCCCCTCTGGCGGGTGTCTCTAGCTCTGTGGACTGAGGCCATTCCTGCCGACCTGACCCTCGCCCCTCTGGCTGGTGTATCTAGCCCTGTGGACTGAGGCCATTCCTGCCGACCTGACCCTCGCCCCTCTGGCGGGTGTCTCTAGCCCTGTGGACTGAGGCCATTCCTGCCGACCTGACCCTCGCCCCTCTGGCGGGTGTATCTAGCCCTGTGGACTGAGGCCATTCCTGCCGACCTGACCCTCGCCCCTCTGGCGGGTGTCTCTAGCCCTGTGGACTGAGGCCATTCCTGCCGATCTGACCCGCCCC
This sequence comes from Flexamia atlantica, assembly GCA_035578135.1. Lineage (NCBI taxonomy): Eukaryota > Metazoa > Arthropoda > Insecta > Hemiptera > Cicadellidae > Flexamia > Flexamia atlantica. The sequence goes on along the minus strand of JAQJVK010000007.1, from coordinate 44,155,822 downwards.
TCTGGCGGGTGTATCTAGCCCTGTGGACTGAGGCCCATTCCTGCCGACCTGACCCTCGCCCCTCTGGCGGGTGTCTCTAGCCCTGTGGACTGAGGCCATTCCTGCCGACCTGACCCTCGCCCCTCTGGCGGGTGTCTCTAGCCCTGTGGACTGAGGCCCATTCCTGCCGACCTGACCCTCGCCCCCTGGTGGGTGTCTCTAGCTCTGTGGACTGAGGCCCATTCCTGCCGACCTGACCCTCGCCCCTCTGGCGGGTGTCTCAAGCCCTGTGGACTGAGGCCATTCCTGCCGACCTGACCCTCGCCCCTCTGGCGGGTGTCTCTAGCCCTGTGGACTGAGGCCCATTCCTGCCGACCTGACCCTCGTCCCTCTGGCGGGTGTATCTAGCCCTGTGGACTGAGGCCCATTCCTGCCGACCTGACCCTCGCCCCTCTGGCGGGTGTCTCTAACCCTGTGGACTGAGGCCATTCCTGCCGACCTGACCCTCGCCCCTCTGGCGGGTGTCTCTAACCCTGTGGACTGAGGCCATTCCTGCCGACCTGACCCTCGCCCCTCTGGCGGGTGTCTCTAACCCTGTGGACTGAGGCCATTCCTGCCGACCTGACCCTCGCCCCTCTGGCTGGTGTCTCTAGCCCTGTCGACTGAGGCCCATTCCTGCCGACCTGACCCTCGCCCCTCTGGCGGGTGTCTCTAGCTCTGTGGACTGAGGCCCATTCCTGCCCACCTGACCCTCGCCCCTCTGGCCGTTGTCTCTAGCTCTGTGGACTGAGGCCATTTCTGCCGACCTGACCCTCGCCCCTCTGGTCGGTGTCTCTAGCTCTGTGGACTGTGGCCCATTCCTGCCGACCTGACCCTCGCCCCTCTGGCGGGTGTCTCTAGCTCTGTGGACTGAGGCCATTCCTGCCGACCTGACCCTCGCCCCTCTGGCTGATGTATCTAGTCCTGTGGACTGAGGCCATTCCTGCCGACCTGACCCTCGCCCCTCTGGCTGATGTATCTAGCTCTGTGGACTGAGGCCCATTCCTGCCCACCTGACCCTCGCCCCACTGGCGGGTGTCTCTAGCCCTGTGGACTGAGGCCATTCCTGCCGATCTGACCCGCCCCTCTGGCGGGTGTATCTAGCCCTGTGGACTGAGGCCCATTCCTGCCGACCTGACCCTCGCCCCTCTGGCGGGTGTCTCTAGCCCTGTGGACTGAGGCCATTCCTGCCGACCTGACCCTCGCCCCTCTGGCTGGTGTCTCTAGCCCTGTGGACTGAGGCCCATTCCTGCCGACCTGACCCTCGCCCCTCTGGCGGGTGTCTCTAGCCCTGTGGACTGAGGCCCATTCCTGCCGACCTGACCCTCGCCCCTCTGGCGGGTGTCTCAAGCCCTGTGGACTGAGGCCATTCCTGCCGACCTGACCCTCGCCCCTCTGGCGGGTGTCTCAAGCCCTGTGGACTGAGGCCATTCCTGCCGACCTGACCCTCGCCCCTCTGGCGGGTGTATCTAGCCCTGTGGACTGAGGCCCATTCCTGCCGACCTGACCCTCGTCCCTCTGGCGGGTGTATCTAGCCCTGTGGACTGAGGCCCATTCCTGCCGACCTGACCCTCGCCCCTCTGGCGGGTGTCTCTAACCCTGTGGACTGAGGCCATTCCTGCCGACCTGACCCTCGCCCCTCTGGCGGGTGTCTCTAGCCCTGTGGACTGAGGCCCATTCCTGCCGACCTGACCCTCGCCCCTCTGGCGGGTGTCTCTAGCCCTGTGGACTGAGGCCCATTCCTGCCGACCTGACCCTCGCCCCTCTGGCGGGTGTCTCTAGCCCTGTGGACTGAGGCCATTCCTGCCGACCTGACCCTCGCCCCTCTGGCTGGTGTCTCTAGCCCTGTGGACTGAGGCCATTCCTGCCGACCTGACCCTCGCCCCTCTGGCGGGTGTCTCTAACCCTGTGGACTGAGGCCATTCCTGCCGACCTGACCCTCGCCCCTCTGGCGGGTGTCTCTAGCCCTGTGGACTGAGGCCATTCCTGCCGACCTGACCCTCGCCCCTCTGGCTGGTGTCTCTAGCCCTGTGGACTGAGGCCCATTCCTGCCGACCTGACCCTCGCCCCTCTGGCGGGTGTCTCTAGCCCTGTGGACTGAGGCCCATTCCTGCCGACCTGACCCTCGCCCCTCTGGCGGGTGTCTCAAGCCCTGTGGACTGAGGCCATTCTTGCCGACCTGACCCTCGCCCCTCTGGCGGGTGTCTCTAGCCCTGTGGACTGAGGCCCATTCCTGCCGACCTGACCCTCGCCCCTCTGGCGGGTGTCTCAAGCCCTGTGGACTGAGGCCATTCCTGCCGACCTGACCCTCGCCCCTTTGGCGGGTGTCTCTAGCCCTGTGGACTGAGGCTCATTCCTGCCGACCTGACCCTCGCCCCTCTGGCGGGTGTCTCTAGCCCTGTGGACTGAGGCTCATTCCTGCCGACCTGACCCTCGCCCCTCTGGCGGGTGTCTCTAGCCCTGTGGACTGAGGCCCATTCCTGCCGACCTGACCCTCGCCCCTCTGGCGGGTGTCTCTAGCCCTGTGGACTGAGGCCATTCCTGCCGACCTGACCCTCGCCCCTCTGGCGGGTGTCTCTAGCCCTGTGGACTGAGGCCCATTCCTGCCGACCTGACCCTCGCCCCCTGGCGGGTGTCTCTAGCCCTGTGGACTGAGGCCCATTCCTGCCGACCTGACCCTCGCCCCTCTGGCGGGTGTCTCTAGCCCTGTGGACCGAGGCCCATTCCTGCCGACCTGACCCTCGCCCCTCTGGCGGGTGTCTCTAGCCCTGTGGACTGAGGCCCATTCCTGCTGACCTGACCCTCGCCCCTCTGGCGGGTGTCTCTAGCCCTGTGGACTGAGGCCCATTCCTGCCGACCTGACCCTCGCCCCTCTGGCGGGTGTCTCTAGCCCTGTGGACCGAGGCCCATTCCTGCCGACCTGACCCTCGCCCCTCTGGCGGGTGTCTCTAGCCCCGTGGACTGAGGCCATTCCTGCCGACCTGACCCTCGCCCCTCTGGCGGGTGTATCTAGCCCTGTGGACCGAGGCCCATTCCTGCCGACCTGACCCTCGCCCCTCTGGCGGGTGTCTCTAGCCCTGTGGACCGAGGCCCATTCCTGCCGACCTGACCCTCGCCCCTCTGGCGGGTGCGTCTCTAGCCCTGTGGACTGAGGCCATTCCTGCCGACCTGACCCTCGCCCCTCTGGCGGGTGTCTCTAGCCCTGTGGACTGAGGCCCATTCCTGCCGACCTGACCCTCGCCCCTCTGGCGGGTGTCTCTAGCCCTGTGGACTGAGGCCATTCCTGCCGACCTGACCCTCGCCCCTCTGGCGGGTGTCTCTAGCCCTGTGGACTGAGGCCATTCCTGCCGACCTGACCCTCGCCCCTCTGGCGGGTGTCTCTAGCTCTGTGGACTGAGGCCATTCCTGCCGACCTGACCCTCGCCCCTCTGGCTGATGTATCTAGTCCTGTGGACTGAGGCCATTCCTGCCGACCTGACCCTCGCCCCTCTAGCGGGTGTCTCTCTAGCTCTCCTTTTGGAGAGATATTTTAAAATTCTCTTTGGTTTCCTCGAGAGATAAGGAAGTAGATATTGTGACCGCCCAAAATGTCCTTCATTTTAGGCGTAAGCGAGTACAGCCCCACTCTCCAATACACCGGGTGGGTGAGAAAATAGGTATCAAAAAGACCATAACGAAGGTATCAAAAAGTTTGTTTGATCTAAGGAAATTGTTTATACTGTGTTTGCTCTCGTGTCAAAATATATTTTTACTGCTATTCTGCTTCCTTAAATAAGTTAATTGTTCCCTGTGCAAGATAGTAGGGAGAGGGCATAGTAAACAAGATGCTACGAGGGGGCTTGGATATCGGAAGAATGTTGATTAATCGTCAACCTACGGCTAGGGCGTTTTGTACTGGGGTTACGCATGCGGTCAAAACGTGTTCTCTAATTGGTACACCGAGATCGGCGCTGTGACCTCTTAAACGAAGCCCAATAGACCACGTCAACCTCTGGACAGGCGACCCGCCAAAATCGCGACACGCGTAAAGGCGAAACTCAAGAATCCGGCTTCGCCGTTGAAATCAATATTTACAATCGCGGTTATTTTAGTGAAGATAACGTTTCAATTTTCTAATCGTCATTTTAAAGTATTGCTATTTATCTGCTTAAGTGTTAAATAAATAAAACAAGAATGATAAAAGATTGATTCAAAATGAAACATTAAAAGATCACAAAAACGTGATTAAAATTACATTAATGTACAAGAGCTTTCTTAACATTGAGAAGATTCACTTGCACGTTAGAGAAAAATTTACTTTGTATGTCTTTTCGAGACTACCGACGCATAAAATTACCTAGGTACGAGTCGAACATGTCCTTCCTCCTGCTGTATCGCAGAAAAAATTGTAAACAGGAATTTTTAAACCAGGGAGCGCAAGTTGATCGTAAAATGCTCATTCGCGCTTTACACGAAATTAATTGAGTGTACTTATAGCTCGACATACAAGTCCTCTTCATAATTCTACTCAACGACGTATTGAAATGTTCGAACCGTTGTGATTTTGCGGTTTTATATCCACGTTGGTTACACTTCCATCATTAGTATCACTTATCATCCCCCGAATCATCGTAATGCCACATGACACTTACCATGAATTAGTAAACACACAAAATTTTTGGGATCTACTTGTAAATGATAGTACTATGAGAATTTACTGGAATAGACATTTAAAAAAACTTTCGAAACAGTAATCTACAGTAAATAAGTTTATAATTAATAACGATAAAATATATGTTTTTAAGGAATTTAATTATTTATTTTAAATAGAAAAATATCGATCTTAACGGCGGAGACGGATTCTCAAGTTAAACATTTCCAAGCCAGCAAATCATTAAGCTCAAGAAACCTCGACAAGTCATGCATGTGGAACATATATCACATAGTTTTGAATATTATAATTATAATATTCTACTAATCGAGTCGACTGATTAGCAGACTTTTCTTTGCGAATAAACGAATGTTTTATCAATGTTGAATTGAATATACCAGTGCACAGAGTAGATCACAATTGGGAATATCCGATGATTTATAACTGCAGTGCAGTTCGATATGATTATACAACCGGAGCCACGTGTTTGTTATTGCACTGGGTTATCTGTCGCAATCTATCAGCGCACTCGAGTTTTTACAACTGTTCATTTTGTCAAGATTCGATGTTTTGCTCAAATCATTTTTTTTTCAGAAATAAATGTTATCCAAGTATTTTTTATCAGCTGATAATGTTGACATTTGGAGTGTTTCCTGCCTACGTAGCTTTTTCTGCGGCACAAGAGCCAATTTCGAAACTACGACCCGCAGAAAGCATGACAAATTCGTCTGCAGCAACTTTTTTTATTAACTTTAGATTTTTGTCTGTTTATTTTACAAATTTTTCTAATGCCACCGATAATATTAAATTTCTTTGATAAATTAGTGACATTTTTTCATGATTTAATTTAGATTTTAAATAATTTATTTAACATACCTTAAAACATATTACTTACAATCAGTATGTTTAACGATTTGTAGACTAGGTATAACTCTCGTGTCACGTGAATGGTCATCAAATTTGTGCGGCAGACCTCACTAACTAATCAGGCCGGATAAGTGCTTTGAAAGAGTACAGTCTCGTCTAGAAATACTGACAAGCATTCCAATACGGCAAGGGGGAGCAATCCGTGTCGACGCTAATTAAAATCTGACCGGTTAACTCTCATCCTACCTGCTAAGGGGGAGCAGTCCATATCCAGCCGTACGGGGAATGTAGGCCGCGCAAAGGGTTCCGTGGTGTTATTCAGGGCAATTATTCCAAACAACTTAACAAAGTCGAATCAAGTTGATAACTTAATTTTGATGTAGCATTCCTTAAAAAATAATACTTAACCCTGTATTTTTTCTTTTCTCCCTCCCGAGCACCTGTCCTTTCGGTATATACCTCGGACTTCTTCCTTATCCTATCTTTTCTCTTCCTCTCTCTCTGACTCGGGGGTTTCCTTCAATATAATAAATGAATAAATGAAATTTATTTCCACAAATAAAAATACATAAATAACATAAGACAAACTTGGAAATTTACTGACCACAGTAGTAAATTGCGTGGCTAGTTTTAATAAAATAAAATTAAGGTGAAAACAAAACATTGAGTCTAGCTTCAGTGTGAAACAGCATTTAGACGCCATCTGTAATGTTTGTAAAATTATAAGTATACATAAAATAAATTGAAATGGATCAGCAATTTAAATGCTAAATATTACAATAATAATAAAATTATTTTAGATAATGAGAGGAAAAAGGAAAGAACATAAGTAGACTGGTAAGATGAGTGAACCTAAGATAACACATTACTTAGAAATGAAATGTCTTCGTTACTTAAAAGCCATTCTTTTAATTTTTTTCAAAAAAGCGGAAGAGACCGTATGACTCTAATATTGTCAGGTATATTATTGAAATATTTAGGTGCCAAGTATTGAATAGCCTGCCTGAAAATGTTTTTACTGACTTTGGGAGTTCTAATGTTACCGCGAGCAATATCTCTAAAATAAAATATCTAGTAAATAAAATACGATGAAACAGTATTCTCTCGATTGCCGCTTCTGATGAAAAATATACTTAAAACCTTAAAAACAATATCTTATATTTGAAGCTGTATTTAAGCTTGTATCAATAGCCTCTGTCTGCGTAAACATTAGACGATTTTGAATAACGATTTTAGAAAGTACTGTACAGTAGTTTGAAATAAATTTTATGTATTTTAACCTAACAAAAACACCGCGGGAAGGGGTTTTTATACAGTTTTCTATCTGTGAGACGAAACTTGCTGGCAGTTTTGTAATCGATGTCCATTCAATGAAAAATGTAAACTGTTAAAAAATAGGCAGAATGTTAGTTATTTTTATGGAAAATACTAACATTAAAATTACGATGTAATTGATGATGATACACTCGTTGGTATTTAATATGCTTATCATATCCACGTATTCAAAATATGAAAAGTCCTATAATTTTCTATAATTTTATCATCAAGAAAAGGGGGCTTCAGTCACGAACAATTTCGTTTTCTTCCTGCTCCTTCCAAATAAAATGTTAAACTTTGATATTCGGCCCAGCTTCAACCGCTCAACTTCAACAGTTTAATGAAAATTTAGCCATTAGCGATTTTATTGAGAAGAATTTTTATGCAACAGATGTAAAATCCATAATACTACAATTTTAAAATTTCCCAAATTTCTTTATTTTTTACGACGAAATGAAGCTTATATAGTCAAACTTTTTATCACTGAAATCGCAAGTCGTAAGACTCTTTTAACTGAGCCAGAAATCGTCGATTCTGGATGAGCGGTTGAGCCTGCACCGAATTTGAAAGTTGATTTAACTCTGATCTTAGGGATACGCAAGTAGGCGAGACATAAAACAAGCAAGTTGATGCCAATAACTTAATAGTACCAGTAATGTCATCTTGCCTATTTTTTATGAAAAAAATATTAAACCATTGCGTGACTTTTTCAACGAACTGCATCACACATTTTATCATTATTTCATTGAGACTAAGTTTGTAATAGTAGTTTATGCAACGATTGTATAATGAATGCCTTTAAGCCACGAGTGAGATGTAAGTTAGAACACGAGCGAAGCGAGTGTTCTAAATATCTCACGAGTGGCTTAAAGGCATAATACAATCGTTGCATACACTATTTTATCTACGACCAACAATATACGACAAAATTTTCCCCGAAGTTAAACAAAACTCATGACTTTTACTGATGATGGAATAGGTCAACTCAAATTTGAGGTTAGCCAAATAAGCAGACTGAACCATGAATCGTTGTGGAACAATCAGCTGATGGGATGAGTAAACTCAAACATGAATCGTAATGCAACAATCAGCTGATGTGCGAATTGTGTAATTGTTATTATGGCATTACTTCCGTCAAATGCCTAGCTCTCATTGGTCTAGAACCAGTACTCTAAAGTGACTCCAGTACTCTAAAGTCGTCATTATGCAACTGCTTGGTTTTTGGTGTTTTAATGTATATCATTATAATGTTTATTGTAATACCATAATTGGTGCTTATTGCAATGGTCGTAGATAAAAAACTGAAAGCTAACCAGCCGATATTTGTTATGTTGGTTAATTTACTTTAATTTACGCGTATTTCATGTTCAGTATAATTGACGGATGAAGACATGATGTAGATGAATTATAAAAATAATAACTTTAAGCTTAAGGGTCTACAGTAAGTACCTGTCGCCTTTCAAAGGTCGGTCCCTAACGAACAATGTTAATTTCAAACATTTGCCTGAACTCCTTTATTTTTTATGAACAATTACAAAAATAGTGTTAATTTACAGAAAGTAATACAATCATCTAGTGATCTCTGATAACTCTGATAACAAGTTTGAAATGTGTAATAATTTTTGAAATAATTTACATAAAGAACATATATAAAATTACCCATTTTAAATGTAAGGTTGTTGCCATTAATTAACATATAATACTTCGGAAATTTGTCTTCACAGTTCACTGCTAGATATAAAAAGAAAAACATAACTAGATTCAAGGTAATTGAGTAGTTTGTGTTCAAAGCCACGCATGTTTGAAGGGAATTAGCATTGTTCTAATGGAACTAAAACCCATGATGGTGGGAGGGCAGACTCTAAAACTCAATAGAAGTAGATCGGCACTACTAGGCTACAAGAGAGTTCTGAGTTTAGTAGCTACAAGAGAATTCTGCTGGAGTAGATAGAGGCGGGGGGACCTCTTATAACTCAGTAGAATACATTTTAGCATCCTTTATTTCGACCACATCTTGTGAAACAAGTTACATAACTCCGTAGTTTTTGAGAAATATGGGCGATTTTTATTAATAGTATAAAATCAGAACACCAACATAAAGTGATAATGTATAGTTTTTTTTAAATATCGTTAAAAAGAATGTAACATGATACAAATTTATTTTCATTAGTAGATTAACTAATTTAGTATGCGAGTTTAGTGAAAAAATCAATCATATTGCAGCAACGGCTTTTGCTTAAAAGTTCTTAGATATTTTATAAAAAATATTCTTTATCGTCTCAGTAAATTTAACTAAAACTAACTCAAATAAAATTTACCTACAAATTCAATTACGGCAACGAACAAAATGCATTAGGAAAAATGATAAATAATGACACTTTAAGAATAAATAAATAAAATAAAATAACTACATAGTTTTAAGCAAATATACAAATCCGTTCTTGTCGCTATGAAAGATCGCAAGATGAGTTTTTAGACCCACAAGCAGTCCAAAAATCAACCCTTAGAGAATGTTACTTCATTGTTATTTTCCAATTGAATTTAAAGAAATTGTATCTTTCAAATCCTCGAAAACACTCTAGGACAGTTAGTTAGTTTGTGTAGCATAATTTAACTGTCGTATTATGTATAAATTGTTTTTAAGCAGGTTAATTGTAAGAACTTTGCCTGTTGAATGTTGCAATAAAGAATTTTTTATTTCATTTTATTTTCCATTGTTACTTTGCCTATTTGAAATTTAACACCGATAACAAGTAGCTTAAAACTGAAATTCATATTGAAACACGGTTAATATCCTCATATTCTATGCGTAATGAGTTTAATCTTTTAACTAATTAAATTCTTTTTCACATTTAGAATCACTTACAAATTAATTTCTAGCTTTTAATATAAAAGTTAATCATCACTCTGTATAAAGATACCTGTTGCTATTATGTACACATATAAGAGGATAATGGAGGCATTAAACGTTGTAAGAAAATCTTTCTCCTAACCGTCCAAGTGTTGAACATCAGCAATAGGAACGAGACGTTAAGTGGGGGGGGGGGTGGGAATTTCTGAGAACTCGCCACTCACTTAACTCGGGTGTTAAAGCTTTTATCGCGACGGTTTTACCCTTTCTCCCGTGTTTACTTTGGCTAAAAATAATTTATCTGTTAAACGGAACTTGTTTTTCTCCGCGGGAAAGGGAACTCGATTTTCTGCCACCGCGGAATGAGGCGCGCAGGCTTTAGAAATTTTGTCGTCAGCTTTTGGAACCGCGGACTTGTAACATGTTTCACGCAACATAATTGGTCGAGACTACGATTCTAACATTGAATTCAAGTTGTTCGATTGACGCGCATTTATTGTCTGTAAGGATGATTCTCGATTTTCTTAACGTCCTCCTTCACTTTTATAATTTGCATTTTATTGATGAAATACGCTTTTATGTTAAAATTTGTTTGGTCAAAGAGCAGTCAAAAGGCCTGTTGTTAGATGTCCGGAAAGTTATACTTAACGAAACTGGCGTATACCTAAGGTGACCAAACGTCCCGTTTTTTAGCGACGTGTCCCGTTGTCCCGACGAACTCACTTGGGACACCCATTTTTCCCGTTTTGGCGTTATTGGTAAGAAAGAAACTTTGAAAATACGTTTTAATAAGAAAAAACTCTTAAATAAAATTTCCCGGTTCTTTAGTAGTTTCCTAGTAGCTTAAAATTAATGGTACGTATGAACAGGAGTCTAGCACATATTTTCAATCTGAAAGAGTCTAAAAACGCACCAAAATGCTCCTAATTTTTCAAAAATTTCCGGGGGGGCCTGGACCCCCCTTTCCTTGTGTGGGGTATGGAAATACGTTGTACAGTAATGTAAAAAACTCTTAAATAAACTTTTTCGGTTCTTTGGTAGTTTCATAGTAACGTAAAATTAATGTTACAGATGAACTGGAGTCTAGCACATATTTTCAATCTGAAGGGGTCTAAAAATGCACCGAAAGGCTCCTAATTTTTCAAAATTTTCCGGGGGGGGCCCGAACCCCCCTCTCTTTCTGGCGGGAACTCTATACCCCTTCCCCAGAGGTCGGCGTCCCGATGTGGCTGTTCCAAAATCTAGTCACCTTACGTATACCCCTGAGGCGAAAACAGTTGGTTTATCCTGTTTGGCTACCAATCTCCAGAGGTCCCGAAGTGCTTTACGGAACATTCTGTCGGTTTTTAAACAATCATTGCTGCACTCAAAATCTTAGCTGTAGGCTGTTCTTCGAAATAAAATTTATCGTACTAAAGGTGTTACAGTATTCCGGTTAGCAGGAATCGGAAAGTGAATTCTCAGAAAATGTAGTATGTTAGCATTGCATTCTCTGAAAGCATTGCTATACAGTGTGTGCAACTTAACTGTGCCACCATTGGTATCTCAGAAACTATTTGGTTTAGAGAAAACTTCAAATGGGGAACTTCACCTAATTTTTAAGACATTTTAGAATATGAATGAAATTTTCTTAAAAGGCCGCCATTTTCCAATATGGCGGGCAACTTTGACTTTTCTAATGGAACACCCTGTACTTTATTATGACGTATTTGGTTTCCACGCTTTATTTTATGAACTTATTACTCGTTGACATTTTTTCTAAACCCAATAGTTAAGGAGATATAAGCCGTTAAAGTTTGATTTTTCTCCATAAAAAATGCATTGTGTTATTGTCGGTATTCCGTATATCGATAACGGTTGGGTTGAATAAAACATGCAAGAGAATGAAAGTGCCTTAAAATGTGATTTTAGTTTAGATTCAATCATAGAAATAGTTATAGTCGAATTCGCTCATATTATATGAATAATTTTGAATATTTTTGCACTCCATAAGGATTAAATTGGGATGGCATGGTTAAAATGGACACAATGCATTTCAAATGAGGAAAAATCAAACTTAACTGCTTATATCCCCTTAACCATTGGGTTTAGGAAAAAATGCCAAAGAGTAAAAAGTTCTTAAAATTAAGCGTAGAATTCAAATATGTCATAAAATACAGGATGTTCTGTAAGAAAAATCCAAGTTGTCCGCCATATTGGAAAATGGCGGCCATTTACAAGAAAATGGAATTCATATTTTTAAATGTCTTAAAAAAGTAAGTGAAGTCCCCCGTTTAAAGTTTTCTCTAAATCCAATAGTTTCTGAAATACGAATGGTGGCACAGTTACGTTGGGCACTCTACTTATGGATTTTGATAAATTATGTTAAATTAGGTCGGGTTATGTTATGGTCGGGTGAAGGAAAGTTGAAGTCGTGTTAGTTAACTTACTTTAAACTAAGGTAGACACGACCTTAGGTTACAGACTCTTAAGCCCAAACTTCATAATATATTTTGAACTTACGGGTCAAGTCTCAAGGTGATTGATACGTTATTTCCTGTATGAATTCGAGGGCACTATCCCAAATGGTATTACTCCGAAGAATTTTGTAGTTTCTAAAGCTCTACCCGTTTGGTAGTACCGTACTTTAAACATCGATTCTTCGACACTGTATAGTTTTGACAAAGGCTGACACTCGACAAACATTTAAAGACTACCAAATATTTTGTGCATCGATATTGATTGGGACCTATATATTACAATAACAGTTGATAAATTAGCTGTGCAATGGTTTAGGTTCTTGGTATTTAATACATTTAGGAGTTGTATTTTTGCAACCTGTATTTTCCCCTTCTATTAATTATACTCTATTTCAATACCATTTCGATACTTCGACACCTTCGAAGTCCATTAAGTGTCGAACAATTGAGAGTCTACTGTATTCTGAAAATGGTCTATTTCAAAATCCTTGCTTGTTAAAAATATAATTTATTAAAAATAAATTCGGACTGCCACTTGAAACTCTTGAGTTTAGGAGCATGTCATAAAATGCATGGCTCGGGGGCGGGGGCGGTGCAACAGCGGCGTCGACCTGAGCGGGGAGCTCGCTAATTGTTTGCATCTGATAATTGTCAATAGATACACAGGCTTCCTTTTTGGATTATCAAACGGGTAGGGAGAGAATGGGGAGGAAAATATCCCCTTTACCCCCACCCCATCGGTCCTCATAATGTTCTCACTGAGACTTAGAATTTCTGATGCATAAAATCAAATTTCAACTGAGCATAAGCGATAGATGACAATTTTTTATTTTCTCCATAAGGATAACATGGGGAATGAGTATGCAGTTCTGCTGCATCAGGTATGGAACAATTAGGCGGTTTCAAATCAGTTCCAGTGGATTTGGGCTTTAAGAAGACATATACCAATTTTTATCAAGATATGATGAGGAATAAGCGAGATGTAGAATTTTTCTTATTTTCCTTAAGGATAGCATAGGGACAATGTACTGTGTTTACCGCTTTCAATATCTCTGTAACCAATGGACTGAGCGATGAATAAAAATACCATATTTTTTTTTTAAAGCTGAATTCAGTGGTGCAAACAAAAACTTGATTAGTTTTATTTTTCTGTGTGAAACACTAAAAAAACCCATCTTTGGGGGAGTTTATCCCCATTAACCCCCCTTCTGGTGGTCCCAACAGGCTAATTTACGAACTAGTCCGAGTGATTACCACTTAACACGTCTGTAGCAAATTTCATTAAGATCGGGCCATACGTTCGGCCGCTGTCGTGTTAACAGACATATATATACAATTCGAAAGAATGGTGTATTTTGCTTTTTGGGGCCCCAAAACGAAAAGTTGGGCTTAGGCCTTAACCACAAGTGCAACGGTAACAGCTTCTTTCCTATAGGAGAAATTCGCCAAAATAACGATTCCTGGATTTTTCGAAATGTTGAGGCCGCGCCGATTTCCTTCAAGGTAGGTTACACGTTTGCCAATCCCGTGCCGGACGCCGGACGCACTACGTCGTACATGGAGCATCACGCAGTAGAAAAACAATACCAGCGTATATTTGTGAAATTATAATATTTTTTATATCGGTAATACTACGTAGGTCCAATCCTGGGATCGGTTCCGGGATCCCGGGATGAACGGTCTTAATCCCGTAATCCCGGGATTGAAAATGGGCGGATACGGACTGCTCCCTTTGGGCGCTTGCGAAAGGGGCACACGGATTGCGCTCCCTCTTGCCGTTTTGGAATGCTTCTAGATGTGACTGTACAAATATTAGTACAAATTATTGTCATAGAGTTTTTGCGATATGGGGTTGTTGTCTATCCTATCAAACAACAAAGAACAGCAAACAACAAAGAATACAAATGTAAAATATATATCTTTATTTATATATATTTTTGGAAACGCCTGTAAGGATTTTAAAAATATTGTTAGAAAAGCGAATCTGGATAACCAGCTTTTTGGTGAGGTTCCCCTCGTAAGGAAACCCCTGATAGGCTACCCTATATACATTAAAATTAAAACAATAAAATCATTACTATTTGAAAACTTGTTTTTGATTTTCTAATATTACCTTAATCTAGTTACATTTTAAACATAAGCATTATAACTGAATTACAAATGTTCTGTATTATGAACGTTTTCATTGAATCTAAAACTTTGAACGTAAAAGAAAAAGTTATTACTGTGATATAACTTGAATGTTTCCGTAGTTTCAAACTGAGATCAGTATTTAATATATGTTGACTAATTAGTGACAACTTGGTTATGATTTAGGCCTAATCTAGATTTTGAATGATTTATTCAACGTATGTTTCAAAACATTAGCTACATACAGTGTATTACACGATTTGATTAGATTAGGTATGAATCTTGTATTATGTGAATTTGCATTAAATATATGTGGCAGACCTCACTTGTTAATCAGTTAAGTAAGTGCTTTTTAAGAGTACAGTCTCGTCTAGAAATATTGACAAGCATCCAACACGGCAAGGGGGGAGCAATCCGTATGCCGCTGTTTTTACCTGCCAAGGGGGAGCGGTCCGTACTCAGCCATACCATGTAGGTTCAATCCTGGGATCGGCTCCAGGATCCCGGGATTAACGGTCTTAATCCCGAAATCCCGGGATTGGAAATATCGGTCGGGACTGGGTTCCCTAGGTAAGACTACGGCCGGTGTTCACCCGCGCGGCGCCGCGCGGTGTGGCGGTGTGGCGGTGTGGCGGAGTGGCGAGGTGGCGAGGTGGCGAGGTGCGTAGTTGTGCGTGGTTCCCCACCGGGCCCCCAGGGTCCCTGACACGGGGGGACTTTTAGGTTCCCACACCGCACGCCGCTGCCGCTCTGCCGCACTCCGCCGCTCCCCGCCCCGCCGCCGCCGCCGCCGCCGCTCCTCTCGGCGAATCGGTTCACACGAATCGCTCGATTTTAAAGGATCAAATACCCCCGTTGCAGCAGATCTGCATTAAGCGAATTTCAAATGCTTAAGAGGGGGCTCCAGTCACGAAAACTATCGCGTTTCTACCTGCTCCTCCCATGAGGCCAATGTTAACTTTCAAATTCGGTACAGCCTCGACCGCTCAACCAAAATCGTAAATTTTTGGCTCATTTGAAAGAATAACAAATTATTTAGCGATTTCAGTGAGCAGAATTTTGATATCGTTTTTTATTAAGTTGTTAAAAAATCAGAAAAATTAAGATTTTCGGAATTTGTTATATATTATTCTAAATTTGATATCGAAATTCTGCTCACTGAAATCGCTAGATAATTTTTTGCTCTTTCAAATGAGCTATAAATCAACGATTTTGGTTGTGCGGTCGACACTGTAACGAATTTAAAAGTGAACATTGGTCTTATGGAAGAAGCAGGTAGTCGCGCGGGACTGGAGCCCCCTCTTAAATAAATCATTTAGATGGAGCCTTAGATAATACAAAATCAACTTAAATCCTAAAGTGAGCATACAGCAATTTTCTCCGTAAGAATAACATGGGAAATGAGTATGCAGGTTTATTGCCATAGAAGTGTAAAATTTATATATATTTTTGCAATAATCCAGTAGATGTCACTCAATTGAAGCCATGTACCATGTTTCATTAAGATATGTTGAGAAATAAGCGAGTTATTTATTTATTTATTTATTTATTTATTTATTATTATTATTATTATTATTATTACAATTTTATTTATTTCCCATAAGGTTGACATATGGACAACGTGCTGCGTTTACCACTAGCGATATCTCGGTAACCAATGGACATATAGAGCAACAATTTAAGTACAAAATTATTTGTTTTTTATCAAGCTGAATTCAATGGTCCAAACAAGAATTTTATAATTTTAATTTTTCTACGTAAAAAATCCTACAATCCCATTTTTGGAGGGGTTTGTCCCCCCCTTACCCCCTCCCCCCTTCCAATGGTTCGATCACGTTGGTTGTCGAACTCGTCTGAATAAGTACTACTTTACATGTCTATGCCGAATTATTTAGATCGGACCATTTTTACGCGAGTTACCGAGCTTAAAGACACATATATTTATGAAAATAGATAAGTGGTGTTTTTGGTATCCGGGGACCTCAAAACGAAAGGTTATAATGGTCTCGGGCTTAGGTCTTACCATGAGACCTACGGTAACAGCTTCTTCCCTATAAGGGAAATTCGCTCGAATTAAGTCGATTCTTTGATCCGTTTACATATTTTGAGCAGTGACACGTAATAAAAATTTGGATTGGGACGTTGTTATTGAATATTGAGCACTAAAGATTGTACTTGTTTGATCGTTAATTTTTTTGTTCATACATGTTACAATTTTTATACACTTAATAATATGTCATGCTTTGACAGAAAAAATATTTAAATATTGCGTCGAACAATTTAAATTGCAAATTATATCTATAGCCTATAACAAAAAATTTTAAATTGGCTAAATAGATTAATAAATTTGTTTTACAATGTATTGAAACGTTTCCCCCGAACCAGCTATAGTCGCATTTAACTACCTGGAATGAATGAATAAAATTGTACTTTATCTCACAGCGGGAGCGGGAGTAGGTACAAAGTACCCCGGCAAGCCTCAGGTGCCGAAAATTTCCCTCGTGAGGCAACGTTGGACTTAACTCTCTCGATAAAGAAATGTCTATTTACTCTCACAGTAGGTTCGATTGTCAAAAATACATAGTAAAACATGAGTCAGTTGTGATGTAAAATTACTAAACTACATGAAGATTTGTGGAAAATACTGTATAAATGTTTATATCAACAAAATAATAAATAAATAACAAATAGTAGGCTAGAAAAAAATGTTTTCATCACATGATTTTTATTAATAGGCCTAGCCAGAATTTCTGTGTCGCCAAGGTTCCTAGGTTCCCTTGACCTATTTACAAATTTTGGTTAATTATTAAAAATGTCATTAATTTAACTAAGTTATTGATGAAATGTAATTAATTACCATGACTTGAAATAACAATGGGCTTGGCTCATATTACGAATCAGTTTATTCGAATTATCTTTCATGTTTATACTTAAAAATACCTTGTTTTACGTCTTAAAAATTTTTCATTAGAAAAATTGAATAAGCTATTTTAGAATATTATAACTTTTTCAGGTATAGAAAGAAACCAATTCTTGCGTGATTTTTAAATACCCAGAATACCCGGGGATTTATTTATGGATTTTCGGTATTTACCCTGGTAAATGCCCGTTATTTACCCCGACTTTAAAATACCCGAGTATTTCACATCACCAAGTCCAAGTCTGTTTTCAATTAATATTTACATAATATTTAAATCAGTCCAAAAGATTCATAGTTTGTTTTAACGAAGACCGATACTGTAGATTTTTCAATTGTTTTGTTTCGATAAAAGTCAAAACTATGTAGTTAATGACTTTTTAATAATTTCACAAGGTCTAAATTGAAATACAATCGGATCGAACTGCAGAGGCATCAAGCATATTCTCAGCTCGAAAATTAATAAACATCCAGCTAGATGAGCCGGACCGTTGGTAATCTTCCCAAACCTGTTTCGGGCTTTGGTATGGAGGCAAACCGGCCTCTTAAATAGTTTTTTTACCCTCCTATAATGCGAAGTATCATAATATGGGTGCTATTATATCAGCTGTGACAAATAAGTAAGAGATCGAGAAACAAATTGAGTAGTGTACGCAGGGACGTGGAGGATAGAGAGATGTTTTTGCTAAAGATAATTGCCTCGTGTGAAGAGAGTTCGTCCCTCCCATTTTTAGTAGTCTGTTATTAGTTCCATCACAGTAGCGGTAACGTTTAGCATATCCTCCTCCACGTTTGTTTCCGGCGTACGGAAAACAAATTTCCCCTCTAAAGGAAATCAATAGGTTTTCTTTTACAAAATAGGAGGTAAATTAGCCTTTGAAAAACGTGTAGTTCCTGAGAAAAAAATACTTTTGTATCTTAAGGGACGGCTCATGCGTTTCGAAGGGAATTATTAAAGCTGAAATGTTGTTCTTCTACACCGCAAATTAATTAATCAAGTGTATTTTTTTAATCATATGAATTTATTTGAAAAGAAAATAGCACGTTGTCCCTATAACCCAGACCAACCACCGAGCAATGTTTTAAAACCGCTAGAACTTAACTCTTCTTAGGGGCAGTTTTTTTGTTTTAATTTATTCCCAGTCTAATTCCTTGAAATACCTTGGCTCTAAATAATACTATACGAATTACCAATATTAATTGTTGATAAAACTTCGTTTAGTGTGCAAGGTCAGTGTTGTTTCAATCCCCCCCCCCCCCAGAACACGATTTCTATAATGCTGCATTCCTTGAAAACAGAGGTTAGGGTAATGCCACACAGGGCGGTTTTTCCAGCTGATGTTGAGCGGTTTTCACCCGCGGCGTGTGGCACCCTCCATTTAAATCATGTGATTCTGCTTCACGGGCGGCAAAAACCGCGCCGCAGCAGCGGCGAAAATCGCCTTGTGTGGCATTAGCCTTAACGACGAATGTAAATCCAACCGCTCTTCTTTTAATTAGCAATTGAAAAATATGATTTTGCAATTCTATTTGCCCCCCTAAAATAGCTGGTTTTATATCATACCCCAGTAAGTTCCTGCTTTCCTTTTTTTACCCCCCCCCCTCTTTTACGTTCCCTATTAGAAACACAACAATTTAAATACCACTTGAGTACGTTACTTCTCACACTACGCACCCTCGCATAGTTAAACATAGCTTAGCAAGTGCTCATATAAACAAGAAAAGTAATTTTGATTTGGATTTTTGCGGACAATTGTCATCACTGATAGTAAAAAACAAGTTTCACGACGTTTTGGGATCTGGAATTTGATCCCGTCTTCAGGTGGAAAACCCTAGAACATAACAAGATTAGTAACACACAGCCAGGATAACATAGACAAACCCAATCTTAGCTCAGCTGTGATTGGGTGTGGACGTGCTTTCTCCTAACTGGTGATTCTTGATACTTGTCTCACTTGTCTGTTTTATGTGTTATTTTGTGTTTTCGGTTCCTTTTCAGCATAGTGTTTTGTAACTGCTTTTACAATTCTCTGTTTTAGCTATGTTTTTTGTCTAGGTTGTCCTAGCTGTGTGTTACAAATCTTGTTACTTTCTAGGTTTTTTCTACCTGAAGACGGGATCAGATTCCAGATCCCGAAACGTCGTGAAACTTGTTTTTTACTAATCAATGATGGCAAATGTCCGCAAAAATCCTAATCCAAATTTAAAATCACAATCACCATCAATGGATTTCAAACAAAGAAAACTAACTTACACATTAACATTACGCGAACGTCAAACAATCAGAGCATATGTAAATTTTGTTTAATGTTATGATACGTATGTACGTCAAATCTTTGAAAGATTTAAAATTGAAATCTATTACAGTTTCCTGTTTTTTATCTCCTATTGAAATCGCCTTCTGTGTTAGTGATTATAAGATAACGAGTATTAGTTTTTACACAAATTTCAACAGTAGAATAGTGTCTCATGAATTTATTCGTGTAACCGCTTAAAAAATTCGCTGATTTGTTCTTTGCCTGCTCCCAGGGTGCCTATCCCCCCTCAAGCCTTATGGCGCCCCCCCCCAAATTAAGCTAACACCTCCCCCCCAAATTTTGATAACCCCCTTTCCTTCGTTTTCAGCAATAAACTGAAACTGAGTATGCAGGTCTGCTGCAACGGTGTTATTTAATTTTTCATATACAGTTTTTGCGAGTCTTACTTGAATGAAAATAATCAATTATAAACTTTAATCAATAAAACAATAAAACACTACAATCGCGAGCAGCAAATTCGGCGGGTGAGTGAATGCGCTGTTGGCGGAATTATTGTTTATTATTTGTTTGGGTAGTTAATCAAATATAACATCATATGGTAAAGTAAACACAAATTTACACGTAAAAGACCTTGAGAAACGTTAACAAAGCTTTGACAGTTCAACAAAAACATTTCATTCAGTCATTTCAGCTGATGTTTAGCAGAATATTTTATGAGTTTACAGTTTTTGCCGCCCGCCGTATTTCGTGCTCTCTACACTAAGTAGTTTCGTTTGCATAACATTAAATATCAGTAAATACCTCCCGAAATAGATTTTCTGAATCTTAATAAGGTATGAATTATATGTTAAACATTTCACTTTACAGTTAGAAAATCACGAAAATATCAATTCTATAACATTTAATTTGTTAACTGTGTAAAAAACAGTTATTTTCTCGATCTCCTTAAACCAATATTTCTTAATTTATTAAAATGCTGTGCATGATTGCGCAGTTAATGATAGTTTAAATAACAATACATTTGTTAATATTATTGGTAATTGTCATCCTTCTGAACATACTCGAATTTTCAAATACTATTATCATAAAATTCCATACTTTTTTAGTTAAAAAAATCCCCCACAACATTTTATTTGATAGCGCCCTGAGCGCTATATCCCCCGCATTTTGGGCACCCCTGCCCGCTCCAATTTCACCTCGCCGAAATTCGGAGAGGAATCAAATGTGCAGGTTCACGAGGAAAGTAGTTTGAAAGTCGGTGTGTGGGGGAGGGTATGAGGGGGCATCGCCACACCCCTGCGTGCGCGCGCACTTCAGCCCATTATTGATCCAAGGGCGGCATTTCGCCACTACTACGTGTTTACTAGTTGATGCAGTTGCAAGTCCACTCTGCTTGCATGCGCCCGATCGCACCGCATCACCGCATCACCGGTCCGACAGATGTATCCGCGTTTAGCTTTTCAATTTCTGCAGAAGCGGTTTCATTATGCAAGAGGGTCAGGGGAATTCGATATATCGGCTTTTAGAATTCCAATCCTGACAATTTGAAAGAATCGGTTGGTCTGGAATTTATTTATTTATTTATTTTTTTTTGGAAAATGTAAGGTACACAGTGTTTTATCGCAAAAAAGTTTAGAGGATGGTTAAAATATTGTATTAAAATCGAGGAAAAAATCACCTAAATCACAAGAAAAAACTTATTGGAATTCTGAATTTCATAGGGAAAAGGATATGCTACAGCTATATTTTCTCAAACTTATATTTTCTTTTATGCATATTGTCAATGAATTTAGTCTTAATATAGGGCAGGTTCATTTTCGTTTGAATTAATATTATTAAGTTCGCGGCATCTGATATATAAATAATATATCTAATAACTAATAAGACACTAGTTAACAATTAACAATCGCAACAAATAATTAGTTATTTCGCAACTTTAGTTGACAAAAATATTATTTATCTATTATTACTTTTAAAAATAAAAAACATCGCTATTTTGAATCTGAGAATGAGAGTACCAAAAATAAAACTAAAATGGGATAACCCTAATCCTAAATCTAATTTCTAGCTAGTTTTGAAAATTAGCCTACTTTGGTTTCTGCGATATAATTAAATACAATAATACATAAATAAATTAGAGGCATTAGAGCCTCTTTCATATTGTTAAATTGTTTTTATGAACGGGTTTGAAACCTTTTCACTAAAAGATTGCACATTGAGGACTTCTCTCGATTGTGGAACCACGGATGATTCGTTGCAGCTATTCGAAGTACGCGCTGTGCTAGAACTATAGTTAGGGCGGATATCAATTTGGTTGATTACAATGACGTCAGTGACTCATTCATTTGGAGTTATTGCAATGTTTTAATGAATGGCTCTTTGTGTATGAACATTTTCAGTTTAGATAATATTGATGTATGCTTTGTCTTTTATATGCAAATTGCTCCAAAGCGCCTGTAATACTGTGATGTGATTAAATACATAATCCAATTTCAGTTCGATGAAGAGAAATCAAATTATTTTTTGTTTGGCCTGTTTGAAAACAATTATTTATGAGTGTCCTCAGTTTACTTTTTGGACGCTTTTTAAATTGTGGGTTCTGATGAAAGATTTTTTAATTTGAAAATACTTAACATAGAATTTTTGTACTGTACGCTGTATTTCATTATTCTAAGGATCTTTTATTTTGTCTAGATTAATACATAGTCCTAATATGCAATAGCTACCGTTTTTAAACACCTGAATGATTACCCCAAGTACGAAAAATCTTGGGAATACGTTCTGTTGTATTGTGCATTTAAATACAAATAATGTTTTATGTTGCCTTGAATTAAAAGTAGGCTTCTTTTAATATCATTAAACTATTTTATTGTGGTAGTTTTCAATGACAAATCAGCGAAAACTGTTTTCAGACGTTTGGAGGATTTAAAGGCGTATCTAGCCTCTTTTTATGCCAGAACAACTATGTACGGAACATGACATGGTTATTGTCGCAAAAAATTGACAAATTGATGTAATGAGTCAGGAAAAAAGAACAAGCACTGTCCAATACCAAGTAGATAAGCCGCTAAGCTGCCTCCCGCTCTGAATATGGGCGGCTTTATGCATAAAGGGACCAACAGATCAACAAAGCAACAGAGTAACAGATCAACAGATCGTTAGCCTTAAGTGAGAAAACTGACTCCAAAAATTTCTTGTGGGTTCTAAATTCTGGTACAGCTGATCAATTTAGAATGTGCACTTAGGGTTAGTATATATTTAGTTTAGATGGGACGTCTGGTCACCTTCGACTAACTACTATTTGTTATAAGTAAACGAGTCGATGGTGTATGCAGCAACGACACCTTTTTATGTGAATGCTTCTACGGTAATTTCAAACGACTTCTATCCAAAAATACTTGTTCATTTACAAAGAGCATCTACGTTAAGAATGATGATAGGATTTTATGAAATTTGTGTTTCTGACACGTAAGCCTACCGGCCTCTAACAACCACAATAAGTGTTAAAACGTAATTGAAAACGATAACAGACACACTGAAGCGGGCGCACTGACCAATGTTACAATGGGATCCGGTAGAGCGTATGTTATCCGTCGAGTGGGGAGCTTATTTTAACCAATACTGGAACCCCTAATGGGGCAGGCCTAGATGTTAGGGTTGGAGTTGCATGCGCCGAACTCCCCATTGCATATCCTATTAATCACGCACAAAGCTCACCCAAGGCTTTTTTTTGTAACAATTATTTTTTTATATTATTCTAGGACTAACCTTTTTGCCTTCAGTGTCACAAATAATCCAGTTTAATGCTAACGTAGCCAGTGTTGAAGTTAGACCGTGTGATGACTCAACTCATAAAGTTTATTTGAATGTTATTTGTAATTATCTGCTGATTCACTGTCGTTGCTCAGAGCCTTTCAAACTTAGAAATTTAACCTATACAATACTATACAATAAAGTACCACAACAGTCCGATAAGTTGGCAGTATTGGATTGGGAAACCTATGTCAAAAAGGCCAGTCCTACAATAATATAATTATTACTGATGCCAAGGCTAAAAAACAATATTTTTTATTTCTTTTGGCATAGGTATTTTTTTAGAATCAAGTTATTTTTCAATTTTATGGAACTTTTGGTTATTTTTTATTTTTGTTGACAAATTTTGATTTTTACTAATGCACCATATAAATTTGTTTATATTAATGTTCATAGCAAAAATCGGAAAGATCAATAAACCAAAATGGCCCTTAATTAACAAAACAATTTTTCCGCCGAACTATTTGTATTTAAACGTATTTTTCAATTTTACATTTTGTGAGAATCTTAACACTCTGTTGGTTTATGTTTATGTTTGACTTACGCAATGGAAAAAATTTGGAAAGGAGTGGAAACCCCACATTTTTGGTTCCTTAGTTAGTTTACGGTCATTGGCTGAGGTTATTTTTTGGTTATTGTGTCAACCCCAAAAACTGTTAAAAGCCTTGCATACCGCATCAAGTCCCCATGATAAAAGAACTATTATTACATCTTAAATCGACTAACATTATTATCCGTTTCCTTGTGACAAACTCTCTAGCTTTAAATAAATTTGGAATTACCAATTCAACGATTTTAGGATCAAGAAATTATTGAATAAACGCTGCATAGGTTGTCGATTTACTATAGTTTTACTTTTTGGTTTTACTTGCTATTTCAAAACTATAGTTTTTCATTGATTGCATGTTCTACAGGAACGATGTTTAACGTCAGTTCATCGGCCTACTGTATTTGATCATAATTCTTGTTATTCTTTCAAATAGGTTATCTTTTTAATGACTGGTTGTGAGTTAATATTTTTTGTAATTTAGTTTACCCACTTTAAGTTGATATTTTCTTATTTCAGTAAAGTTCCTTATTAACTGACACATTGTTAAACTGTTAACTTAGCAGTTGAGGGTCCTGGTTTGTCGGTCATGGCGTGACCACCACCAGTGATGATGACGTGGCTGTATACAAATTCGCCAACTTATCTGGGACCATTTCTAACATATAAACTCGCCAATTTCGGAACAGGTATAAAAACTAGGGTCAGGGCTCATGCCGGCCACATACAAACATGCCAACTTTCTGAACCTCCTGGATTCACAGTCCGACCTCCCCAATCAAATCAAATCAGATCAAAATTTTGTATTCAACATCGTTAATTTTCAGCTAATTACAAAGATATAAATAAAAAAATCACATGGGTTGAATGACCTGTGCGTAATTGAGTCCATATCTGATTGCGTAGTAGTTTTAAAACTAAAATAGAAGCACTCTTTCTCACAGTGAAAAAAATAACAAACGAATTACAGTTAAAGAAAGACAACATAAAAAATAACTAAATAGAAATTAAAAAAGGGATTTTGAAAACTTTTTTTATTAAAAAATGTAAACAAAAATTGTAAAGTAGAAAAGTATAATACCATATACAAGATGCAACACGATATAAATTATAGATTTACCGTTTTTCCCCCAGGATTTCTCAAATCAAGGACTGCCAAACGGGGTCACCCAGCCCTGGGAATCTGTCAGATATGACACAGCTCCTGTTTGGATATGGCAGAAACATTAATTACTCATTCAATGGATTGGATTTGATGACGGGCTATCAAAGTTGGCAGGGAATCGATGTTTTCAGAGAGACAATGAGGAACCGAGATGAAGAGGATGCTGTTTATTTTGAATGGTCAAACATTTATCAGGGAAAATACAGCTGATATATATATATATATATATATATATATATATATCAGGAAAATACCATACCTGCTGCTGACCTCATACAACCTCATACAAGAATATACCGTTTAGAAAGACGTCTCGAGTTTTTATCGTTCCTATTGCTCTTGGCTTTGTCGCTGTTGTTTGTTCAAGCGACTTGCTGTAGTCGCAATGGAGACAGCTTTCTACTTTGCCGAAGAACATAGTCGGCTTTAGACTGGATTCTGTGAGGGAGGGGGTGGGGCTAGAACAACCCTCCCGTCTTACATATTGCATTTCACATATATGACTTATTAAATTCCTTACTTTTTCCGACTTTCCTTTAGTGCGTGCGACACGTGTCACCGAATTGTATATTAGATTCCAACGGCAAGTTTTGCCTGACGGCAGAAAGATTTTATTTCTCCGGCGATACACTACGAACAAATCCAAAAGCTTTTCCATTCGATGTACGATATGACCGGGAGTCGACAGATTTTCTTCCTGATATTTGACCGGAAGATTTCCGACCGTGATACAACCGAGACGTTTTCCAGCCACAAAACGACCGAGAGATTTACAGGCCGCGATTATGACCCAGACATTTTGACACTTGCTGACCACAAAATTACGCAGATTTACTGGCCGCGATATGACCGAGAGAATGGCTGACCGAGACAAAGTGATTTGATTTGTTTCAAAGTGTGTCCGCGTTTGATTGTCATATTATGTAACATTAAAACCTGGATGGTGCCGCTCGCCGCTCGTATTGTACCTGAGGCCTTAATCAATTTAGGTTTATGTTTTGTATTGATTTTACAATATTTTTCATAAACAATACCACATGAGAAATATCTTCGGGATCTCCGAATGAGTAATCGGGTGGGTTGCAGGGCTGGAGCTGGGGTTGCAGTTCGGCGCCGAGCCCGAGGACCTGGTGGCCAGCCGCAACAAGCCGGCGCTGCTGCGATGCTCCTCGCCCTCGCCCAACGTCTCCGTCAGCTGGACCCTGGACGACAAGCCGCTCCCTCTAGTCAACTCCTCCCGCCTCCAGCTGGCCACCAACGGCTCCCTCCTCTTCAAGAAGGTAACGACTTCTAGAGAAGTTGTCTAGTAAATACGTTTGAAAGTATCGAGTTACTGTGCTAAAGATCGGGTGAGTAGTCGTGATTTTTGGATATGTTATTTATATTGAGCTGATAACAGAAAATCAGAGTTTTCGACCGCTCTGTAGCTTTGATGGATGTGGAGATATGGCCCTTCATTCAATTCAGTTCAATTTGATTCAATTCATTTATTCTCAAAAAAATTTTACAATTATGGCCCTGTAAGTCAAAAATTGACTTATCAACAGGGACCTATAAACTAGAAAAAAATTAATACATATAATAATAAATATTCCAAGTTTGTACTCCATGTATGGCACAGTCTGGGCATTAAACCATAAAAAAAACATACAATGTTCTGGAAAGAATTAACAACCACAATTTTAATTATTATGTGTATGAAGAGCAGCCCCTGATGGTGGGATATTTGTCTTTCCGTCTAGGTTATGGTAACCCTGCAACTACAAAGTTATTGAAACTTCAACTACATGACATGACATGACATTGACAAAAAGATGAAAAGGAGAAAGTTATGTGGAAATCTAATCAATCAAAAATTCTCAGTTTAGACTTTCTTTTTTCAATATAACAGTTCAGAACAAATAAATATTATTTAATTCATCCCAAATATCCCTGTGTCAGTAACAGCAGGTGTATGTACTAACCATGAATGTGATAACAAAACTACTAACCAGTTTTCTGTGGGTCTATTGAGTTTCTAACTGTCATGTGAAAATGTGCTATTTATGTTTTACTAAAACTTATGTGGATGTCTTCACAGGTATTTGTTTTTAACAATAACGCATTTTTACCAGTTTTCTTGTCATATGTTTGTAGGCTAGGCCTACCATTTCTGTATTGGCTAATCTCTAAGCCAGCTGATAGGCCTACTTATCAGATCACAGAACTGCCTCTAAAAAGACAAAAAAGGCCTAGGCTATAAGATAGTTACGATTGTTAAAGTAACACTATATACTACTTAAATTTAACAGTCATAAATCAATTCAGACCTATATCGGTAGAATTAGGCTTAACTGTTTGTTTTACATGGGGATTTATAACATTATGGGCCTACTACCTAATAAGTCCAAAGTCTGCATGACTGTACAGCCTAACAGCCTACAATCCGTCTTATCCTACATAACTGCAAAAAACAAACTTGTAACTACATATTTTTACTCAACAGGTCATAAGCCTACCGAAAACAAACTTAACACGCCAAATAATATATCTTAAGCCTATAAAAACTCTGCAAAACTTAACAAGTGACAAAGGTAAGCCTATATATACTACACAAACTCAACAAACCTATTAAATCTGTCCTAAACCTACATAAAATATGAAAAACTTAACAAGTGACTAGGTTACTCGAAGAGGCCCAAGCCAACATAAACAAAACAAACTTAACCAGCCTATTAAATCTGTCCTCAACTTACATAACTATAAAATATATATATATATAAAAAGTAGCGTCTAATCAAAAACACTATAGCCTATCAGTCAAAAGAGAAAAACTTGACCAATATGTTAAACTTACATTAGGCCTAGTCCTACATTCTAAATTGGTTTTGGACCTATCAATATTATGAGGAGATTTTACAGTAACTATGTGCTTTCACCGTATTGAGTTTATGAACCAATCATACACCAGTTTCTTAAATTTAGTAAAATTCTCTTCAAGGAGAATGTTTTCAGGGAGCAAATTATAGAGAGTAGGAACGACAAATGACAGTAGCCTCTCTCCA
Organism: Flexamia atlantica; assembly: GCA_035578135.1. NCBI lineage: Eukaryota > Metazoa > Arthropoda > Insecta > Hemiptera > Cicadellidae > Flexamia > Flexamia atlantica. Next base: position 44,127,806 of record JAQJVK010000007.1, on the reverse strand, counting down.
AAAACTGATTTTGGTGTTTCAACTTTAAACCTCTCTTGCACCCTAAGGTTTCTATGTATATACTTTATATTCTTGAGTTTATACTGTTCGCTTTGTTTATGCTCTATAATAACATTGTACTTGTAAAAGTCTTTTGGTGTCAGGGTTTTTGCTGTTTTGAAAAGAGCACCCAAATCATCCCTCAATCCTCTGTCAAAAAGCATACTTAAACATTTCCTCTGTTGACTTATGATTTTTTTGATATGACAGTCAGCAGCAACTCCATACAGGCAAACTCCATACCGAATAACAGATTCTACTAATGATTTGTATATTGATATTTTCACTTTATCGTTCAACATATTTTTTAGTCTGTAAATAGATGCAATTGCTGGTCCCAGCCTTTTGTGTATTTTATAGGTATGATCTTTCCAAGTAAGTCCATTATCTATTTTTAGGCCAAGGTAATTACAACTGTTTACTGTTCGTAGAACTGGGCATCCACAGTTTCCTTCCTCTCTAAGCATATAAGAAGCAAAACTCTGCAAACACATGCAGTCATGAATTTTTAATTTCGGAGCTTCGTTAATCTTTTTATTTCTCAGATAAAAATGCATCATAACAGTTTTTTGTGCATTTATAACTAGCCCCATATCATGAGCAAACCTAGATATATTGTTTAAATCCTTTTGCAGGTTGTTTATAACTGTTCTTAAGTTCTTTCCTGTCACCAGTAGCAGTATATCATCTGCGTAGGCTAGTATTTTGCCGTGACTTACTTTATTGAATATATCGTTAAGCAATATAATGAAAAGAAATGGTCCTAGAATACTTCCTTGTGGCACACCAAATCTACTAATTTTAACCTCACTAAAGCAGTTTTTAACCTTAACTGTAAATTTTCTCCCGTTCAGATACGATTCAAAAAAATTCAATAGTAAACAAATTCATAGGTAAACAAATTCTTCCATTTGATAATCGCAGTATATTTCAAAGATTTGGGAGGCTACAAGCTCTAATCAGTTACAACAAAATTTATAGCTTAAAAATATTTCGTGAATATTTACATATACTGATTGTAATGGCAAACCAAATAGTTTTCAAGCCAATTAACGTCAAATAACCTCAATCTTCCCAAATAACTACATGCAAAAATGTAGGAAGCTATAGTATATTCAATTTATGAAATTTTCAAAATTTCTGAAGTAATCGATTGGAAGGAATTTGTTTATCTTTGACGGACCGTATCTCCGGATCCATAAAAACTGTAGAGCTGTAAGCACTCAAGTTGTAGGGAATTTAGACTTTTTAAAATTTGTCGATAACAACTAGATAAATTTCTGTAGAATGCATAGTTTTATATGTTGAAATTTGAAAAAGTACCGGAAAGTGACGCGCCCTTTGGCAACCCGGGGAAGCTTGAGGTTGAAAACTTGGAATTCATGTTATCAGCTCAACATTAACAACATATCCAAAAATCACAACTACCCGATCTATTGTACACCACAATGTATTATTTTGCTAGATTATAGGAGTAAAATGACACAACCTCTTACTTACCATGTCTATTTTTACTTGGCTAAAGCATGCACTAGACTAATCATCTCCTCAAAAAGTGTATAAATCACATTGAAATTATTGTCGGTTACACATGGTGTTTACATTTTCATCTGTCAAATCACCATGTTGCATTTATTTAATATTGAATTGCCATGTTAATTTTGTTTTGTCAGCTTTCGTGGCAATAGTATTACTTTTAGAATGTTTACAATAGCACCTAGTTTTAGAGTATTCTATTTTCATTCGACCTTTTTACATAGAATAAAGTTTTATCTCATTCAGTTTCTTGATTAACATTTATTTTAGTTTATTCAGCTACTTTGGTTTTTTACCTTGGCCAAATTTTGATAAGTTTTGAATGCAACATGAAACAGTCTTTCTCGTGAGATGTTAACTTTCAGCAAGCGGTAAAGTTAAACTATTCATAAACTCGTTTATTTTTCTAAATCATATATATATTAATTAATGAGAAATTCTAAGACTACTCGACTAATTTACGCCCATTTACACGTTCCGATATTTTTTTTACGATTTGATTGCACACCTTCATTGACATCAATATCGAAGCACTGTATACACACTACGATACTTTGCTAAGATCTGATCGCTCAGGCATTGACATTGAATTTGAAGCGCTCTCTTCATGCAACGATTTCTTGCAACTATCTTTTACCCCGATTTTCTAAGGTGGATCTTGCATACTGTTTATTATTTGTCTGAGAGATTTGCTTGAAGGTCTGATTTTTGGACACGGTCCGATCTTTAGCTCCAACTTCCGGAGATCATTATGGTTTTTCCATGGTCGATAAAAATTGTCAATCGATCTTCTGACCTCAAGAATCGTAACAATCTCTCGTTTACCTGCAACGATATTTTTCAACCGTCCGGTTTGAGTCACCAGAACATTGCAAAATATTTTCGGGTAAAACCCTTAATTTTGGGATTGAGAGCCTTAGATTTTGAAAGATCGAAGACCGAAAGCCCGGAAAGGTCACATGGTTTCACCCCTTAAAACAGAGAACCATCGATCTTTCATCTAGTCTGATAGAACAGCCAGGTATACTGGATAGAATATGGGACTTTGGCCTTTGGGGCTCGTGTTTAAATCCCACCAACCACCGATAGCTTTTTCGATAAGTGATAATGATGGGACCGACTAGACGTAGCCCTGTATAATGTGCCAAACGGTGCTAGGCCTGGTCTAGGATCCTTGGGTGTTGATGGTGGGACAAAGAGAAACAAAAACTTTTTATCTGAGCTCTTGCCCTTTGCGAGGACTCACTCTCTATCTCCCTGGGCTCTCCAAGACTACAATAGTGACCCCTGACCCGGAGTCATGCTGGATGTGGATGGTACTACACCGGCAGACCCCTCGGGGGTTGCCAGGTCATCTGTGATACGATGCCTCTGTCAGTTGGACAGTGCAGTACCATCCGCTACTCCCTCCATGGCTCAGCCCAGAAACTAGGTATATTTTCAGAAACTGGGTAGCTTGTTCAGTAACCCACAGTGAGATCCTATCTGGCTTAGTTTAGATACCAGTACTGGGTGCAGTAACGAAAGTTTTCATGAATAGGGCAGTGTTGTAGCTGTCTATCAGTGAACAACTTCAGTTATCCACCAGGGGAGGCTGGAAGATGAGTGCCAATATGAGGGTCACCTATCCCTTGAGACCCTATCCTCCATCCATTGGATAAAGGCATATCTTTGCCCACCCAGCTTGGCCGATCCTATTCTTCTACGCATTCCTTTTTCCTTTTTCTTCCCCCGTATTAATCTGGTAAAGGCTGAGGGCCTATACGGTTTTCCATTTCGCATGGCGTGTAAGGGATTAGGAGACCCTTACACACACAGACACACAAACGCAGCTACCCCCCCCGTCCGTCCCGCCCCGCCTCGCCCGGCAGGTAGATGACTCATGCACTGGGGCCTCTAGTACTGTATGGTAACTTTTTTTTAATACAGTTTTGACCATCTATGATATAATATCTGGAATCTCTGTGCAATTACGAGAAAAATGATACCAAATACGCACTATTAGGGTGATATTAAGGCAATACGACCAAAAAGCTGGTTGGTTTGGAAAATAGTAATAATTAATTATTATAATTAAAAATATTACTATTATTATTATTTATTAATAATACGATTTTTAAATTAAACAATAACTCGGAAAAACGTGAAAAACTGAAAAAATAAAGTTTGTTTTGACAGAATCGAAAATATAAACAAACGAACATCTGATCAACTTGGCGGGATTCTGCACTGTTCTACTAGTCCTATACTCTTATATGAGCAGTTTTATATTGTATGCTTGCTTGCTTGCTTGATTGCTTGCACATTTATCTCAAAAACGGCTCCGAGGATTTCCTTCAAAGTCTGTAAATAAGTGATTTATGACTCAAAAACGAGTTTCATGCAAATTACTCGGCCTGAGAAAATCTAATAATGTAATAGAACGAATTTTAAAGTTGTAAACTTTTAACATTGGCCTTATGAGTTGCCATGATAGCAACGAAAATAAACAAGGAAAGTGTAATCAAATGAAGTAATCGTAACAGCTGCTTGCAATCTACAGCCATCAAGGAAAAACACAGTGAGTGGGATGAAGAGTTCATGGAACAATAAAAAAAGTTTCTATTTATCAATTTTAAGACATTGAAATGTTTTGTAGTATCTGGATGAATTGGTAAACATGAAATAACACCGAGCAAGGCTCGGTCCACCAGGTACTAATTATTATATTAGTAGGCCTATAGGAAAAACAATACAAAAATTACTACTGTACATACGTTTTACTAAAGCTAATTTTATTACGCATTATATTTTTGTTGTATCCGCACGACAGCTAAAATAAAATGATTACATTTGTATAAGGCAGGAAAAAAGTTATTTTCGTTTTTTAAGTTTAAGCAAATATATTTCTTACTGAACGTGTATTCCGTGTTAAACGTTAAACGTTTCGATAAACGTTAAACGGTTAAATCAGCTGATTTTGTACATTTAGCTCAATGTCGAAAAATACCGTTTAACGTTTTACATTTTGTTTTACTGTGGGTTACAAAAACTCCCTAATAAAGCAACACGATAAACGATAAACGGTATTTTTAACATTGCGCTAACTGTAGAAAATCTGCTGTTTTCATTTATTATTTTAATTTACCATAGGTGGCAAAAACTCCCTAATAATTTAAGATCGAAAGCACGGTAGCTAGAAACAGTCTCTAAATTGTTCAACATAGTGGCAGCCGTGTAGAGCTTCAAAACATAAACGGCTGGCTTTATTCCAATATAATCAAATGGTTAAATGATTACCTGGTTAAGTTATTAAGCTCGCAATTTCAGGATGGCGAGTAAAACTCAGAGTTTTGATTTTAAATTTTGTATAAATCTTGTAAATATTGATTATATACCTGTTGTTTCCGTGCTGTATCCATGTGTTTCATTGAGTACTCCCAAAACAAAATACTCTGACTCTACTAAGGCGACTGAAAGAATTAAATAAATAGTTATTTTTTATCAAAATGGGAGGTACATGAAATTTTTCTTTTACTTGAAAATGGATTAATCTTCTTTTACTTATAGATTAATCTATGGTTAAACGTTTCATGAATCGTAACTGCACGCAACATTCATGAACTATTATCTTAACTATATACGTATTTAGTATCATTTTTCTTGTAATTTCACGAAGATTACAAATATGTTATGATCATTGGTTGAAATTGATGTTTTAAAAAAATGCAATTATTCACATAAGACCCTAGTGCATGAGTCATTTACCTGACGGTCAGAGGGTAGTGGGGCCGGAAGCTCCGCATTGGTGAGTGTGTGTGCGAGAGCAAGGGTCGTCTTAATCCCTTACACGCCATGCGAAATGGAAAACCGTATAAGGGATTCTACAGGGGAAACAAAATAATGGCTGAAGTACCCTCACAGGATTTTCCTGTGGGGTGGGGCAACCCAGATTGCCAAATCCCCCTACCAAAAAAGTTTGTTCGGTAAGCTGTTTTGGCCCATCGGTTGCATAATCTATAAAATTAAAACTGCCTTTGTGGGAAATTTCTGCTTAATTTGTTGAGTAGTTTTTACGCTTACTTCTTTGTTTGAAATTCATTGTTGGTGATGGTGGTTTATATTTTGATGTGGATTTTTGCGGACATTTGCCATCATTGATCAGTAAAAGACAATTTTCACCCTAACTTGTGAAACTTGAATTTTACTAATCAGTGATGGCAAATGTCCATACAAATCAAAATCAAAATATGCTTACTTGCTTGGACGCCATTTAACAGGTTACAGAAAGATAGCCCCAATCTCGGTTTTATAATATAAATATATATCTAGTGATACTTACAAAACCCCTTATGTCAAGAATCGGAATTGTTAAATCCAGTTAAAATTTCAAGAGTTCCAAGAGAAGCACGATTAAGTCTCTTACTCTCCCCCCCCCCCCCTACCCCACTTCTTTACAACCCTTTCTGCCCTACAAGTTTCTTCTTACCAAAGTATTGTAATTAAACACACCCCTCCCTGAGGATCAACTTTAAATTAAACTTTTGCCGTGTAAATTGCCTCTGATTACATAAGAAACTGTTTTAATTTGTTCTTACGTTAGCACTCTTTGGGAATAATTAACAATTAAAGTTCAAAGTAATTGTGCTTCGGAGCGGTTGGTAATTGGTTATCAAAAAATGAAATAATTTTTGCACTTAGTCTATGCATCCACTGAAATCACAATTATTTGTATGGACAAAATTTATAAAATACTCAATTTTCAAGCACAATAAATGTCACTAACATTATGTAGCATCATGTAACATGTAACATGTGACATGTCAATACAGTAATTAATTTTTCAATTTCCATTTTTTTGAATGACTAATAACCAATAATAATACAACTTTTATCACAAAAAATTACATTTCATACATACAATACGTCTACAATCAAAGTTAATTATATTCCTAACCAATTCCTGTCAAATCCTGTTGACATAGAATGGGAGAGGAAATGTTGGGGGAAAATTGTTTCTGAATTCATAGTAATTTTCATTTCTTATATTTAAATGTAACCTGGAATATCTTATATTATGCTATATATTTTTAACAGACACTCAAAATGTGTATTGTGTATGAATAAACTCAATAAATTTCCATACTCATACAAGAAATCTATTGCTATTGTAAAAGAAAATAGTACAAATTATTTATATTACTTTACCAAACTGATGGTTGAACAAATTATTTACATCGGATCGATCATTTAATATTTGTGTTAAATCTATAATTACATCAGTTTTCATAATACAAGTTAAACATTTTGAGCATTTTGATATTTTTCATCTACATTTAATCTTTTTATGATAAAATTAAATGTATAAAGAAATTATAATCAGCAGTTGGCCTACAAATGTTGAAAACAGTTCAATCAACATGAACCTATAGGTTCTGTTGATTTCCTTGCCCTGATTTTGTGCAAGTATTACAAATTTAATAACTTATGTTGTATCATCTTTAATATATCACCTTTTTATTCTAATAGATCAATGAAACTTTCATCACAATCATAAAGATAATGTGTAGAAATATTAAAAGCATACTTAAAAAATATGCATTCACTTCAGGGCTTAAGAAGGCTCAACATTGCTTTAGTTTAGAGCATTGCAATGATGTTTCATCGTTAATTTATCCAATTGGAATTTGGAGAGTTAGAATTGAAACTACAGTTGACGCTTGAAAACTAAATTTTTTACATTATTTGTGTTTTTGTTTTTGTATTTTATTCCATGTTAGTAATTGTTTTAAGACAACTTATTTGTGAAAATGTGTGATTAACATTGAACCATGAAATTAAGTTTTAACCCATTTTTCACATGTCAAAGTAAAATAAATTTGAATTTTCTTGGTCTGTGCTTATTTTATCAGAACTACTCAAAAGTTACAGGAATATTTACAGAAGTTGATATTTCTGTAAAAAAATTTGATTTTGGAAATAATTTTATAAAATCATAGACAATGAATTTGTGTTTATTACAAAATTTACTTTCCTTAAAAATTAAGATAAATACGTACCTACTTAAAAATGGTAATCAAGTGTTAGTTATTATTAAATTTACAAATTACGTTTATTTATATTGCTTACATTGTTGGGTTGATTTGTATCACTGTTCCGGGTCATGTTTTACCATTAGTTTGGTATATATGGGTCCATTTTAATGTTTGATAATAAATTAAGAAACAAATATTGTTTTTAATCAATTTTTCCTTTATAATAAAATATAAAAATTCCCTCAACTCGTTCAATATAATCTTTAAAATTTACACTCATCAATATTGTGTATTTAGATTTAAAAAATGTACTTGAACATAAACAGTGTGCGTACATGCATTCATGTGGTTTTTGAGGAAGGTGCAATCAATTACTTCGTGTTTGCTGTCTCTTTGGAATAATATTAACTTTTTAATATTCATCACTACAAGTGGGTTGGCTATTGTTGTTATGCATCAAGTTTATAATTGAATTGCTTTCTTTACACAGGTTGCTCAGAAAAATGCTAAATGCTATTTACATGGAAATTGTATTAAAAACTCACTTGAAAATGAAAAAATAAATGTAATGTATACTTTATTTTCTCCAACGTTTGAACTTATTACTCTACACTTGTTAAAGTCATTAGTGAAATCATTTAGCTATATAAACATTCAAGCTGTTAGGCCTTGTGATATTAAGACCGTCCTATCATAGGTAAGGCTTAAATGTATCTGTGAAAGACAAGAATTGTGATTGTAATTAAAATAACTTATATCATATCATGAATTGTGGTTGTAATTAAAATAAATTATATCATTGTAAAATCACAATCATAATCTTGTACTTTTTAAAATTTATTGGAACTTTATTGAACATTTTTTAAATTTATTGCTCAAAGGAACAAATTAAATCGTACCATTATAATACAAAGTCAGGATGCTGTAAAAGATGTCAGGTAATGCTGAATTTATAAGATGCTCGAGTAGGTTCAGGAACATCAGAAGGGTCAGTGATTTCAACACGATTGTCAAATACGGTTCTGACTGAGCTATCAATTTCATCTTCTTAAGAATAAAACATTCAATTTATTTAGAAGATTTTGTCATGAAATAAATGGAAGAGAGGGTGTGTTCAGAGAACTTATATTTAGCTTCACTCGATATATCAATTAAATTTTAATCCCCTCGAAAGTAAATAAGGATCATAACAGGAATTTGTTTTGTCTGTCAAGGATCAACGGCATAAGAGTAAATTCTACCTGAATTGTAAACCCTTTGAATGTTAATAAGGTTAATATTGGGGATTCGTTTTGTTTTTCAAGCATCGACAGCAATAAATAAAATTGTAGGTATTTTAATTTTAAACCATTCTATCACATATCAATACTTATAGTACCTAATGTCGGACAGTTAAACGCAATATTTTTTTCACTTACATGTGGTTATGTTGCAAATTGCTGCGAGATTTTCAAGAAAATTTAAATGTTGACTATTAGGTAGCAGGGTTTATCTTACTTCAAGCAGTAATCAAGACACAGTCGTTATATCAACCATGGGCAAACGGCTGGAGTAAAGTCAACAAAAACACAAACAACAAAAAATAAAAAGATGTATTAAACGATTTCGGTTGAATGGCACGATGAACTCAGCAAATGAAAACATGAATGCCCGTAAAAGACGATCACAGATATTATCGGCCTCACTACTGTACTGTTGGCTCCTTATTATCTGGACATATTTTTAACCAAGCCATTTTTTAACAAAACACCCTTTTAACCAGATGTGATTGACAGAAAATAGGCTGTATCTTGTCGACGACTCTTGAAAAAAATTTGTGACCAGTAATTACGTGTCTGAATAATATACTCTCTTAAATTTAAGTAAACTGAGTTAGTTTTTTAGATCGAGGAACAATGCTGATGATTCCCTTGGGAAATTTATAATAGACCAATTATCGTAAAATATACAATTTTTAATGTTTGGGTTTAATAATTAATTTTAGAAACGTTGGCTTAACTGTAACATGTCGCTGCGTAACACCTGTCCGTTTCAAGCAACCGACTTTAGTCGGGGGTTTCATAAGAGATATTTTAGTTTGTTTTGTATTTTATATATTATATGGAGGAAGTTATTGACTGTTGTTGTAGATATTACACAAGAAGTAACCAGTTATTCCAAGTGATTTTTTGTATGTTTTGTAGCATGTTAAATGGAGGAATTAAGGTAGTGCGGGCACCGTAAGGGACAAATTATTCTACCAGGCAGCATGGCAGTCTAATGATATTTTTACCTTATTTTTCAACACTTTTTTCAGCGCAAGAAATTGGGTGGGATGTGTTGTAAAAAAGTTTCTGGTAGCTTTATTTTGTTGAATGCAGGTTGCCTAAAAGTTTGCAGTTGCTAAGTTCAGTTTGTTCATCCAGGAAAAGTTTATAAGATAAAAATTTAATTTTTTGGGATATCAGATGGTTTTCTCTGGTCTTAAAAATTACATAATTTTTAAAGCTTTGACACTTATGTTATGGAAGAAACTGTCGGTCCTGGAAGCCTCTCGACCCTGTCATCGACAAATGAACTCAACATGAATCAAGCTATAGGTTGCCAATCTTACCCCAAAAATCCGCGGATAGCCTAATATGTTGCCACAATTACCCTTGACTTGCCAGCTTTATGAGCGTTTTAATTTAATTATAATTATGAATTAACTAACCTGACCTATGACCGTTCAACTATCGATTTAATAAAGATCTAACATGTCCAAACGACTAAGTCTGAAAACTGATATTTAAATTCCATGGCTAACGATAACCCTATCAATTTAGAATTTAGAGACTGAGGGCTGAATCTATTGCCAATTAATTTTATCTATACCCTCATCCCCCGAAACCCCTCCTTTGGGAAGTTGAAGCTACTAGAACATAATGATTAATTACGGTACCTCTCCAAAAGATGTTAAGTCTGCGGAGTCCAAAAGCGAAGAAAGCTTAAAGTTGAGCTGTTGGCGGTTTTTCGAATTCATGCATGCGCAGAAGGATGATTAGGTGAATATGATCACTCATTAATGTCAACTGGTGTTGCAGGTGTGCCAACGGGATAAATGTGAATATCCCACAAAACAATTTATATTCCAACAACAACAAAATTTAATTATTTAATTTGTTAATTTCCTCTTCAAGGTTAGGTTTAAGACATTCATTAATCATAAATAATTCCTTACATAAGCTCTGTAGGTTTAAACTGTGTTCCTCGTGAATAATGCAATAAAAACGGGAATCTGGCCTTTTTTGCACTTTTGACATCTGTAGCTCGCTAAGTTTACGTCCCAAAAATTTAATTTGAATTTCTCGGCGCTGTCCTATCGTAATTGACATAAAAATAGATAAAAAGCTCATAAAATTACCGACAGCACCACCTTAATCATGATCTAATGGTGTTACAGGTGATCCACAAGAAAGGAGGCCACGGGTCCTCTGACCTGGGGGTGTACCGATGTATCATCAGGTCGCCCGTGGGAGCCCTCGTCTCTCGTCCTGCCTATCTGCGACTCGCCTGTAAGTAACTCACATTTACTACATCTTACTACACAGAAACATCTGTTTTCTGTGCCTTACTCTTGGGTGAAAAATTACTCTTTGCCGATAACTGCAAAGAAACAGAAATAATGGAAGTGAACAATCAAAACAATCAGCTGAACGGACGTTTATTGCATATTTTCATAGGTTATTCTAGAGGGAAGTAGTGGCAGCACTGGTAGCAGTAGCAAATGTTTGTTAATTGTAGGTTAGGTTTGAAGAAATGAGAAACGTAGTGATTTATACTAGGAATGCATTACGATAAATGTTTTTTTCTGAATAGTATGATGAGAAGTATCGTTTTCACACGCCCGGTAAGTTGTGATACGGTATATATAGATGAGATTTTGCTCAACTGATAAGTAACAATGAGTTTCTCATCGTTTCATCAGGATCTGAAATCTAATACCATCCTTTTTCCAGATCGAAATGTCGTAAAACCTGTTTTTAGTGATCAGTGATGTCAACTGACCACAAAATCAAAATAAAAACATAAACTCACTATCACCAATGTGCAATTAGTTTCAAACAAAGATTGGATTTCATAATTTGTATATCGCTGCTATGAGTTAAATTTTAATTTTACCATTGGATCTCTGTTATATCGAATATTTTTGTACAGTAATTCTCTATGTGGTTTTGTCTATACTTCGATTAATTTTTAGTAAATTATTATGAGCATTTTGTTCTATTGAATCATTGTTCTCATTTCCTCACGTTAGTTTATTGTTTAAATCATAATCAAAACTTGGTTTTGCAGTTTCTTGTTTAGTTTATCTATTTACTCTGTCGAAGGTTGGGAATTAACATGTTTTAAGTGAAGAGGGAGTGAATTTCATTAAGAAAATCATATTGGATTATAAGAGGAAAAAGGAAAGAATTATTCGTAAAGTTGAAATGATAATCATTTGTAAGTTTTATCACTTTAAAGGAACACATTCTAGGATTACAGATATCAAAGTTGAGGTAAACACATCATCTGTTGCACTTCATTTATCTTAAGAAGTTTTTTTAAAGGTATATAGCATAAATTTTGGATTAAAAGAATTAAATCCATTAATTTGTAAGACCTGTGTAAATTACTCTAATTTTTTCATTAATAAAGAATTAGTAAAAGTAGTGCAAATAATGATTCATAAAGTGTTTCCAAATTGGTTACTTTTTTTATTGAGTTGATACAACTTGTTCCAACAGGTAAACTGTTTAAAGGATGATTCTCCCCAAAATATTTTTTTATAAGACGAGTTTTCAGATTACAGTGCCGAGTTGCTGTACGAAGTTCGACCGAGACGCGCGTGATCAAAATTCACTACTCGTAGCTCTGATATGGTTTCCTCAATCACTATACGTTTTCCTCAATCGCTATGAAAGGGAGAAAATTACACAACTGTGACACTTGTAAAGTAAGATTCAAGATGTACAATCTTCACTGAATCTTTCATAGGACCTACATTTACCATATCTTTAGGTAATCTTAGATCTTACCCAAGGTTATTGGATTACTTTCATCGCCAAAATTTTGTTATTGCCAAATTGTAAATAATCCTAGTTTTCACATTTTTTTTACTCATATTTTTTATTTACCAAAATTGTATAAGCGGAGTCCCGGAAATCCGAAATAATTGAGGCTGGACCCATTCCGGATAAGTGATTATTTTGGATTAAGCGGAATCAACTAAAATAAAAATGGTCATTAAATACAATGCTCAATTACATATAATTATTTCTTGCTGTTTCCTATGATTAGCAAATGAGCAAACTTTAATATAATGGCTAATTGTTTATTTTGCAAAGATATTCGCAAAGTTACTTTCCGTAGTTTTTCTGCGATTGAAAAAAGCGCGATTGTCCTTTGCAAATCTGACTCCATCACTGCTGCTGCGCCGAGTACCCACAGCCAGCTCAACTTATCATCTCATTCTGCGCTCGCTGGTACTGACACATAATACACGCACAAATTAAATGGCCCTTTACTGATTTAAGAAAGTTGTTAATGTGGTCGGTAAAAACGTATAGTATAAATTTACAGCCATTCACTTCTTTTGAAAATTTATTTCTATCGTTACCTGCATTCAGTATGTTTCGTCAACCCGCCAGCGGTCGGTAAGCATGTGTTATCGTTTTTGCAAAATTATTCCCACTGTTCACTTGCAGTCCAATTCAAGGCAATTTTTTTTGCAAAGTTTCACCCAAATCCTGAGAAAATTCCCCTTTCCAATTTTATTTAAAAATAAGCAGACTTTCGGAGTTTTTAAGTTTGTACTATCGGGACATTCCTGTTTTATTTCAAACAAGGTTTCTGAGCTGGAGACTATTCAATGGTTTATAAATAAAGTGAGTTTTATTGCAATTTCCCTATACACTCTTCTTTAAAATAAGGCTTTTGAAATAATAATACCTTGGAATAATAACTGAGTTATAAACACATTGTAAACATAAGAATGATACATTCTAAGACTACATGATATTTTTAAACAATAAACCACTTCTTGATCAATAATTTGTGGGTTCTTACCGTGTTTACAGTCGCGTGTAAGTAAATCATGCAAAGACAGACTGATTTTTATAAATTATAACATGTTGTGCAGTATGGTACACATTTTCTTACAAAGGGAATCAATAAAATGCCATTCCATCCTGAGACCAATTTCATATAAAATTAATTGACGTGCGGTGTTGAGCAGCATTCACCCATAAAAAAAATTACTATTTGAAAGGAGACAGGGACTTCCTCTCTTAAAATTATGTCCAATATTTATAGATATAACAATGCCAAACTTATTAGCCAATCACACCCGACATCAGTATTATTTTTGAAAATGAAATGGTCACCAATGTGTATGTTTACAATGACTCAGACATGGCTTGAAATGTTTGTGACCTCAACAGTAGTGAGAATTTACGACGACTAAAAATTTGTCTTTTATGACTAATATTTTTGACTAGTTCAGTTCGGTGGCTTGCTTACCAGACTTTGGAATGCTTATAACTTTTTTACGATTTCTCTTCCTCAGTGTGGTAAGTAATAACAAAAAATGAATTGAATACTTATCTTCTAATTATGTTTAAAATCTGTGTAAACCAATGGAAATGCAGTAAATACATGTTATAGAAAACTGGGTGGACCATGCGAGTCAGAAATAGAGAATCCAATTGCGGGATCCCGCGGGATTTTAGGGTTTATTCAATCCTAGTATTTTTTTGCTTAATCCCGGGATTTTCAAAATAATAACATTTACATGTAAAATCGATATTTACTAGGACCTCATCAGTTAAAACAATGTTATAACTAAGATAAACCAGTTACATGTTGTTTTTGATCAAAGAATCATGGTTTGATGAGTTATTTGTCGTCTTACATTATGTTTATAAGTGGTTTCCATTTAATATTTTCAAGCTTGAAAAAAAATACATAGGGATATTAACTTGTTTCTGATACAATGTATTGAAAATTGCCAATAAGTTTCATGACATTGCTCTAATGATCTTTTTAATCGTACTTCTAGTTTTTCCACTTACATCTATCTAAGTCCTGATATTATTTGGTCCTTGGTAAAGCAGCTATATTCATATTTTGTATAAGACTTTCCGTTTTCACTCTGATGTCTACTACTGTATTCAGTGTTTCATGATAAGGCTGACTATGTCGTCAAATTTTGTACACTCTAAATTTTGATATATAAAATCATGTTAACAGCTCAAAACTAAACGGAAAATTGCTTTATGTACTGCACTATAGTTACGATACCATGAAATTATATCTACAAATTATACATACTAGATGTTTGTTTTTGTATCGGCAAATACAATGTTGGGTCAATCCCGGGATCAGTCCCGGGAACCCGGGATTACAGTTTTCAGTCCTGTAGTCATTCGGGATTGCATTCCCTGGAAGAAATTCATAAAGCATAGGTCGTCTCAAATAACATGGGGCAGGCCGTCCGTGAGTCCAATGCTAAAATTAACATTAGTCTTATGGGCAGACAAGCCATGTCACATGAACCTACATACAAGAAGATTCCCAGATTCATTTTTGGGTCTGGTTAAGTACAAAAAAGGGTGAATTTTCAATGCGTTTTTGGCATTTTTACTGCTTGTTAGCAATTTAAAAGTTTCACCATGATGCCTTCCGGAATTGTTTGTCAATTATAAACAGGTTAACATACCTCGTGACGTCAGCGATTCCTGTAGCGCAACTGTGCTAGAGTTCCAGTTCAGTCAATGATGTGTGCCGGCCGGCAATCTATTTTAACACGTTAAGTGCCACGCCGCCCCGATCGGAGCGGCATAGGTAGGTCGGGCGGAGTGACGCGCCGCTCCAACCGGGGCGGCGCCCTGGGTTGTGCAGTCTTTCACCAAATTGCCGCTAGAGTTCACTGGTGGACCTCTAGCGGCAATCTTACGAACTAAATCGGCAAAGTAGATCCCGTGCCTCACAGATGGCGTTGCCGTAGCCTCGTATTGCTCCCACAGCCTTCCTAATATACTTACAAATTTGCTCTAAAAACGCCGCCCCGACTGGAGCGGCGTGGTTTCACTTCACGTAAATGTTGTACATTTCATTTGCTGTAACTTAAAAATAGACTGCCAATGCACAACTAATATTAATAATTCACTAAATCTACGTCAGTAAGTGTTATTTTACCTGAAAATTAATTCATAAATATTTTCTAAAAAAACCTAAATCCCATCGTAATTGTTATTTTTGGGTGTGATTGAGAAAAACGTTTTATTTTTATTTTAGACAAATTGATTTACAAAACAAGAACCTAGAACCTTTATGAAGGTTCTAGGTTCATAACCAAGAACCTACATAACCTTCATAACCAAGAACCTACAAAACAACTAGAACTGAGTGAAGGTCACGAAGTCAAGGCGGGGATTGAGGGGTAGTAGGGGAGGGGGAAGACGTGTAAAGCCCGGGGATGTGTACAAAACCATATATTGTAACCAGGTTTGGCGGAAAACTAAGTTACTGCCAACTTCGCGGGGCAAAATACCCTGAAATACCGAAAGATTACCCGGGGTCCGATCGGGGCGGCACTGATTTTTTCTAGCAATATTTTGCTAAAAAATTTCACTGCCACTGGATTGGTCCAAATTTTATTTTTGGTCAAAATTGTAATTTTTTTTTATGAAAACCTTATAACTACGATAAACAAGTATAAAAAGCATCATATGGTAAAAAAAAGAACTACATTTCTGTTTGGCACTGCGGTAATGTGGCTAAAAAACGGCGTGGCACTTAACGTGTTAAATGTGTGTAGTATTTCATGTACGTACAAGAAGATTCCCAGATTCATTTTTGGGTCTGGTTAAGTACAAAAAAGGGTGAATTTTCAATGCGTTTTTGGCATTTTTACTGCTTGTTAGCAATTTAAAAGTTTCACCATGATGCCTTCCGGAATTGTTTGTCAATTATAAACAGGTTAACATACCTCGTGACGTCAGCGATTCCTGTAGCGCAACTGTGCTAGAGTTCCAGTTCAGTCAGTGATGTGTGCCGGCCGGCAATCTATTTTAAATGTGTGTAGTATTTCATGTACATACAAGAAGATTCCCAGATTCATTTTTGGGTCTGGTTAAGTACAAAAAAGGGTGAATTTTCAATGTGTTTTTGGCATTTTGACTGCTTGTTAGCAATTTAAAAGTTTCACCATGATGCCTTCCGGAATTGTTTGTCAATTATAAACAGGTTAACATACCTCGTGATGTCAGCGATTCCTGTAGCGCAACTGTGCTAGAGTTCCAGTTCAGTCAGTGATGTGTGCCGGCCGGCAATCTATTTTAAATGTGTGTAGTATTTCATGTTGTATTGTGTTTTCATATGAATTTCAAACAACTTGACGAAATTCGTGGAATGAAATAACATCCTATAGTTTTGAAAATGGCTGCGTTTTAGCCAAAAGTAGTCAACACAGTTGCCCTACAGGAATTGCTGGCGTCCGTTGCCCTACTGGCGTATGTTAACCTGTTTATGATTTAAAAGTTATTAAAATGTAGTTAAATTAGTAAATTTATTTATATTTCTATACAATAATTTTTCTCCTTTGGATTATTAGAATTTTTGGGTTTTTCAAGCTCCGCATTAACATGTATTAAAACCTTTTTTTAATATTTTTACACTTTCTCTGGATTTTTAACATTCCTAAATTTGGAAGTTTGGTTAGTACATTAGCAAGTGGGAACAGTAACGTTAATTGTCACGGGCGCAAGGTAGATTGACTAATGGACAATTTATCGATTGCTTAGTGAGTAGTTTAATCGTCAAAAGAATGTGTATTACATGGTGAAAGTTCGTGGTGGTGAAAGTTAGTCGATAGTATAACCTCAACAATAGTTAAGAGTGTCGGATGCAATTATGAATAACCAATTTCCTCGTTAATTGATCATATACTTTTATAAGGGTAATAAAGTTAATCAATGTTTTTAGATTTGCAGGCAGCGTCAGCGTCCATCACTACAGTAAATGTAGTATTACAATGTTCAAAAAGTTCTGCTTTGACTCGTTGAGTAACTTCAAATTAGCCCAAAATGTGTTTAAAACTTAATATGGTTTTCACAACCCAGTAAAAGAAACTAGTTATTTTTCCATGGTGGGGGGGGGGGGGGGCAGGCAGGTTATGGTGGTAAGATGATTGTAGGGACGGGGGTCCAAAAATGGTCAAAAAGCGATGACGTAATTTATGGACGACCTCTTACTGACATTGATTAGAAATTGTAAGCGATTTGCATCACGAAATAATAATTATTAATGTAATTAATATAAACCTTGAATGCCAAAAACAACTTTTTGGATAATCTTCAGAATAAAATCCACTTTTTTCTATCAGCCAGATGGCCGAATGAACGTTGGTTGAGGCTACACATACACGTCACGTCATGTCCCCGTTTGGCCGTTTTGGCCGTTTGGGGACGAATCGGCCAAACGGGGACGCGACGTGACGTGACGTGTATGTATAGCTGTTTCCATTAGATTACCTATACAGGTTCCATTCAACTCGAAAATGGACGTGACGTGATGTAACGTGATGTGTATGTATAGCCTCAACTGAACTCGAATTTGTATTTGGTTTAACTCTATATCTCGGATTTAGCTCAAATTACCTCAGTAAGACCTGTTTTACATTACGGTATGCGACTTTTGTCTTTTTGACAAAATGTCGGATGTCGGAATAAATATCCGACACAAAGTCGGACAGTGTGAAAACGCCCATTTGATCATAATATGTTCCACTGGCACCATCTGAATGCTGATGGGCGTCGAACCGACAACAGATCATAATCGCATAATGTGAAAGGCTATTTACATTTCTTTGCTTCACCAAAAATTCTCCGACACCCGACATTCTGTGAAACTGGTCTAAGTTGGAATTAACTAAGAATTACCTCTTCAACCTGAACTATACCCAAGTCGAACTACAGGGTGTCTTACCTAAGGTGTCTCAAACGAATTACGGACAAACTAGTAATGAAAAAAAATCATTACTCACTAAATCGACCCCAAGGAACAAGTTAAAAATATTTTTAAACTTGTCAAAATGCAGGATGTTCCAAAAACCGGGGGTCATGGGTTCGAATGTCGGCATTTTCAAACATAAACATACGTCATACTATACATCAGCATTTTCAAACATAAACATACGTCATAAGTTTAAAGTTCTAAACAAGGCAAACAATTTGGTGAAAACAGAATTCACTTATCTTTTTCAGTTTCAAATGGCGGCTGTTTTTGTGAAAAATATTGGTACTTATGGAATACTCTTTACCACGAGAACCACTGAACATTTTTTAGTTCTGCTTAAAAATTATTGATCCTTGTAAACTCAGCTTTAATTTGATATATTACATGCCAAGATTTGGGAAAAAAAGTTTATGACAATACTTTGAATTTCTTAAATGTTGGTAGCCCTGAAAATAACAATTTTTGAACATCAACATATAACAAATATTGTACTATTTAAGAGGTCTTACAAAAACCAAGAACTATTCAATTCATATCTACCTCATCCTAGCTTTGGTGGTTTCTTAGTTATGAACAGTAAACTCTATTTTCCCATATAAAGCCCGTGTTAATTGTCCAGTACTCAAGTTTAATTCATACAAGAGTCAATGCCTCAAGGACAGCACATTTAACATGGGCTTTATGTGGGGAAATGGAGTTTTTTGTATATAACTACCAAACCACCAAAGATAGGAGTTAGGTATGAATTGAAAAGTTGTTGGTTTTTGCAAGACCTTAAAAATAATACCATATCTTTCATATGTTGATATTTAAATTTCTTATTTTCAGAGCTACCAACAATAAAAAAATTCAAAGTATTGTCAAAAACTTTTACTTCCCAAATCTTGACATGTTATATATCAAATTAAAGCTGAGTTTACAAGGATTAATAATTTTCAATCAGAACCAAAAAAATGTTCAGTGGTTTACAAGATCCAGGGTATTCCGTAAATACAGTACCAATATTTTTCACAAAAACTGCCGCCATTTTTAAATTAATAAAAACTAGTGAATTCTGTTTTCACCAAGTTGTTTTTCTTGTTTAGAGATTTAAATTTATGTGTAGGATGACTTATGTTTTTATTTGAAAATTGAGATTGGAAACCATGACCCCCGGTTTTTGGAAGAACTTGCATTTTAACAAGTTTAAAAATATTTTGACGTTGTTCCATGGGGTCCGGGGTCGATTTAGTGGGTAATGATATTGTTTCATCTATTTAGGACTACTTGTTTGTCCGCAATCCGTTTGAGACACCCTGTATACGAAACTAGAAGAAAAATCGTATTCCGGCGATATTCCGAGTTAACGAGAGTCGAATGAAGGCCTGCTTTAAATTTCCTCCATACTTTAACTCGGGTAAGGAAACCTTGATCTAGAGAATGACACTCTTTATATGTAATTTGAAGAAAAATCGTATTCCTGGGATATTCCGAGTTAACGAGACTCGACTGAAGGCCTGCTTTAAATTTCCTTCATACTATAACTCGGGTAAGGAAACCTCGATCTAGAGAGAGTTAAAAGCAACAAATACCCACGAGGCGGGGCCGGGGGCCGGGGCCGGCAGTGTCGCAGCAGCGGTCGAGTTGACCCTGGCCAATCATGTGAATCATCTCCTGTTATCCGTCGTGTTCCGGGTTCGCTATCTGACATGTTCAACATGTAAACATCCATGTAGTTCGGTTACGTGTGTCAGGGATGGTCGAATATGTTAGTATTAGGCTTTTCGTTTTTCGTGTTAGATATGTAAAAGTAACTGATTTCCAAAGTAACTAATTCTGACTAATACTAATACATCTTTGCCTTACTCATTCTACACTCTACATTGATATAATTAATTCCACTTTCTGTTTCTTACATCGCTTGCGTTAACAAAAGAAATGAGGTGAAATAATTTTCCTAAACTAAGGTGAGAGTTATCTCATGTAATACAATTTCTAGCTAACTCAGGGCGGTCGCCGGGCAGGAGATATTACATTCTGCATATTATTTATTATTTATTATGAATATTTAATATTACACAAATATTATTTTATGTTACAAAATAAAGATAATTTTGTGAGTAATTTTAAAATAGGTCTGTTTAAAGACATTGTGATTGTTTTAAAAACAGTAGTAGCCTTATGTTTAGCATAAAATAATAATAATAATAAAATATAATTATAGTAAAATAATAATTTGAAATATAATAACTGTAACAGCAGTAAATAAACAAATAATTTCGTAAATTTATTAAATATTGGTGATTTTTAATTTTAATATTTTTTCAATCGACATAAATCTATTTTTAACAGGTTTTAATCAGTTTGAGCGTAGAGCCGTTCCTTTCTCTGTGGTTTTTTAGCCAAAGCTTCTCAAAACAGTAAAAGTTAAACCTAATATGAAACCTAATACAGATATTAGTTTGTTTAACTAATATTTCGTTGTAACTATACCCTGATTATCGAAAGAAGGTGAGCGGCGCGGCGCCGGCAAAGCGAACGCGCGGCAGTAAAAACATTCTTATTTAAAGCGCTGTAGAAACGTAACAAACGCTGTTAAAAATTTGCAGTCGACTTAATTCCAATGGCTAGTTAATTACGTTATCAGCACTGTTTACAAATAATTTTTAACGTATATCGTTTAGTTTATACTGTGAGTTATATTACTAAAAACACGATTTGCGAATTAAAAAAGTCAATTCTTTGTGTTTGATTTATGATAACTCTGCTTAGAAGCATCGGGGAAAAATTCCTATTGAGAACCTTTAGTCGACTTTCTTGGGAACAATATATCAAAATTTGAGAGTCTTGTGATTAATATTTACGTCGTTATTAATTTATTTCTAAAGTACTGTTATCTCAGCTATTAAACTACTTTGATTAATGAAATTCAGTAAACAATGTCTTTGAATGAAATTTAGGTTAATTCCGTCGCAGTTTTATGTTTTTATTGGAATGGTTTCTCATAATCGATTAATATATAAACGATTGTATCACTGCGAGGCAGAGCGCAACAGTGACTGTTGAAGTACAGTCTGGACCTAGTGGACCCATTTTATTCGCGCGCCTCGGCATGTCTCTGTTTTTCTCTTATAAACAACGCCTGCTTCCAGATGTAGAATTCATTGTAAAAACAATGCCGATTTACCAACATTGAACAATAAGGAACCTTTCAGTTCATCCGAACTGCATGTGCTGTGTGTGTTGGAAGCATGTGCTCCGTTGTTGTTGGTCAGTTGCTGTACCTCGGCTGCATCGCGCTCGCCCGAGCAATGTTGATAATTAATTTCAATTACCAACTGATTACGGATTTATCTAGTAGTATTGAAGTAATTTATTAATTAATATCGATTTTGGAAACTATCTAATGTCATTAAAGGAAAAATGAAATGAAAATCTCAATTACCAAAAGAGTTAACAGTTCTTTAGAAATAAATTAATAACGACGTAAATATTAATCACAAGACTCTCAAATTTTGATTTATTTTCCCAACGAAATTGACCTAGATATCAAAGAAAGATACTTTCCTACCAAATTTAAATAAAACCGGGCAGAAATTACGACCGTTAGAGTGCCAACACATATAAAGAAACAAATACGTGGGCATATATCTAATTTTTAACGGGTGGTGGTTTTTACCTCAGGGGTCCCAAAGGAAAGGTTATCATGGTCCCAGGCGTCAGAGCCCCGGCGCCGTGCGGGTGACGCCAAGCTCATTCCACAGGAAATTCGGCTAAACTTTAGACTCCGTCTCCACCGTTTATTGAAGGAATTTATTGAAGGATTCGATATAATTGATCGAATTCTTAAATAAACATATGTTTTATTCTTGTTATTAGGATACAACTTATTGTAAATATACAATGTAGGTTATAGTTTTTAAATTGATGATTTCAGTAATTTTAATATCCTATAGGAATTAGAGAAACTGAATCCCTAAAGCATATTCAAATAATGTAAAAATTTGGTTTGCTATCTGATTTGGTTTCATATTAGAAATTGCGATGAATCTAGGAGTGAAAAGTGATCGATAGTAGTAGTAAGACGTCAAAATCACTAAGAAAAGGTACGTGGTTCGAACATTCCAAAATGCCATTAGAAGCTAACTTATGTGCATGGAGCCATAAGTATACTCAACTGAAGGTATAGCACGAATATATACTTTTAGTAAAGCACGACGCTGACAACGACCGACAATGAATCAAACGGAAGGTCGCGAAGGACTGAAATTCGTTTTTTTACGTCATGTTAGTAAAAGCATAGTTGGGTTATGATATGTCGATAAAGTTAGAATATCCCTTAATAAGTTTTTTTCACATAGCGTGACTGTTTCATTTCATTACGGTAGTTAAAATTGTAGTTGGGTTATGAACTACTCATTAGTGATGTCTAGATTACGACATCGAAATGTTATCATGATTAAAATAATCGAGATTGTAAATATAGAAAAACATCGATTTTTATCACCGATTTTAACGATAGAGACGGATTCTAAAGTTTCGCCGGAAATTCATTGCAGAGTAATAGTATATTTCATTACTAGGGCCTAAAGTGACGCTTTTCGTACAAGGTTAAGTCTTACAACTCAGGCTGTAAGCCGAAGTTGAAGAATGACCGAGTAATGAAAAGCAGCTTTAGGCCAGTGTGAATGTTGTGATGAACTATATTTTTCTTTATATCGCTCAATGCAACACGCAAACTACTTTAGAAAACCAAAATGTTACAGCTTGTTTACATTTAAAGATACCTCCCAAAGGTGCTACCATCTTGTTCTTGCTATAATATTTTAAGCAATCAGCTGATTGTTTCATTTATGTTAGGTTAGACTGACAACAATGAACAACTATCGACGTATCTAACGCATGTAATAATCGATTGGTGAAACGAGCGAGTTTCACAAATTGATAAGCCGACAACAATGCGACAATAAATATTTCGATAATAACGATGAATGTTTTGATTATTTGTAATCGAATGAATATTGGTAGATTATTTACTCGGAATTAAAAGTATCATCAACAATAATCTTTTTGATCCTAGGACAATAATAATCAACAAATCGTGTTATTATCCAAGGACTAAAAAGAACAACTTTTGAATCCCAACGCATGTGTCAAAAGCAACTGTTTTTGAAGCAGTATGACGAAAATGTAACTTTTGATTGAAGTATAAGTGGGCGAGTGTGGACGGTGTCGGTGACTGTATCGATGTCGGCGATCACAGTCTGCGGTTCGGTCGGGTTACGGACATGGACAATTATGTGCCCCACTGCCATCGATATCGTGTGAAAACTACCTCCCCCCTCCCCCCCCCCCCGCCTGGCTTTGTTTACCGGACAAATTGTGTTTTGCTCCTACTGATCTTCGCTTGGGGTCCAAACAGGGGTTACCTTCGGAAATCTTGTGCTTTCGTTTGTGGACCCACTTTAAAATTATAAAAATTATTTGATTTCCAGTTCGAGACAAATATTAGTTTGTGTTCGGTAATTATTTGCGAGCTTAATATAATTGTACTTTATTTTTTGAAAATAAAATATTTTTCGTTCTTCGATAATATTTAATGAAATTATTGAAGGAGTCGAGTTTTTTAAAGTATTATACGGTTTAAATACCTGCTTGTAGGTAATACTTATGTTGCTCAAAGCGGCTGGTTTCGCCTTCTCATGTATAGGTATAATCAGGCTCCCAAGAATGTATTTTTTCACCTTAGAAGAACGTCATACGTACTCGCGTTTAAAAACATCGAAAAAACGACTTCAAATTTAAATAAACACACAAAAATTACTGCCTTTAAAAAACGGCGAAAGTTTGTTTCAGACTCTCAAAGTTTAAGTTTAGAAATAGTCCCTATTAAATGCTCTCAAAATAAGAACTGGATACCTAACTACATAATTAAGCCTATTATCAATTACATCCAATGTCTTAAATTCCGACTTCAATCAATCAATCAAAATCTTTATTTCAAAATAGCCATATATACAATTATTTATACACAATATTGCAAAAACCACAAGAGGTTTGTCTGCACTAATATTTTAAACATAACAAAATATTACAATATTTATCAAAACAGAATGAGTCATAGCCAATCAGTCTTTGTAAGAGTTTCCATCTGCCTCACAAGATAACAAGCTCCATGCACTTTGCACTGTTTCCCTATCAATTAAAACCCTATCATAGATTGCATTAAATGACAAAATTCATGCAAAATCCAAAATTGAATATGAAATAAACTTATAACAACTTAACATGCTTATAAATTCTGGTAAGAAATAACAATTAAATAACATGCATATCAATTCTGGTAAGAAATAACAATTTAATAATTCATCTTATAATAATAATGATAATAGTTGGTATCTTAAGTCCCAAATTGATCAACTTAAGAATTTATCAGTTGACTTCGTGAACAAATATATAAAACTGTGGAATACTCGTTACCTTATTCCATTATTAAGCCGTTTTAAATTACATCCAATGTCTTAAGTTCCGAGTTGGTATCTTAAGTTCCAAATTGATCAACATAAGAATTGATCGGTCGACTTTGTGAACCAATATACAGAGGGGTGCAAAAGTAGGCATACGCAGTTTGAAAGGCGAGTGGTTTGAACGCAAAAGGAATTAAGTGTATTGGTCAAGTACAACACTTTTAAGAGTTAATTTCTGTTTCTTAACACGCTTAAAATAGATTGTAAAAGTTTAGTTTTTGAATAGGCCTAAATAAACCTACTTTGTATATAAAATATTTCATTACTGTATACCTAATTTTGCACCCCTCTGTATGAAATGGCAGAATACTGAGCGTTTTAAGGTCATACAGCTCTTTTATTGCCAAACTTTCTTTGTTTTCATATAAGAAAAGTTTCTTCTCTGAATTCTACAAACGGTCTCAGGGAACACCCTGTAGCATTGCGATGCTGCAGGGCGGAGGAGCAGGTTAGTTTTAGCGAATTTCCCCTATAGGGAAGAAGCTATTACCGTAGGTCTCATGGTAAGACCTAAGCTCGGGACCACTATAACTTTTCGTTTTGGGGCCCCCAGAAGCAAAAAACACTATTCGTTCGAATTTTTATATATATATATATATATATATATCTATATATATATATATCTATATATATATATATCTATGTGTCTGTTAGCACGATAGCGGCCGCAAAAATGGTCCGATCTTTATGAAATTTGGTACGGACATGTAAAGTGGTAATCAATTGGACGAGTTCGTGAACCAGCCCGATCGGACCACCGGAAGGGGGGGTAAAGGGGGATAAAACCCCCCAAAAAAGGGTTTTTTGAGTTTTTTACATGGAAAAATAAAATTTATCAAATTTTTGTGGGCACCATTGAATTCAGCTCAAAAAAACAAATAATTTAGTATTTTGAATCACTGCTCTATGCCCATTGGTTACCGAGATATTGAAAGTGGTAAACACAGTACGTTGTCCCAATGTTAACCTTATGGGAAATAAGTAAAATTCTATATCTCGCTTATTTCTCAACATATCTTGATAAAACTTGGTAAATGGCTTTTTCTAGTTCAGATCTACTAAATATTGAATTAAAACCATCCAGTTTTAATATACCTGTAGCAGCAAACCTGCATACTCATTTCCCATGTTATTCTTATGGAGCTTAACAAAACATGTCAAATCTTGCTATGTTTGCTTGATATACGTTGTTTTGCATTTGAAATTCGCTGAGTATGCAGGTCTGCTGCAACGGGGGTATTTAGAAACACCCTGTATAAAATAGCCTCGTGATGCTATGGAATGGAGGGACAGGTTACAATAGTTTTTTGCCAGTACCCCATGTTGTTTCAGAGGAGGATGATTAAATCAGCTTGCAACTACACGGGGGTTTTACCCTCGTCATATTTTGCACTGTTGTAACGATAGCTGCATGGATCGAGTCTTGTATGGTTTTTGATTAACCTTAATATAACTTCGTCAAAAACATCTGATATACGAGCGTTGAAAAGCTTAGAGATTTTTTTTATGGAAAACGTCGATGTTTTCTTTTGCATTTGTCACTTTTTCGACGAGAAGTTAATTGAATTACAACTCATTAAATAACACCAGTAACCGTTTTATTTTTAAAATACATTTAGATTTATTTCATTGAAAATAATTGATAACAATTTGGGGTTCTGGTTGTTAGTGAATTTCCCGTTTTTATTGCACAATCAAGTCCGAATCAATCGTAGAACTCGATGTATATTCATAAGCTCGACATTTAAACTGTATTAGCCGGTAACTGAAACTGCCAAGATAAAACAAAACGAATGAAATTATTTATAAATGAGTATAAACGGACGAAATAAAAAATAAAATAAACTTGTGGACCGCAAGTTGGTTTTTGATTTCGCCCTTATCCGTTTAAATAGGCTACTCGATGAAAGGTTATTTCAAGTCCAGAAACACTTTTGGCTCTAAGAATAAGTGACCCGCCAAGGGAAAAGGGACCTTATCTTCCCAGATGAAATTTACAGGACAGCAAGTTTTAGGGATTAGGGTAAAAAAACACATTTTGTGAATTTTATTGGTTATTACTGTATATATATTTTCCAAACAATATTCGGTCCATCTTACTTTTGAATTTAACCTTTGACATGGTTAGATAAATCTTTTTCCAAACCCTTGCAATCTGGAGAAAGGGGACCTTGACTTCCTCATTGCTATTTTAATGCTTTGAAGTTAAGAAAATCTGAGGGTTATGTGAGGAAAAGCAGGATTTCCTAAGCCCTGATCCAGGAATCAGAACATTAAAACGTACACCTTCCAGAAGAAGTAGTTGACGATGTAACTCCTGGTCCAAGTGAAGTTTCAAAAAAAGTACCAGAAGGTCAACAAATAAAAAAGTAAAAACTCCCCAGAAACCTAGTATGATGTCATATTTTGTTAAGATTAATTGTAATAAATTCTCATTTGAGTACAAAACTGAAATTGACTCTAATTTTTATCACGTAACAAGACTTTTATTTTTAAATTTTACGTTTTTTTATTACTCCCACCTATTTCAGCAACTTTCGACAAAAAATGCAAACAATTGACACTAAATCAATGGTGGATTCGTATTCAGCTTTAAATTTCTGACAAAATGATATGTGAAACAGAACCAGTAATATAAGTAAATAACAAAAAAATAGAAGATAGAAATTTGCAAAACTTTAGATCGCGATTCCTAAAATTGCTGTTTTAGCGAATTTCCCCTATAGGGAAGAAGCTGTTACCGTAGGTCTCATGGTAAGACCTAAGCCCAAGACCATCATAATTTTTCTTTTTGAGGTCCTCAGATGCCAAAAACACCATTCGTTCACTTTCATAAATATATATATATATATATATATATATATATATATATATATATATATATGTGTGTGTGTCTTTAAGCACGATAACTTGCGCAAAAATGGTCCAATCGGAATGAAATTTGGCATAGATGTGTAAAGTAGTAATTATTCGGACGAGTTCGTAAACCAGCCCGATCGGACCACCGGAAGGGGGGGTAAAGGGGGGTAAACCCCCCCAAAAATGGGGTTTTTGAGATTTTTACATAGAAAAATAAGATTTTTCAAATTTTTATTGGCATCATTGAATTCAGCCCAAAAAAACAAACAATTTAGTATTTTGAATCATGGCTCTATGTCCATTGGTTGCCGAGATATTGAAAGTGGTAAACACAGTACGTTGTCCCAATGTTAACCTTATGGGAAATAAGTAAAATTCTATATCTCGCTTATTTCTCGACATATCTTGATACAACTTGGTAAATGGCTTCTTCTAGCTCAGATCTACTAAAAATTGAATTAAAACCACCCAGTTTTAATATACCTGTAGCAGCAAACCTCCATACTCATTCCCCATGTTATTCTTATGGAGCTTACAAAAACATGTCAAATCTCGATATGTTGGATCGAAATATGTTGTTTTGCACTTGAAATTCGCTGACTATGCAGGTCTGCTGCAACGGGGGTATTTAATATTTCAAATTAAAAATGTATATAAATCAGGCATTTTTAAAGATATCTTGAAAATACTTTCACCAGTTTGTTCGGTTTTTAACTCAATTTCGAGAAAATTGAAGTTAAGGTCCCTTTTCCCTCGGCGGGTCACAATCAAGAGTACGCGTGATATAAAAAACAGTTACAACAAATTTTGCACAGGGTAAGCTCGATCTTCTTGGAATGGCTGTTCATTCGTCGTATTCTTAATCACCAGATGTCGAGAGTGTCAAATCAATTGGTCGTTTGCCATAGTCGTGCCTTTAGAAAAATGCACATTTAATCTGTATTAACGTCCGACAGAGGTTTGTGTCGTAGTTGTGTATGTTTGAAAACAATGAGATCACAACCACTTGACCTCAATGTTCTTGATCAGTAAATAAACACGGCTTCACCGCAATACGTGATTTACGGCCGTAGCTGGCAGCGAATGTTAAAAATGTCATTGGAACACTTGCGTCTGTCAATAAGTGTAATCATGCATAGATACAGCAGGGTTTTCAAGCACCATTCTTGTCTAGCTTGATTACAATACACTGGTACAGTGTACAGTTCGTTTGTTTATAGATTACTCGGCAAAATCGGTTCCCGAGAATGCCCGACTGTACCTAACGGAACGGTTTTAAAAGAGTGCCGTTATTGTAGTTGTTGTAAAACTAAAACATAAAGAATTATTTTTATTCGTGACATAAAATTACAGTTTTTTGTTATAGGCTTTGGAAACAAAAAATGCTGCCATTTTCAATTTCTACCTAGTTTTAATTCTAGAGATTTTAATTCTAGAATTAAAATCTCTATTTTATAGAATTAATTTTTAATTCTAGAACACAACACACATAGTTTGTGTTCGAAGTGAAAATTTGATACAGTATATCTGATAGTTCAAAATATGTTGAATTTATACGTAGTGCAGGAAAATAATGCAAAAAATAGCGTGATAGAGGAATTTTAATTTAACAGGCTTAAAATTGGTGGAGAGGTACATACAGCGCAGGATCGTCATACTAAAATTCCCAAAAAAACCCACTTGGACAAAATGCCGCCATCTTGAAAAAAATCCGGTCCGTGTTTCTCTTATTTTAATTACCACGAAAACAATAAGATATACAAAAAAGTTTAAATGGTATTTTTTAGAAAATAAAATTTCCATTAAAATTATTATAAATACGTACAAGAAATATTGATAATAACTGTTGATATTATTAATTTACTAAAATTTTGTAATTCTAATACCCCTGCCATGAGAAATATGTAAAATTTGCTGTAAAATACATTCCCAAGGGGGCGAATCCCTTTGAACTTAGTGAATAATAAATTAATTATACCCTTAGAATCGTGATAAAAACTTCAGTTATTTTACACCTCTTTCATCAAAATCGGTTCACTATTAAGTTGTGGATAAGCTCACATAAAAGACATTCCTTAAGGAATTTTTATTAACCGTACCATTTTTAGAAACCAAACCTATTTTCCTGCATTAGTGAAAATTTGCAGAAAGATATCCGCAGGGATCTGGCTATTCGAGTGAAGATCGCCACCGACGTAAAAAGTACATAAACTCGACTCGACCTGGGGACTA
Source organism: Flexamia atlantica (assembly GCA_035578135.1). NCBI lineage: Eukaryota > Metazoa > Arthropoda > Insecta > Hemiptera > Cicadellidae > Flexamia > Flexamia atlantica. Next base: position 44,097,601 of record JAQJVK010000007.1, on the reverse strand, counting down.
TCTGTTCGAATTCGATTCGAATCTAAACTATTTTTTACAACAGCGACGAAACTATTAGTTCAACACCAACGAAAGTAATTTTACAGCAGCTACGAAACTATTAGTTTCAACAGCGCCGAAACTATTAGTTACCACAGCAACGGAAGGATTACTTTATGCAGCAAATCGAACCACTTTGAATTATTTATCAGTACTGTATTCCGGAAGCTGCACTTGAAAAACGGAACCTATCGGAGTGTGATACAACATTGTTACCCACAACATTCTCATTGAATAAAAACGTATAAAACTTTTGAAGTTCCAAAAATGTTTCTAGTTTCAATATAAGTTTTTGTAAGATTTTATTATTTATGGAACAGAGCGATTGTGTAATTATTGTCCATATTTTAAGTTAGTATGCAACTTTAACAGTACCATCTCTTTTATAAATATGAATTGCATTTTAACTGCGCTGATAATAATGATGCGATCAATGCCGTAGGCAGGAAATTTTTTTAGGGGGGTTCGGGCTTCACGGTTACAGGAAATAAAAACAACTTCTAACCTTTAATTTTAATTCAATTTCAACACTTTGGCTTCAAGGTTACAGAAAAAAATCTTTCTAATTTTTAATTTTAACGCAATTTCAACATTTTAGGGGGGGTTTACTATTGGCTACGGCCTTGGGTGTAATAAATGTAATAAACCATATGCAGGGAACAAATTTTCTATAGTGAAAATCGAGTTATCATACTATATTGTTAAAAACTACTGGGTCAACGGAAGTCCAACAGATAAGGTAGGGACACACCGTGACGCGTGCGTTTCAAAAACTCTCCTCTCTTGGGAATTTTTCATTCAAGTCGAAAGTTTCGCTCAGCAAATGAATGAATGAGATTCATTCAGTAATATGGAATGAATGAGCAAGCGTAGTCGGCGGAAAAAAAACAATGCCTCTGTTATTGTCTACTTCACACCGGGTTCGCTGGCGAGTCAGCGTTGATAAAATATAGCTGAATTAAATGACACCTGGTGGTGTCGTTTAAAGTTTAAATGTCCGCCACATAGTGATGTGGGCCGGGTGAATTAAATACCCAGCGGGTAGGTAAACAGGGTGTTTACTAAAAACCGTTCAGGACTTTGGGATATGGTTACTAACATCAAAACTAAGAAAAATGTTCCTATAAACATGGGTCCTAAAATGCTCAGTTATCCGTCTGTCGGTATGTATGTGTTTTCAACACGATTTTGCATAATTTTGGAACCATTGGGGATATCAACTTCAAACTTGGTGCGTAATGTTGACTAATAGGACCTATTTTGGTGCGGAGTATCAAGTTTCTACTTTGTACCATTTAGAAATGGCAACCATTTTTGTATTTTAAAACTCAATACTTAAAAATGGTAAATTTTACGAAAGTTGTACAAGAGTCTAAAAGCTGCACAATTTCATTTCCTAAAAAACCATGTAAAAATCATCAAGATCGAACCACAATTAACGAAGTTATTGCAGGTTTGCAATTTTTCTAACAGAATACATGCTTATTTATGGCAGTTATAGCAAATTTTCGCATAAACATTGTAATAACTCCGTTAATTATGGTTCGATCTTAATAATTTTTATATGGCTTTTTAGGAAATTAAATTGCGCAACTTTTTTGTCCTTTGAACTATTTTCGTAAAATTTACTGTCCAATTTTACCTAAATTAATCGTAGGTACCGAATTCAGAAAATTTATTAATTCTCAGCCATTATTTGAAACCCTCATTAAAATATACAATACTATAAAATAACTTACATGTCGCATCTTTCAAGTGAGTGACAAGTCTGTGATTAACTTTATGGTTTCTGATATATTAAGTTTGATAAGTAAAAATAACCGCCGTTTAAAGTTATTAAAAATTATGAACTTGATACTTCTTACCAAACTAGTTATCATTAGCCTCTGCCAGTGTACAAAGTCTGAAGTTTATACCTCAGTTTAAATGTTTTTAAATTAATATGTGAGAAATGCAAACATCATATCGTTGGGGAACTAAGCCACAGAGACGCTGGTATAACCGAAACCGGCTGAATACGGACTGCTCCCATTAGCAGGTAGAAACAGCGACATACGGATTGCTCCCCCTTGCCGTGTTGGAATGTTTGTCAGTATTTCTAGACGAGACTGTACTCAGCATTCATTCTTATTTCTATTAATTTTTGCTTTTTGTGTGTACTTTCGAATATGAAGATTCTTTTGGGGGAACCTATTTTACCCACAGGATTCACGATTTGTTTCAAAATTTAATGGAATTTTCACTTTCTAATGTGCGTGTTAGCACGATAACTATGGTGTAAATGGTCGGATCCTAAAAAAAATTAGTACAGACTTGTAAAATTATGTTCCCTCGGACGAGTTCGTAAACCAGCTAGTTCGACACATAAAAATCAGGGTAAAAAGGAATTCACCCCTTCGCCGGCCGGTAATCAGTTTTCATCGGCTGAACTTCAGTTCAGTTTCCCTGTGGGAGAACTTCATTAAAAATATAGTTATCCATACAACAATGTTTTAAAAATCTTTAGAGGCGTTTCCGAAAATAGGAATAAATAAAGATACATACATTACATTTCTATTCTTTCTTGTTTGTTGCGGTAGTTCATCCCATATCTCAAAAACGTCATGACAATTATATGTACTAATATTGGTACAGTCACGACTAGAAGCATTCCGTAACGGCATGGAGGAGCAATCTGTATGTCCCTGTCGCAAGCGCCCAAGGGGGAGCGTCCGTATCCGCCCGCATACCGACTGTTATACAGGGTGTCCAACTTAACTGTGCTACCATTGGAATCTCAGAAACAATTAGATTTAGAGAAAACTGTAAATGGGGGATTTTTTCACCTAATTTTTTGAGACAATCAAAATGAATTCCATTTTCTTTTAAATGACCGCCATTTTCCAATATGGCAGACAACTTCAATTTTTCTCATGGAACACCCTTTATTTTTTGGCGTTTTTGGACCCTACTCTTAATTTAAAAAAACCTTTTATTTTTTGCCATTTTCCCCTAAACCCAATTGCTAAGGAAATATGAGCAGTTAAATTTGGATTTTCCCCATTTGAAATGCATTGTGTCCGTTCTATCTGTGTCATCCTGTGCATTCCTTATGGAGTAAATGAATAGTCAACATTATACATATCATCTCATACATATCATACATATATGATATGAATATATTATACATATCATATTTTAGCGAATCTCGACTAAAAGGGTTTTCTATGATCGAATCTCAACTAAAACTACATTTTTAGGGACTTTTATTCTTTGGTACGTTTTATTTAATACCTGTAGCAGCAAACCTGCATACTCATTCCCCATGTTATTCTGAAGGATAATACAAACAATGATACAACTAATGTCAAACACAGCTTATTTTGGATTGAAATATGACACTAAGCTTTTGATATTCGCAGAGAATGTCAGTTGGGGGTTGTTTCTATATCCCTTTTCTTTGTTTACAATATTGTTAAAATTATTATTTTAGCATTATACCTTAAAATGTGTCAAATAACCTTGATGATGCAAATCAATTCGACTGGAACTTGTAAAAAGGGAATAATTTTTTCATTAAATAATCATTTCTCAAACATAATACGATATTTTTTGTATAAACCATTAACTTTTTAGACTCTAAATACATTAGTTTTACATCAGTACATTGCAGTTACTACCATAAACTGTTAAGCTTTAAAATGTATCTGGGCAAGTTTGTATCCAAAGTTTTACGTTTTATCCTCCCATATTTTTATTGGTTCAAAATCCTCCTTAATCTATTGAATTAATGAAATGGTAAATCAGGTATTAACTGTATAAAAAGTATGTTAATTAACAAAAAAAATAGTAAAATAACATGTTTCGCCGATTCTATATAAATTTCTTGTCGATTAAAAATTAAATATCCCTTAATACACCGATTCGTTAAATCATGAGAACCATTAATCATGGTTATTATGTGAAAATAAATGTAGAGCCTACAAATCAGACGCGGCAACCTGTATACAGAGAAGCGTTGCCTTTTGCTTCCCCGGTAATGAAGGCGCGCGGCGTACAAATCGCTATGGGAAGCCGTTCTGAATCGGATATTACAGATTGAAAGAGGCCTTTGAACCAATCAAAATCCGCTAATACGTTTATCCGAGGATCTCATCACTGATTTATTTTTATCGTTTTATCAAAGCAACTATACCGTTATCGTTCGGTGTATACGGCACTTTAGTAAGATGTACTTTGATGCTTTATTTTGATCTTTGCCTGGTGTTAAGAAGACTATGGATGGGAATTTTTTATACAGTTACACTGGTTATGACTATTTTTAAGCTTCTCTCGTTTTTTCGTTAGCAATTTTCTACTTAGGGAAGAAGCTATTACCGTGGACTCATGGTAAGACTTAAGCCCGAGATCATTATGACTTACTTAGTATGGTTTTGAAGTCACCATTCGAGAAAACACCATTCGTTCCAGTGTCTGATAACACGATATCGCCTTAGGAAATGGACCATTCTTAATTCAATTTTGTACAGATCTGTTTAAGTTGTAACACTAAGACGAGTTCGGAAAACAGCCCGATCGGCGAATAAACGCCCAAAAATTGATTTTTTTAGGTTCCTCCGTAAAAAATAAAATTTTGGTTTATCCCAATAAAAATGGCTTGAAATCTTAAATTTTTTAAAATCAATGTTCTGTAGTCATTGGAAGCGGCAAACACAGTAAATTGCCCCTTTGCTATAGAAATGGAGAATAAGTAAAATTCTATACCTGGTTTTTTTATAAATATACCTAATTAAAACTGTATGTGGATATCTGTATCTTAATATCTATTCAGCCATTCCGTACGGGACAGTTAGACCATGCTCACAACTAGGTTATGGACTTTAAAAAATATTTAAACTGGTTTTACAGGATAAAATACATTTTTAATTGTGTGTCGAGTTGTCAATTAATATTTTATATGTTTTGAAAACTTCCCAAACACATTACTTTTTTTGGAAAAATTAACATTAGGCTGGTTCCGCACATCAGGACAGCACTAAATTACAGGTCATCATAGTTTTGATAAAATCTTTTATTCTATTTTTTTAAGAGTTTTTTAATATACAGAGCAAAGAAAGAAATATTTCTTATCCACTTAGCACTAATTTTTAATGTTTACTTAAGAATTATATTGAAGTTTTCCGGTTCCGTTTGGAAGTAATTTTCATGTAAAAACTAACATACGGGTATTGCTATTTCATTAATACATACCTAATTAAGAACTTATTTGTATGTATTTTGTGTTAAAGTTTATGCAAAACGCTCACTTTATATACAACATTTTTATTCTTAAGAGTCCTCCCTACCCATGGCAGTTTTCTTTTTTCTGCGACACTAGCGGCGACTTTTGGAACTTCGGCTCCTTAAGAGCTCATGCTAAATCAGTGCACATTTTGCAATGTATAAAAAAAAAATTTCGCGGACCCATTTAGCGTCCATATTTTTAACATATCCTTACTATGCGATACTATTTAAATAAATAATACTCTTAACTACTGAAATTGCTTTTTTATTTTTTCAAAAAGGTCATAAAACACGTTATATATTAATGTCAAAAGTTGACTATTTTAAATTGATTATAGTGAAAAAAAACTATTTAAGTTTTCGAAATTCCAAAAAGCAATTCTAGTAGTTTGGACATTTCCCGTTACACCTATATTGAATTTAAAATTTTCCCTTACTTCAAGGAGCGTCTATATGGGTACGCGTGAGAGCCTTTTTGAACTTTTTGGCTGGGTAGGGAAAGCTCTTAAAAATAACTTGATTTGGACTCAAAAACTAGGGACAGAGCAAAGAAAGTAAACAAAAAGGAATTTTTAATGGTCTGGTTTAAGTTTGAAGACTAAAAAATCACTAAAAAAGAAATGTTAACAGTTTTCTTCCTTGGATTAAGAAAGTATTACTATTTTCGAGGAAATTTTCAGTAAAATGAAAAGGAAAAACTTCAATTTAATCTTTCTGCTCTGAGGCTCATATATTCTGGAATGGCTGTATTGTGTTATAAGCACTTATTATAAACGAATACACTGTATTCGTTTATCTGTGTTATTAGTTCAATATCGATGTATTATATAAGAATTATCCATCAATAATATGCCTTAAAAATGTAGGCCTATGTTTTTAAGGGTCTATGTTCTCTAAGGTAAAATTATTTTGGCAACTTTATTTGACTTTTTTAGAAGCTATTCTATTTGATAAAACAGCGTGAATTCTTGCTCTACATCGAGTGCTGTGATTCTGAAGAGTTTCACATCGTCTCTTAAGGGCTTCAGTTTAAAAATTCGCCGTTCAGCTTAAAAAATTCAGTTTAAAAATTCGTTGGTGGTGAACCGCAATGAGAAAAAGCGACCTCTCAAGATGTTAGGATGTAATAATTCGCAAATATTATGTACTCTCTATTATACATAATATTTCTTTTATGTATTCTCTATTATAAAAACGTAGATCGTATGTCTATGGAAACGGTAAACCCAACCCGCTTATTTCCCTTTGAAGTATTTTCTCTCGATGGATGGAAACTAGGTAATCCTGCTCGCATCGTATATATTCTTGAATATATATTTTGTTCTATTTCATTCTGAACGCACCTCTTAAATGCGAAACAACACATCATTAAGTGTTCGTAAAATAACTAATTGTTGACTAAAAACTAGCGTTCTCAATATGTCTTATTGTATTTAAATTTCACAACAACAAATGATGTAGTGCATGGATTTTTGAAAATTATTGTCCCTTTTAATAATTTTTCACTAAATAGATAACAAATGTTTATCTGTTTAAAAAAAATGAAATCAATTTTAATTGATTTTAAATTAAATTTTAATATATCGATTTAAATTAAATTTGTTTTATTCCAGACGTTACTGACATTTAGTTCACACAATTTGGAAATAAAATTTGCTAGCCAATGTCACATTAATTTGCTGAGAGTAATTTAATTTACAATTCTTTTTGACCCTATACAAGTTTTCATTTCAGTCTTTTTGAAAGCTTTATAAAAAAAAAAACCAGAAATGTGCACAAAAAATCTGCCATTCTCCGTTTTTTTTTTGGGGGGGGGGGAATGTGCATTTCTGTAAGCTTATCAGAAATATTTAAAACATTAAAAATGTATTCTTCATCTTTATTTTATTTGCTATATATATCATAGTTCAGTCAACCGTAATGGTACATGGAGAAAAATTACATTTATTGTGTTTTTTGTGCCGCTGAATCCAAAGCTGAAGTAGTTGAAAATATTTCTTGAGTGTTCTGAGATAATCACAAAGAAAAGGAAATTTTTGTGCTTATTTATTTTGTACAGTACAGACATTTTGAAAAC